>VZRW01009212.1:167250-209591 GCA_013398125.1 Aegotheles bennettii
TGGTGGGAGGTGTCCCTGCCGAGGGCAAGGGGGTTGGAGCTGGATGATCTTTAAGGTCCCTTACAATTCAAACCATTCTATGATTCTATGCCTGTAATTTCCTAGATCTGTTGGCTTCATTCCTACATCTTCAGCCTTGTAAGATCAAAAGAATAGTCTTTGGCTAGGACTGAGTGACACTACTTAGAAAAGGAATTGTCACCCTTCGGTGGCATGTTCAAGACTTTCTCTGTTCTCTTTCTTTTGTGCACTCATCCTGTGTTTATTCCCCAGAGATCTTTCTGCTCCAGAGCCCTGTGACAGTTAGTAAAGGCAATCTTTTCAGGACAGTTCTCCACCTAACATATAGAATCATAGAATAGTTTGGGTGGAAAGGGACTTTAAAGGTCATCTGGTCCAATCCCCCTGCAATGAACAGGGACATCTTCAACTAGAGCAGGTTGCTCAGAGCCCTGTCCAACCTGACCTGGAATGTTTCCAGGGATGGGACATCACCCACCTCTCTGGGCATCCTGTGCCACTGTTTCACCAGTATCAGAGGGACATCAGTGCAGAAGCTGACCCTGGGGATAGATTTTTTGAAGGCAACAATAATGTTAAAGCTAGAGACAATTTTGTCAGCCTGTGCCTTTGCATTAATGAAAGAAGATGCAATACCTGCCCTTCTGCTCTTGTGGGATGGTTATGGTTAAACATGCTGACATATAGTGCCAGGTGATGAAAAGGCACATTTCTGTCTGACTTAAATACAGATTTGGAAAATAATAACAGGAGTTAAAGTGTGACTAAGCACTTCCAAGGGCTGTCATGCTTGACACTGAAGGCAGCTGGTCATGCCCTTAAAGTCCTTTTTAATAAGATTACTGTGTTGCTCATTATTCAGAGGTCTAGAAAACGCAATAAATTGTTGTTCTTACAGACGTAGCTACTCAGATACATCCTTATTTCTCCTGCATCAGGGCTCCTGAAGAGCCCTCTCTATGATGGCCAGGCTGAACCCATGACGTCTAATTTATGATGCCAAATTTCTTCTCAGAGTTGCATGGTTTTTAATGAGCCTTTAGTTTACCAAAGTCCTTAGGTTTGTCCCTAAATACTTCTGAAGGCAGTAGCACATGCTTTATGTGTGACAAAAGACACACCGTTGCTATAGGCACTGCAGATCTGCAGCTGGGGAGCTTCCAACACCAGTCCTGAAAGGCATCATTCGGTCACCACTGTCCAAGCCAGGAAGAGGTGCTTTATCTGCCCCTGTAATTAAAGAACAAAAAGAAATCTCTCTCCTGTTTGAATCTACACTGGGCTGGAGAATGAGCCATACAGGAAACCTGACTTTAATTTTCTTTCCAATCCTCATGTTCAAATCTCCATGACTGTGATTCATTATGGAGAAATGACTCTGTTCTACCTTTGTATGTTGTAACTAGATTAATATAGCCTTTTCTCATGTATTGGTGATGATGGCCAGTGGTTAGCACACCTGGGATTGAATTAAAAGCCTCTAGAGCATGAGTCATACATACAGGCTGAGCTCAGGAGTCCACCTTTGTAACTGGGGCTGAGAAAGACATCTGCAGATAAAGGACATGTGAGGCCTCTGTGTAGAGCTGGGCAGTGTTCTTGGTTTCACCCTGTTTCTGTCTCACAGAGGGGAGTTACTGGCTCTGCATCTCACCCACCAACAATGGCACATTCATGGGACTGAGAGCCCAAGTGGTGGTGGGATGCTGGGATTGGGGGTACTGACTCCTCCCATCCTTGATCAGGCTCTCTGGAAAGGATGAATACGTTGGAGACTAGATCCATGGGAAGGTTTGAAGGTGCATCTTTAGTTGCAGATAGTTGTTGAGAAGGCTAATCAGCCTCTACCTTGAGTTCATCTTCCAGTGCAAGCACTGCTGGTACCACCAGGGAGACTGTGGGAATTGTATCTGTGTGAAAATACTGTGCATTGCAGCAGGTCAAGTCAAAACTGAATTTCATTTGGGAGAGAAAAGGGAAACACAGCTTGTCTTGAGTATCTGGGTAGATCAATTGAAGTACAACAGCAGCAATAAAGAGAGGGTTACTTCATTTGTGCTGGACGAAGCGGTGCTACAGAGGTGCTGTATTAGACAGCATTTGCTCTTGGAAAACTTTGCCAAGTCTTCTACTTGTATTATCTCTATAAATCATTCGGATCCAGAGCGTGTCCACTAGAATGGCTTTAGGAAGAAGTGCATGTCCTGGGGAAGGCTGGGGTGATGCTGACATTTGGCAACATGCTCTAATTACTCTGCTAAGAGGGACTCAGCATCTGCATCTTGATCCATGTAGACAGGATTTAATGCATGGAGACCTGGTCACTGGTCCCCAGCTGTCCCTGGTCAGTGATGCTGGAAACAGGCTGCAGCAGCAGCAGGGTCGGCAACTAATATTTAGCTAGTTTCAGTCTTTGAGGGAAAACGTGCATTCTACTAAAACTAAAAATAAAATCACAGCAGATGGTACCTTGACAGCTGCTGCTGTCGACTGTCTGGGCCACAGGGGCTAAACTCCCCTCCGCTGCCACTCGGAAGCACCCTCCTGAACTGGGACTGATGGGAATTTAAGCACTGTTTTCGTTCACGTGTTCTCTGTTGGGCAGCTCACATCTAACATTATTCACAAACCACAAGCCGCAGAAATCACTGTGAATTTTGAAATGAATTAGCTCTTTTTCTTTTTTTTTCTTTTTTTTTTTTTAATGGATTAGGCTGCTTTCGGATAAAATGAATTCAGGTTCATTTTCAACTTGGAGAATGTGAGCTTAAGCTATCTCTGACTTCTTTGAATCTGTGGAAGTAAGAATAAAACCTGGCCCTTCATGTCCTCAATGACTCAAACTGAATTGAGCTAGATGGTTATTTAAGGTTCAGAACAGGTTAGCTACGTCCTCTGCTGTACTGACATCTCTCTCTCTCTCTCCATCTCTTTCTTACTTTTCCTTCCTCTGCACACTGGCCAAGCCCTGGAAAAAAAGACAAGCAAAAAAAAAAACAAAAGTAAAACTTGGATTATGTAAGTTCTTACTCAAAACAGAGTGGGAGTGCTAGAAATCCAGTAAGCAAACATATTCTCAGAGGCCAAGTCATCTCGATAGACAACAAGGCTTAGGAATTACCTAGTGATGTTTACTGTCACTATTGGTTTTGTTTGTTTGTTTATTTTTTTTGTTTAAAGATTAAATGTTCGAGGCAGCCCGTTCTGGACTTATTTTTGTTACTAAGCAGATAAAATTATTTTCAGCAGGGAGACATACTGAAAATAATCACTGCTGTGGTGCAGCCCTATCCACCTATGATGGCTCAGCCTAAAGGTCTGAACCCACTATTGAATATTAGGATTCCAACACAATTTATTAGCTTTCTAACCATTTTTGCTGTCACTGGGAGCCTTTGGTATTTGGGATCAATCCATAACAACTTTTAAAATCTGCTCATTGCATACTGGTTGTTTCTACTGGTTCTTTCTCACTCCTGTGTGCAGAACTGGTGTTGAAAGGGTTTCAGTGCCAGTCTCAGCCATCACAGATCAAGACACGTCCCTTTTTGCAGTAAAAGGCTGGAGCACTTTCTACTGTTGCATTTAACTAGAAGTCACTCTCCCTGTTTTTCCGTGGCAGAAAATCAATGCCATAATAGCTATTCCTTTTTGGCAAGAGACTGATAGCATTGGCCAGCACCCAGAATAATGCAAGCTGGAGATAGAGAGTTCTGCCAATGTACCTTAAACCCCCCGACCTTCAGCATCTCAGGATTTCCAGCTCTGAGAAGAGAGCTTTCAGGAGAAGAGATTGATAATCCTGCCTGGCTGTGAGACAGTGTCCAAGAAAGAGCCCCAGTGGGAAACTGAAAACCTCTTCTGTGTTGCTTCTGCTTTCACAGTAAGGTAAATAGAGGCTGATGCCACTGAAGCCAAGGGAACCAACTACCAAAAGCAGGGCTAAAGACAACAAAATCAGTCCTCCTAGGCACGTTCTGGCTCCAGGAGTGCACTGTGTTTAGTTTGCTCACAACTGCCTACTGGATGAAAACAAACATGTGCTTGGTGTGATTTTTTTTCTGCGCTGTAGATCAGCCTGTGTTTTAGAGAGTGACCTCCTTGGGGATGCTTCCCCTGTGGGCTACTCACTTTGGGGCAGGCTGGCAGAGGTCTTCCTGGTGCTCCAAGGCAGCTGCACTGTCTGACCCTTGCAGATTGTTGTAAGACTACAGTTGCAGTTCAGCATCTCTTGGCCTCTGGGAGTGCAACTTGCACTGATCTTACCCTGACTAAACCTGCTGTGTTGTTGATGTACCGAGGCAAACTCACCCCCTTCTTCAGACATTAAGATTTTACTTCTTGCTGAATGGGAGGGTTTGCTTCACTAGTCAAAGGATGGCTCTGGGAGCCAAAAGCGCTGACATCTCAGTCTGCCTTGAGCAATAACTTACCACATGACCTTGTCCCAGATGCTCTGCCTTTATTTTCCCCTCTGTAAAAATGGGATTACAAATTCTCAGCAATCCACCTTTCCAAGACTGTTTACTAACATGCAGAACAGCATTTTTCCCCATTTACTGCTCACTTGACATGCTTCGTGAACTAGAGTGGGTTGCAGGATGTAATGATGCAAGAACGCTGCCCCAAGCTGATCCCCATGATATAATTCCACCATGAAATATGACTTCTGAAGAGATATCAAACACAAGGGTACTTATGCATTGCTGTATCTTTTCACTCCTTTCACCTTAAAGCTTGCAGTCCCGTTGTCCATAACACAGCTGCTGCTCCTTTACTTATTACTTTCACTTAATCTGAGAAAATTCCTTCAATGGGATATTGTCTTATGCATCTGTACCATTTTTTTCTTTATAGTGAATGAAACCATCCTGCCCACATGCAAACAGACTTCTGAGGAGTGAAAGGGTACTGTTGTTTCATAGGTCTTAGATCAAGTGCTTCCATTGTGAATGTTGATCCTGATCTTCTGCATAGCCAGACTACTGACTTTTACCAAGAGATTTCTACATCAGTGTATATTTTATATATACACATATATAAAATTTTTCTTTATTTATTTATTTTGGGGTGGGGTGGGTGGTGGGGGAAGCAGCAGCAGACAGCATCAGTAACAAAGGAGAAGCAAGAGTTAAGCTGAACTGGAGAGTGACAGTGTACCAGATGCATTGACACTAATGTGCCTCTTTAGAGTTCACGCCTAAAGGCTTTGTGTGCGATGATAAATATATTTGTTTTGGTTGCTGGAGGTGCCCTTAAATTATTAAAAGACAAAACAGAAAAAGGGCTTTTCATTTTCTAGCCCCATTAACTTGTTTCACCAGTCATGAGAGACTCAAAAAAGGGTTCAGAATTGAAAAATCAAGGTTCAGACAGCCCTAAATTTAGTTATAATATTCAACCTTTTGTTGTGTTTCATGTTCCTATCTGTCTAGGTCCCATTAGCAGCGCCACTTAATGGTAAAACCCACAACCTCTGGATGCTGCAAAAGTCTTTTTATAGTAAAAGAGGGAAAATAGGGCATTTTCAATATTTCTTTCTATTGATTTTGTGTATGTGTGTGCAAGAGAGAGGGAGAGAGAGGGAAAGAGAAAAAATGCAATTGTGATAAAATAATAATACAGTAGCAGTATAATTTTAGCTGAACGAAAAATGTTAAAGGGGAAAAATTGTTCTGGCTCTGTGAAGTTCTTTGACACAGTCAAATACATATTTTGGGCTAAAATCTTTTTAAAATGAAATTCACCTCCATCATGTGTTACCTTTTATCTATTCAGGCTTCATTTTGCTTGCTGTTGCCCATTCATTTAACCCTTTGCTCTCTCCATAGCTTTCCAGATCACAGAGCTTTTTAGAAAGGCAAGACCTCACCTGGAGCTTGTGGAGCGCCATAATTACTTTTTTTTTTTTTTTTTACAAATTGAAAATAAGCCATTTGATTGCATGCTGCAGTTCCCCTGGGCATTCCTCCACGGTCTGACGAACTCGTGGCTAAACTCAACCTGGTGTTGGTCAACATAATGATGTTTATCTGTCAGCTCTGTATGTCCTTCTACACCTCTATCCACGTGCTGTCAGGTACAGGGTGAATGTTGATGAATAGATACCAAGCTTTGGGTGTCTCAGTTCTGAAAATATTAGCCTTTAAAAAAGAAAGTTATTTTCACTAATTACTGTACAAAACATCACTAGGTACATTATGAGACAGATAATAGCTTCTCCAGGCTCAGTAATGCAGACTGTATCCAGGTTGTTTACAATTTCTGACAGCAACCTCCTAACTGAAGCCAATAAAGGAGCAATATCCCATACAATGACATGCACTTATGGAGGAAAACCAAGTAAATCACACAAATCTGCTTTCATGAGTTCTGTGTGATGAAGAAGGATGAATCTGTGCAACTAAATGCCATGCAGAGTAGCACGGAGGGCTCAGGATCCCTGCAGTCCTACATATTTTGATATCAGCAAGGCCTGTAACAAATAGATGTGCATAGGACACTAGGTAGGACTGCTTGTCCTGAGAGCTTACCAGCATTTTCAAAATCAAGGTTAGTGAGATGGTGAATGGGGGCTAAACTGAAGACATAGAGGTGATGAGATTCATGGTTAATGAAGCATTGATTCCAAGAAATGGAGGTGACCTCTTCTTTCTCTCTGGGAGGGGAAGTTTGCTATGCTCTTCACCCACGTCTTTGGATACTTTTTCTATATGTCCCCTCCTATATGCTCCCCTACACACTCATCAAAGTCCTATATACAAGATGGATCCTACTGACACCAGTTTATGTGTACGTAATGTGTATGGGCACATCATCTGATCAGACTAGGAGCAAGAACTCAGAAAGTCTCAAATGAAGAAATATCAGGGAACATTCAAGCCTTGGAGGAAGTTTAGGCAGGCAATGAAAAAGTAAATGCCACAGCAGTCATCAGTGGTCAGATGCCTGAGGCTGGAGAACAGCACCTGCCTACCCATCCTGAAACAAAAAGCTATTTCAGGGCTAAATAAAACTGAAGACAGCAGTTTCCTAGGTAGGTTCAGTTGTAAGTAAAGTCTGCCACAAACTTTCTAGAAGCTGCCTTTACCACAGTAAAAGCTATTAATTTATTTTTTAAACTATATTCCTTCAAGCTAAGAAAGGTCCTTAACTATGATAACCTATGATGATCTTTATCCCATTAAACTCATAATAAAACAGTATTACATCTCCCTTGTTAGTGGTTTGCTCAGTACATGGCATTTTAAAATATCAAGTCCCATTCATTTCATAGGTGCCTTCACCACAGGTAGTGGAACATTTTAAAGGTGCTGTGAAGAAAACCTGGGCAATCAAATATAGATATACTTGAATGCAATTACAGCAGCAAATGATTGTGTACCAGTGAATCTTGGTTTAATCTAAGCTATGCAATCACCTTCTGTACCCTTTTCAGTATCTTATTATTAACCTCTTGTCTATGGAAAAACCACTCTCAAAATGAAGGAGCAAATGGAAGTAGTTTTAATGTTAGGCTTTAAATCTTAGCTGGGTCTTTATTCAGGAACAAGCACAGTCAGAGCTCACAGTGCAGCCTATAAAGCTATCTCATGCTTTCACTTCTATATGACCCCTTTTTTTCAAAAGTTTTGCCAGACTTTCATACAATCATGGAATAACTTTGACTGCTTTGCCTGAAATATACTGTCTGCCTATTTCTGAGCTACTTATTTCCAGGGTGTTTTTTGTTTGTTTATTGGTCTGGGTTTTTTTAAATAATATTTTGTCCCCAAAACCTGATGCCTTAATTTCAGTAAAAAATTATTTGGCTGTAAGATGTAACAAAGAAATGGAAAAACTGCTTGTTTTGCCCCAGTCCTGATATTTGTTAGGAAGTCGATCATCCAGACGTTCCACAGCAGACATGACATCCCCCTTGTGCCAGGGATGTGCCTTCTGCTACTCCTATTAAGATTCATTCCCATTAATTTTAGTTATGAGCTGCTGAAATATCTGTTTGCATATACTCAGAAGGGATGTATTGCATTCTGCACGTTACATTTTACTAAGATGCCACCCACCCTGAGTGTGCGGTGCTCCCTCAATATACCTCCTGTTGATAGGATTGGGTGTGCAACTATCTAAAACACATATGGTTAAATGACCATGAGCCAGCAATGTGCCCTTGTGGCCAAGAAGGCCAATGGCATCCTGGGGTGCATTAGAAAGGGGGTGGTTAGTAGGTCGAGAGAGGTTCTCCTCCCCCTCTATTCTGCCTTGGTGAGGCCACATCTGGAGTATTGTGTCCAGTTCTGGGCCCCACAGTTCAAGAAGGACATGGAACTGCTTGAGAGAGTCCAGCGCAGAGCCACTAAGATGATTAAGGGAATGGAACATCTCCCTTATGAGGAGAGGCTGAGGAAGCTGGGTCTCTTCAGCTTGGAGAAAAGGAGACTGAGGGGTGACCTCATCCATGGTTACAAATATGTAAAGGGTGAGGGTCAGGATGATGGAGCCAAGCTTTTGTCAGTAATGACCAATGATAGGACAAGGGGCAATGGATGCAAACTGGAGCACAGGAGGTTCCATGTGAATATCAGGAAGAACTTCTTTACTGTGAGAGTAACAGAGCACTGGAACAGGCTGCCCAGAGAGGTTGTGGAGTCTCCTTGGCTGGAGACATTCAAAACCCGCCTGGATGTGTTCCTGTGTGATGGACTCTAGGTGACCCTGCTCTGGCAGGGGGTTGGACTGGATGAGCTTTCGAGGTCCCTTCCAACCCCTAGGATACTGTGGTTCTGTGATTCTGTGAAATGTGTTAATCTGCAATGCAGCCATCTCTATCACCATCTGAGAAAGCCACGCTTCCTTTATAGAGTGCAGAGCTGATCCGTATGGTCAATGGAGCTCAGGATATGATATGTTTCACTATAGCTTTGGTCAGATCTATCCTGAACCCCAAGCTCTCTGTGGGAACACCACTAATTCTCCATGAGAGGTTAAAAGCTCAGGTGCAGTCATCTACATTGCGGACAGATACAGTTACTTGAGATGAATTTTGGCTGGAGTAACTTCTTAGTCCAGTACTGTAGGGACTGAGCAGTAATGTGTCCTGGGAATCTGTCAGAATGAAATATTTAGAGGGAGAAATTACTTGCCTGAACATTTGTTTAGCATCATTACTGGGTGGAAGTTTTGACACTATTTCTTCCCAAATTAACTCAAGCTACTAGGGATTTCAGGCCCATTCCAACTTCTCTGATGGTATGAGAAAAAAGAAGAAAAACAGCAAACCTATGAAAATATTGAGCTAGTCAGATGCAGCAAGGTGCCAGTGGAAATTTTTATTGTGCAAGGATTAAGAGAAAAAGGAACAATGCTCTATAAACTGACACTTTTAAACAAAGGCTCATTTTTCTGTGATAGAAAAAATCTCTCTCAAACAAAAACATGTAATTTTTAAAAAAGGGAAGGAGTTTAAATATTTGAGAATAATTATGGAAATCAGTTCTAGGAGGAAATGTAAGAACATAAACTCTAGTGCATTTGCCTACTGTTAGAATACATTTCTAACAGGTAGTGGGATACAACAATCAAGTCCAAGTGTTGGTTTATATTGTGTATTTGGACTTTCTAGACTCAAATTCTGCTGATGTTCTGGTCTAATGGGCTTGTTAAATTAGCTTGGATATGCCTTATTAATAGCATGAAAGCCTGCAGGCAGTCACCCTTTGCATATTCACTGAGCTTTCCTGCCCCATATACTTTCATCATGGACATTACCTAATGCTCAAGAAGCTAAAATGGCACTCCAGAAGAAAGTGGTACAGCACCAATAGTGTCTCAAAGCTCTACATTATCCTTTCTCTCAAGCCTGCTAAATTAATTTTAATTCCTTCTGCAGCTTCTGACGCCTGTATGAGTTCCAGAAAGAGCCAACCATGGGAATGATCCTGTCTTAACCAACAGGCAGGAAATGCAAGCACTGCAGGGATGCCAAGAGAAATTGTTTTCACTGCAATAGCTGGGATGAGAAATGCTTGTAGAGAAATGCTGTTCCTTTGGGAATAGACATACATCTACTACCTTAGCACAAGAAATAGCTGTTCTTGGACATTTGTCTCCAAGAGCCAATGAAAGACGAAAGGAGAGTCAATCCAGATTAATAATCTAATTATCCAGACATAATTAGAGTCACAGAATCATAGGATGGTTTGGATTGGAAGGGACCTTAAACATCATCCAGTTCCAAACCTCCATGCCAGGGGCAGGGATACCTCCCACTAGAACAGGTTGCTCCAAGCCCCATCCAACCTGAACTTGAACACTTCCAGGGAGGGGGCAGCCACAACTCCTCAGGGCAACCTGGGCCAGCGTCTCACCACCTGCACAGGAAAGAATTTCTTCTTAATATCTAGTCTAAATCTACTGTCCTTTAGTTTGAACTCATTCCCCCTTGTCCTATCACTCCATGCCCTTGTCAGAAATCCCTCTCCATCTTTCCTGTAGCTCCTTCAGGTATTGGAAGGTGCTCTAAGGTCTCCCCAGAGCCTTTGCTTCTCCAGGTTGAACAGCCCCAACTCTCTCAGCCTGTCTTCATAGATGAGGTGCTCCAACCCTCTGATCATCTTTGTGACCCTCCTCTGGACTCTCTCCAACAGCTCTATGTCCTTCTTATGTTGAAGAATCCAGAACTGGACATAGTACTCCAGGTGGGGTCCTGTGAGAGTGGAGTAGAGGGGTAGAGTAGAGGGGTCATGCTTCTTTTGATGCAGCCCAGGATCCCGGTGGCTTTCCAAGCACAAATTGTTGGCTCATGTTGAGCTTCTCATCGACCAGCACCACCAAGTCTTTCTCCTTGGGGCTGTTCTCAATCCATTCTCCACCCAGCCTGTATTTGTGCTTGAGATCACCCTGACACACGTGCAGGACCTTGCACTTGGCCTTGTTGAACCTCATGTGGTTCACACTCCTAAAGACCAGCTAAGGATGACAGTAAAGAATGGGCAGTTCTGTATTTTGTGAGACTGAGGATGTAGGTACATAACAAGCAAATTCCCTGGTTTCCTGATATATGCCTTGTGCTCTTCTGGTCTCTCAGTTGTCACCTTGTCTGCATTTTAGTGCTGTGAGAGCTAGACTCTCAATGAGCAGCATCTGCAATGTAGGGAGAGCCTTGGAGTCTGATCTCTGGTGACAGACAGTGGGAAGCCTGACCAAATTGGTAACCTCTGTCGCTGCCTCTGTGAACTGCTCATGCAGAAACTTCTCTGCTGTTTGTTAGCTACTGCACTTGAGAACATGACAATTCCTGGTGTTGCTGAAGAGCCTGTTTACTGCTACAACCCTTAATGAGAAACAGCATGTCTCTGCTGCGTGTTCTACCAGTGCTAACTGCAAAAGGGAGGAGGAGAAGAAAGGGGTAGGGCTTTGATTCTGCTTCCTTTTTCCATCAGGAGGACTGGGAGTGAAACAGTCCTCAGCTGTGAATGGATGCTACATGCAGATACTGGGGTCTGCCAAGCCCTTTGGTATCTCCACACCTTACCCAAAAAAACACTGTGGAAAGGCTGATGATTCAGTCGGACTGGCCAGTTCTAGACATGGCATTTGCAGCAGCCTCAACAGATTCATTGGGAACTCTATAAAGTTTACCACTGTAACATTGCTACTGACAGAGATGCAAAAGATCATCATGGTTTTGATGAGTTTGTGCAAGGTGTCAAGGAAGGAATGGGAAACATCTGCTGATGCTTTTTATTTGAAGACGCCCTTCACTGGTAGCATCATATAGTTGGAAACTTGTGGAAGAATCAAGACTGAAGTGGATTGCTGCAGATGGTGAAAGATTTCACTTATTGGTCACCGCAAGTGAAGGATGTGTCTCCAGTATCTACTCTTCTCCACTGCAGATGTTACCTTCTCTCAGGCTTCACAGGTATAGGTGAAGATTATTTATTTGTTATTTGTAAACATGCAAAAATGTGCTGAGGAGTTTCAGGGAAAGAAAATTAATAGTTATGACATGGCTTCTACACTGGAAGACCTGGCAACCTGGTTTAAATATGATGCTCAGTGTGAGCAGAGCAGGTAATAGGAGGAGGGTCAAAGTGGTCAGAATTTGTGGTGAATTAGTCTGGTGCTTGTGTGTGTGTTGCTTATTCTTCTCCATCCATGAAATAGGCATCCAAAATGAATGAGTCTGGCTAAGACAAGCTATACTCTACTTGTCTTTTGAAATGGGAAGGCTGTCTACTTCCAGAAGAGGATGGTGCATGTGAAAGTAAAAATATCTCTTCTGTCCATCACAAGGAACAGAAATTACCTTAAAGTGTATCCTATTTTCTAGCTGCCAAGAGAGGACTTGCCCCTGCCATTTTATCTTTCCCATAGCTATTGCTGTTTTCCTCACTTTCAGGCTCCCTCATGCATCCAAACTTTTCTTTCTGATTTCCCTACAACCCCTTTATCCTTTTTTCTTTTCATTCCCTACTAGCAACACACTTCCCTCATTGCTTTCACACGTCTTTCACGAAGTTCACAAGACTCTTCACAGTCCTCACATCACCATGACCTCTCTGGGCTTTTCTGACAGGGATTTTACATGTCAATATGAAAACCAGCATGAGGTGGCAACCATCTTATAGCTGTAAGCAGGTGTGTTTTCACAGGGAATTTAATCAGAATTCAGCTCCAAAACGTTAGCATAGCAATAAAATAATGAGCAGCCTGGCCTGAATACCTGACATCCTCACGATGTAAGAGTGGTGGGTTTTACATCAATGTATCTGTAAACCGATCTCATGGATCACCATTTGAGGCTCAAGCGTCTTAAGTGCATTCCCAGAGAACATCTTTTGATTCAATTTAGTCCAAAATGAAATAAATTTCATATGCAGTTCCATTTTGAGAAGGAAAGTGCAGCAAGTATGACTCAGAAATTTGCTTCCAAAGCAAATCCTGATCTAAATTAGAACTCTAATGTAGGCAAATCCGGTATGTCCATCTTGACTACTCTAGTAAAAGGTTATTGTCTCCACCTTGCTCTGGGAAATACTAAAGATTCTACTGTAAAACTCACTGGAAAACATATTATAGGTCAGTCCTGAAAGTTCCAGGGAGCTGGAACTTGTGGGATTATGTTCTTCAAAAGACTGAATCATGTTCCCTAGCAAAGACATTAGGAGGTTTTCTCTTCTGTTTTCAAATTCAAATGCCTTGTGGCCTGATGGATTTCCTTTCCATCCAGAAAATAGTGTTTCCCACTTAGACGAACTTTTTGTGATTGGTCAGGTTTTTATGAGACTTGCTACAGGTCTTCAGAGACAGATAAGTTTCCAGTGGTGTGTTGCTCATCCCATTGCTTGCTTTTTAGCGCAGAAGTAGCCAAACAGAGCTACTGTAGAAATATGCTGAGCTCTCAGATTCCCTGCAGCTACCTAACATTACTCTGGTGAGAAAACATGATCTAGTGGTCCTTCTCTGTCTCTCACCTTGATGAGCCCTGGCTTGCAGTGATCTTCTATTTATGCCTTGTGAACAACCTAGGGATCAGGGAGTGGAACATCTCCCTTATGAGGAAAGGCTGAGGGAGCTGGGGCTCTTTAGCTTGGAGAAAAGGAGACTGAGGGGTGACCTCATCCATGNACCTAGGGATCAGGATCTAGAAGTGGACTGGGAGCTGAGTTATCTTCTGATGTAGCTGTACTAACTGACTCATCCACCCACTGGCCCACATGTGAAAGGGAATTTTCGGAGCAGAAAATTAGGAATGAGCATGTTAGAGGATTTTCTGTATTGAGCATCTATAGGGCAAGGGAAGAGGGAGAAATTAAGAAGCAAAGATACTGTAATGGCAGATGTTTTTCTTTGGTTAACTTTTCTATTCATAGAATCATAGAATCATTATGGTTGTAAGGGACCTCCAGGGTCATCAAGTCCAACCTTTATCCCATCATATTCCTAACCATTAGACCATTGATTCCTAACCGTTAGACCATTATTCCTGTTTGGCCAAACTTTGTGCTAGTCTCTTTATACCCTTAAAGAGCAGTGCAGTGATTCTGTGCTGATATGGTGTTTGGGTGGCTAAACATAGTCCAATTAAGGTAGCCCAAGCCAGTGCTATTGATCAAGTTTTTTGGAAAAACTTCTGAACATTTCTTTCTGACAGCTGGTGCAGTCAAAAACATACCTCAGAAGCTTTACACAGAGATGTTATCTTGAGAATGAGGAAGAGCTTGACCTGACCAGCATGGCTTTATCCCAGCAGAAAAGGGCGTCCTATCCAGCCAGGTGGGAAATTGTAGCTTTGAAGAAAGTCACCACATCTCCTCTGTTCCCTGCCAATCGAGTTGGCAGAAAGGATCTGCATAATTACTAAGTCTCACAGCCATCAATCTACTCATAAGGTTATTTTCCAACCTAGGGAATCCAGTTAGGTGGAAAATATCCATTTGATTTATGGTCCTGAGATAGTCAGCTCATAAATTAACATTTTTGTTGGCAGCTTCACTATGTGTCTTTTACATGTGAAAGCTGCAGGTAGCAGAGAATGACAGGAAGACATCAGACTAAGATGTGTAAAACATACAGAAACTCTGTTTATTTTCCATGTCTCAAGTGAGAAGGCATTTCACTATGAGTGTTACACCATGACTCTTTAAATGCTTTATTATTTATAGACATGGCATGGATAGTATTGAAAGCAAGATTCCTGGGTGACAGCAGTTGGTGAGAAGAGGTAAATAATGAAGAACAATGCAGTTAGACAAAAGGTCTTAGATCATCTAAATAATTGGGCAAAAAGATGACAAATTCAGTTTGGTGCAGATAAGTGTAGAATAATGAGTCTTGGAGCAAAGAATATAAAAAGACAATATGTTAACTAGGAGAATGCCACAGCATGCTGACTAGCAAAAAGATCTGGGGAGCTAACGGAGAGAAATCTCCTTAATGATCAGGATATAACTCCTCCAGAATGGGTGGAGTCACAGATGAAAAAGGAAAGGGTCAAGAATTTAATTTTTCATAGACATGAAACGCTTAGGTTATCTTGTCCATCCCCTTGCATCAGCTGAGAGACAATTCTTTCTGCAAAGAATCCAATTATGTTGAATTATGAGGACTGTCAAGGTGATTTATAAGATAGATTCAGTTAGAGCCTGAGCATTTTTGCTAGCCAACACAAAAAGCTGAACGTTTAGGATGAGATTCTGACCTCACTGACACAGATGTAAATAAAGTCACCTGTGCAATTTTGAGCAGAATCTCTCATGTTCTGTGGAAGGATATACACACTTATTTATTCTCAGAACTGGAATTTTACCCCTGGCTTTGCCATACTGGCATTTTAGCTACAGCTGCAGCTGAGACAATGCAGAATCTGGTGAAGAAGAGTTTTCTGCCAGGGAAATTCACAGGACCTGTGAAGCCCAGGCTGACTGAAGACTGGTGATTGGAATCTTACTCCCTCTCTTGCATGGCTGTTGCGTGGTGACCCAGTTCGGATGTTGATATGGATAAAATGTTATCTGCTGTCTCAGCAGACCAACTGACTTCAGAAGATACTATAGGAGAGTGAAAAGAGTAGGAGTTGGTTCTTGCAGTAAAAATATAAACGTGAAAAACAAGCACCAAGGCCCAAAATTAGCAGCTTAAAACCCCATGTTCAACTCCCACTAGAAACATACACATCTTCTATCAGTGAGTATTCGACACCAATATTTTACATTTTCTTGAAGTTCTGCTCTGTTCTTGTCTCTGCTACTGAAATCTGCACCAAAGTCCATCTGGGATCCGTAAAAAAGTCTAAAGTCCTTGCCCTATCTGGGAAGCTGAAGACCTAGGTTCTGATGTTCCTCCCAGGCTGGTCATACACTTTACACTTAACAGACACAGAAGCAGTAAGAGGAACCCAGACGTCCCCTCTCCCCATGAAGTCAGAGCAAACCTTTCTTCTTTTGACACAAGGGGTGGATACCTCTCCTTTTGAAGCTTGTAGTTACAGACACAGGCAAGATATCTCCTTCTCTGAAGGTATTAAAAATGTGCCTGGACACAATCCTGTGTAACCTGCTCTAGGTGAACCTATTTAGCAAAAGGGTTGGACTAGGTGATCTCCAGAGGTCCCTTCAATCCCTACCATTCTGTGATTCTATGATTCTATGATCTCTTGCTTTGAGGGTTGCACTGATCCCATCATTTCTGCTAAATAACATAGAAATGACAAATGTGAGTGGTACAGCACTGTTCTAAAGTGGAAAGAAACCCGTGCTCATGTCTTTCAGAGGGTGGACCTATGTCACTTCTTCAGGGACAGTTGGGAGGCTTCAAGACTTTCATTTCTGAGAAGATGGGGGAACTCTCCCGCTACACTGTGCAGGCTGAAGGAAGGATGAAAAAACAATGCAGAGGAATCTCCTTGTGCAGTGCTACAGGGGATCAGCATTGGCTGATGGGTCTTGGGTTGTAGATGCCCAGGACTCTGCATACCAGGCAGGTATTATGATACCCACCCAGAAAAAGCCTGAGAACCACGAGTGAGCTTAGTGCAAAACTAACAGGGTGTTATAATCAGAGCACTGTCATTTTGTTAATTCAGCCTTGGAGAAATTTACCTCTAGGTAAACAATAGCTGCAATATCCTCTTTTCATGTCAATGAGCTGTATATTCTACTGCATCATTCACCTCTGACTGTTCTTATTTCCAAACCTTGCTAGGGGAACAGAAAATGCTTACACTGTTAAACAGACAATTGAAGAATCTCAACACTCAACTGGAATTTGAGACCTTAATTAAAAGTTTGATTTTGTAATCTCTAGTTCCTTTTTTGTTTTTGCTTTTTTTGTTTCATTTGTTTGGGTTTTTTTTTTTTGTATCAGGCTGGGCAGTACTTCTGAGAGGGTAAAGCTGAGGTTGGGTGAGGTAGAAATAAGTAATGCAGGGTGGGATGGAAGCAGGGCTGCTGTGCCAGTGGAGCAAGCTATGCACATTGCACTATGATGGGCACCAAACAGCTCCCTTTGTGTAAACAGGTATATCTTAACAGGGATTTTCCAAGAGCTGTACCTAAGATGTGGAAAGCAGAGGCAAACCCTTGATCCCCCCCAGGCTTTCCATACCACCGTTGCAAAGGTACTTCTGGCTTTGTGTCACTGTAAAACTTACACACATGCAAACATACAGCCTATGTGCAGAGCCCTTCCCCATCTCCCAGGGGTAGGATACTGATAAATGTATTAAAACTATTTCTGATAGCATGGCCTCGGAGCCCTTTAAAGTGCTTGGGAGATTTTTTTTTTTGACACTTAATTCCTTTTTCTAAGAGATGTGCTTTTTCTGTAAGGTGTTTTCTTTGTGGGGAGGCACTAGACTCAGCTGAAACCCACTTTGCAGCTTTGATGTTTTGTGGAAAAAGAATTTTTCTTTCTGATCAGCTACTGACTTTCCGGAGCAGTACCAAGATAATTCTATTTTATTTATTACTCTGATTTTCTTTCCAAGCTGGGGTTACTGTGTCTAATAAAGCTGACAACAATCCTCTGTGGCAATTTGTTTCCTTCTGAGGCCTTGTTCACAGGGCCCTTGAAGAGCATGGCACCACATTGGCTTTTCAACATATAAACAAAATGTTTTTGCTGCTCTTTGATCTGCTATAGGTTCCAAATACTTTACTTGGTTATCAAATGGATGTGAGTGTTCAGTTACATGGTTCTCAGGTATTCATTTAACCTTTTTGACACATGAAAATGTCAAATGCTTCAGGATACATTCCCCCTTTGAATACAAGGTACAGAACTTTCTCTTAAATTCTGGTGTGTCTTAACAACTCTTCTGTTGTTTTAAATGCTGTACAGCTCCTAAAACCTATCAGCTATATAGGCTGAGATAATTACAGTTCTCTCTGAGGGGAAATCTCTGACTGTAGCCAACCATAGAGAGAACAGGACCTTGAAGAAGATGGTAGGCAGCTAGCATCCCAGCTTGAAAATTTAACTTCTTGCAAGGAAAAAGAGCAACTTGACATCGGGTGTGAATAGACTATGAACCCTGGGTTTCTGTGGGCATTGAAGATAACCTGATCTGATGAACAAAACGGAGCAATTCTGCATGAGGTTGTTGTCAACTATATAATTTTTTCATCAATGAACCCTTTCTTCAGTGCTGCAGATGGCATTCCCCTTTTTTAGAGGAACACACACGTCATCTCCAGCACATAATATTTGTATGGTCACATATCGTATCCCACCAGCCCAGACCCTGGATTAATGTCACATTGAGAGAGAAATTCCACATTTGAAAGACACAGTAAAATTCTTTCTAAAAAAAAAAGACCTGTCTGAGATGTCTTTGAGGGATGATATATTGTGCTGAGGGAGCAGGAGCAAAAGAGAATCGAACACACAGGGATGCACAAGATAGTAATTTCTATGGGATCGATGTATGCCATGTAGCACATTTTACTAGAAACAAAAAGCATATGTCTAGTAACTAACGACTACGGCCAGTTCTGTAGAGGAAAAATGTTGTTCTTTCCCTTTTATTTTTGAAATCAAAAGTAGATACTTTTCCAAAAGACATGTCTTATTTCAAAGAGGAAGGGGAAACTGAGTGCAGCAATTGCTGGTTAGAAATCATGACAGCTGGTTACAGTAGTCCCTTCTCAACTTGATACCCCTGGGTGAAGTCCTGGCTTCACTAGAACAGGAGAGGATGGGATTTTACCACGTCAAGAGATGCCTTGTACCTCCCGAAGATACATGCACATATCTGTATTTTATATTAAAGGGAAATTTGAAATATGGTTAATTTATTTTTTATCAGTCAGTACAGGAAGAACTCCAGAATCAGCTGTAAGAGGCAGATACAACTAGTGTTTTGATGGAAAGATATTCAGTGGCATTGCAGATGGACAAAGACGGCAGTTGCTGAAATGATGGAGTTGAGTCAGAAAGGACAGAGGATATTATTCGTAACAGGATCAGAGCAGGACAAAAAGTAGTACTGTCACAGAGGAAGCAGAATATGGGCTGATTTTTCAAAGAATGTGCTGAGATCAGCTACACCACTGCATTTAGTGTCAAAGCAAACCTAAGTCTGGGACAGTAGTAGGACATATTATCATGGATTGGCATATATACAGTGATGGAAATTATGATCTAGACTTGAAGGAAAGTGTATAAAATGCCTTGCAAATGTAGTGTGTGTATGTAGTGTGTGCATATATATGAAAAAATTTGGTTTGCATTGACTATGTGGGTTTCCAAACAACTGAACATGGAAGGTGTATACATGGGGCATGTGGACCATTGGCACCTATTTTATATGAAAGTGCATGGCACTGTGACCCAGTGAAAAGGGGACCGGACAGGAGCTCGATTCATCAAAGGAGACCTCAATTTTCCTACAAGTTTAGTTGAGATAACTTGACCTATGGAACCATCTTAGGCAAAATCAATGTAAATCTGTGTGCATCACCTTTGCGATCAATAAACTGGAGACGTTGTAGTGTGCTCTGTGAATATAATGAAATCTACAGTGACCAGCACCTTGATGTCAGAGTTAGAAGGCTCAGTATGGATTTGTGGTACAGGGCCTTATGCCTGAGTCAAGGACACACTTCTCTCTCAAAAAGAAGATTAGAACCTGCTTGTGCCTTTTACTGCTCCAGCAGGACATTGTTATTGGTGAAGCCTCTGATTAAGAAGCGGTACTTGATAGATAACAATTTTTCCGTGATTACCATGGGAACCGCAAATGATTTCATAAGGGTGGAGAAATTATAAAAAGTTCTAATTGAGAGAGGATGAGGCTTGAAACAGTTTCTATGGAAACCAGAGGTGGCATCCAAAAAAAGTGTGTGTACCAATCTGGTAGTCTGATTGGCAGGTAATTGGTTCAGTGTTGGAGTGGTGGAAGCCTTTGGATGTGAGATGAAATGTCCATCACACAAATCTATAAACCATATCGTCTTGTGAAGAAGAGCTGGAGTCTCGAATTCTTTCCCTCCCAGCAGAATATGTTCATCACTCAGCATTTCATTTTCACTCTTGTCACTGTGCTAAGTGAATCTGTTTGTTTTTTTTTTTTGTTTTGTTTTATTGCAATGTGGAACAACTTTAACAGAGGTGATGGATGGAGCTGCTCCCTCACCTTAGCCAAAGGGTAGAAGTCATGAAGTCATGAAGGTGCTTTTATGGACAACAGAAGATACAGTGCTTTTATGGATAGCAGATGTGGGCTTCAGTGTCCTTCTTCTCAGGCAGAAAAGAAAAATGAACACAGACTTCCATCCTTCAGTAAGCACTCTGAAGTGTTGGATGAGATACTTGTCTGTGTTTCTGAGGACTTCAATTTCTTCTGACTGACTGGCTAATATCCAGCTAAGCTCAATTCACAGAATTCAGAATTTCTGAGGTATTTTTACTTGTCAGATCACAGTGAAAATCCCAAGGACACAATGTCCTGTATGACCTGTGAAGGAATATGCCTACAGGCATACAATAAACCAACTAAACTAGTATTTATATTTACCAGAACCATTTGCTTTAAGGCAAGCGGAAAATTGTTGTCCAGAGTTTTGGGGAAGACATAGGATGAGTAAGTCAAATCTTTGTGCTCTTTTACGGGGCTACAGCCCAAGTACATTACGATATCATTCTGCATGATGCCTGAAGAAGGGAAATAATACTTTTGTCAGTATATTAGATAAATAACAGGCCTTTGGCCAACTGCAAGTTGCTGAAGTCCTCAGCAAAATCTTTGCCAGCTCAATGGCTTGGCAGACACATACTTTCCTCCAGTATTCTCTGAGCTCACCAAATTAATTTCTTCATTCAGCAAATGTAGACAGAAAAGCCTAGCATTTTGAAATATTTCATGGATCTGAAGTGTTTTAAAAGAAGATAAGCCTTTGTTGAAAGACCTAGAAGGCTGGTTTGCAATATCTGTGACACTGTGGTTCATGCCACTGATATCCGTAATCATGATCTAAACAAAGTATTGCAATAGTATTAGGGGAAAAAGCATTCCATAACTCAGTAAATGTGCATTTGGAGATTTTACTTTGCCCAATTTCTGATCATAGCATTACCAATGCCAGAATAAATCAGCATGGTCTAGGCTGGAGCCACCTGCAGGACAATGACACTTCCCGTGGTCAGTGGCCAAAATTCTAGGCAAGTTTGTACCCAGAATGGCTGCTATATCATAATCTCTGTATGCTCCAGCATAAACTGGGTTTGAAGACTGTCACATAAAGGTATTCAAGGACATCAGGAAGATTTCTTGCTTCACTTTTGATCTGGCCATTTTAGATTAATCTTGGGTCAAGTTTCACATTTTGTATTTTGTATATAGGACTAAGGTTAGGTGAGTCCTATACACACCACACCTTTGCAAAACATTGAAATGTCTGCCTGGATAATAAGATTAAGCTGTAACCTTTCAAAGATTCTGTCTTTATAGTATGATAAAAAGATTGTTTTCCATAGACTGATGGTCTCAGAGAAGATACGAGTAAGGTAGTTGTAGTGGCATCCATTTAAAGAAGACTCTATGTCACATTAACAGGCTTCATGCAACTGAAGAGGCTCTCAGGTGGTCACCCTGCCCTGTGGTTCAGTGAATCCATCACTGCTTAGATCATATATTCTCTTCAATGGCATTTCACAAAAACCAGGCAGTGAACTAGGGCAGCTGAAGAAAATGACGGGAGATGTAGCTCAGTGAAAGGACACCCAGGGCTCCATCCTGCTCACTCAGCCTGGGAAGTCTTATTCTTGTTTTTTTCTCT
Source organism: Aegotheles bennettii (assembly GCA_013398125.1). Lineage (NCBI taxonomy): Eukaryota > Metazoa > Chordata > Aves > Caprimulgiformes > Aegothelidae > Aegotheles > Aegotheles bennettii. Next base: position 189,051 of record VZRW01009212.1, read on the forward strand.
CAAAAACTGTACATTTTTTGAGTTTTCATGTATGTTCTTGTTCCCGTTGCCACCAGTGGGCAAGGAGACAACCGGAGAAGCATACTTCACCCAGCCATACTTCTAGCTGGGTGCTTGCACATCTGCTGTTTTCCTGGTACATTCACGGATGGGGTTGGTCTGTGCCCTGTCTATTATGAACCATGCAAAATTTTTCCAGCAACTGAATCATTAATCTGTATTTAATTTAATTTCAGATCTTGCAATTGCACTTCTCAGAAGTGCGTGTCTGCATGGGGGAAGGTGTGTAATAACCTTATTTATCTACATGCTCAACAGAAAGCAATGGTGAAAGTTTCTGTTTGACACGGGTGAACATTTCTGTGTAGGTTTGCAGGTGGTGCTTCATCCTTTCCAGTACAGCATGCCAGTAGTTCTAAACCCCCCGGGAGACTCTCAGATCTTTTCTATACAAACAAAATGTTCCACTGCAAACAAGGCAGCAATCCTCTACCAGAAGACAGCATCTACCACCTATGTGGGATCAACATGCAAGAATAACCACTGGGTCAATAACAGGTGAACTAAATGAAGGAACTTTTATGGGCCTTATCCTGTGGAGATTAAGAGATGTTTGAACATGTGAAGAGCAGTTGTGTATTATCACTTAGGAACAAAGCTTTGAGGATAGAATAATAGTGTCCATGAAAACGTAATTGCTGCTCTGTAGGGGTCAAAAATACAAATCAGATTTTGGACACACTGCTCATATCCTGATGACTGTATGGAGTTGTGTCTCATCTCTCTCAAAAAGGTAGCGTAGAAGTGAAAGACATGGAAAGGGTGACACAGTAAGAGATAACTGTCTGAGGGATGATTAAAAGGCTATGATTCTTCTTCAAAAGGGAATAGCAGAGGAAGAATTTTAAAGAAGCCTTTAAAAACCTAAGTGGTATGGAGAAAATGATAGGGGAGAGTTTTCTTTATGTCCTCTTTCAATACAGGGACTAGGGGATAATAACAAAACTAGCAGGCTGCGTTATCGCAGGTCTAGAACAAACAAGAGTTTACAGTCCCTTGTGTAATGTATAATTAGGCTGTGAAATTTCTTCCCATGGGATGCTGCAGATGCTAAAAGTTTACATGGGTTCAGGAAGTGATTAGGCAGAGTCATAGAAGAAAACATCTGCTAAGGGCCATTAAATAGAAACACATAATGTTGAGGTGAGGAATTCCTAGATGACAATTTACAAAAGCTAGGCAAACATCAGCAATTGCTGACTCCATTCTTTCTCTTTTTTTAGGAATCCACTTCTGGCCAATGTCAGAGGATGACATAATGAGCTGAAGGAAATTTGGGTCCCACCTGGAAAATCTGTTGCCTCATGGAAAGAAGTGGACTTGTGCAGGGAAGTAGCTGTGAGAAAGAGAAGCTGAACATGGAATGTGGAACAGAAGAAACTAACATAGGACAATGATGATCCACTGGTGAGAAATGCAGTTCTGGAGTACCAGGCAGGGTCTCAGAGCACTGTTTACTTCTGTTTCAGTTCAAAATCAAAACTCCAACTGCACTGAGAGTCCTTCGGAATTCTTTGCAACACTGTGAATACACAGTCCAATAGATTAGTATTTTGCCACAATTTTTGCAGCTCAGCTAAAGGCATATTCAAAGATCCTGATGTTCGGATGGTGGGTAGTCCCATGCCCATTCAATAAAGTCATGGAACACACAAATAACCAGGAACCTATAAGGAAATTCAATTGAAAGCAGTTCACATCCAGGTTTTTGTCCGATCCATATACTCAATGAAGAAACTTTCTAAAGATTCTTTTTCTTTTTTTTTTGTTATTTTCATCTGTCTTTTAGATCACGGTGCATTCTGTGTGTCAAGAGCACAATTTCATTTTTTTGGTATCATTAAACAAGTCTAGAGGGAGGGCAGAGTAAGAGCATTTGTAAGATTTAAAGAAGTTCTCACATAATCATGGATTATGCAGAACAGGTGCATTTAAAATACAAAACCAGACTTGTTTGTAGTTTTGGGCTGAAGTTATTTGTTATTTAGGCCTTAATGGCCTAATGACAGCGTTATAGATATTTTTTGAAATTTAAGTTAAATGAAAATAATTCTGCTTTTTATTAAAAAAAACCCAAAACAAATGTGTGTCCACCATAAAACTGACGATACATCAAACTTTAAATTAAACAGTGTCAGTTCTATTTGCAGACATGCCGAGAATTACAAGAGGCTGAAGTCAATGTGGATGTTCCTAAAGATGGCTTAGAGTGATTTGCTCACAGAGTTTGTAAATATAATGATTTGCTCATTTGTTGAGTGACAGTTAATACAGTAGCCTAGCTAATATATTAGCCTACGTTCCTCCAAACTGTGAGGTAAGGAAACATTAAAGGAATATAGAGAACAGGAAGTGTTGGGAGTGTAATTTGACATCAGTAATTTCTCTGATAAATGATACCCTTTTTTTTTTCTACCGTTCACAAACTGTCCATGAATAGGCTATGATTGGAATTATGTGCTGAACAGTTTCTGCCACTGTGTCTCCATCTATCATGAGCTTTTTTCTGTGAATGTATGATTGACAAAGGTCAAGCAGCTTTGACTACACACATACGTTACATGAATTGTTTCTTTTCCCTCATTGGATGGCAGGAAATCTCAGAGTAAAACATTCCAGAAAAACAGCTGTAAAAACAAATTCTGAGTCTGCCTGCTGATTGATTCAGTTATATTTCACTGTTCTTTTAATGATTGATTCAGTTATATTTTGCTGTTCTTTTAATCTTTTTGAGGTGTTACATGATCCTTTCCAAAATCTGTCATTCACAAAGAACCTGATAGCTCTTCAATTCAAAAGCTGAAGGAACCCATTAGCTCAAATATAGAAGCCTTCATATGTGTCTTTCATGCCATTTATAATGAAGATTATTGCTCTTTGCCTAAGCAATGTGGATAATGAAAATGTCTTACAAATATCTTTCAGAATCAAGGATTACTATAGATTGGAAAGGACCTCTTGAGGTCTCTAGTTCAACCTCCTGATCAAAGCAAGGCTAATTTCAGAGTTGAGTCAGGGTGCTTGCAGTCCCCTCCAGCTGAGTTTAATATACCTAAGGATGGAGATTCACAGCCTCTCTGGGTAATCTATTCCAGTGCATAGCTATGCTCATTGTGAAAAACGTTTCCTTGCAAGTAGCTGAAATCTCCCTCTCTGCAACCTGCCTGTTGCTTCTTGTTTTTTCACTGTGCACCCCCAAGAAGAATCTGGCTCCGCTGTTTCTATAAGCAACAGCTAGGAGTTAATAAAATCTTCAGCCTTAATAAGGGCAAATATGAAACACTGGAAGCAATACTTTGCATAAGGCTATATCCAAAGGTGACCTACTTATAAAGTTGATAATTGGGATATTATCCTAGAATCATAGAAACATAGAACCATAGAATCATTATGGTTGGAAGGGACCTCCAGGGTCATCAAGTCCAACCTTTATCCCATCATATTCCTGGTCATTAGACCATTAGACCATTAGACCATTAGACCATTAGATCCTAGCTTCTAATGGCAAAATTCCTCAGCACAGATGTCATTGAGATAGGTCACATTAAAACATAAAGGTAGAGAAAGTAAACAGGGACATATTTAATGAACAGGATAGTTTCTATGTCTGTAATGTTTCTCATTACAGCAAAGCTCTCGTCTCCCCTCCAAAATACCCAGCCCTCACCCTGCCTGCCACTTGTCTGTGTGCATGCAGTGCTCACATAGCCTGTCTCAAATATGCATGACTTCCTGCAATTTGCCAATGTTTTCATGGGATTAGAAGATTCCCATCCAGAATATGGCAGGAAAGGAATTGAAACCCACCATGTCCCATTGAAACTGCAGTGCATTTGTTCTGTGGGAAGTAAATCTGCTCCATAGGCTGTACCATATGCAATGTAAAAGCAGGGTAAATTCAGAGTGGTTCACACTGTACTGGTTGTAATTGCCAAGAAGGATTTTTCAGATGAGATTAGCATAGGCTTTGGGGATATGCAGTTACAGTATTATGGCATTTAATGATATCAGTGGCACAGAGCACCTGACTGCTACACACTGCCCACTTCCTGATGCTGGAGTCACAAGGGACAAGATTTGCTGATGTGGCTGAAGGATGGCTTTAGGGTATGTGAGTGGTGGTTTTCCATTCTCTTGCAGGAAGTACAAACAGCAACTTTAGCTGTCCAAGGGGCTTCTCAACTCTGTCCTAGGTCCCCTTTCCCACACTGGGAACAGTAAGACCCCAGCGTAGTCATTAATATTGATAGAATCATTTAGGTTGGAAAAGACCTTTAAGATCATTGAGTCCAACCATAAATTGAACACTTCCAAGTCCACCATGTCTACAAATCTTATAAATATCTCCCGGGATGGTGACTCAACTGCTTTCTTGGGCAGCCTGTTCCAGTGCTTGATAACCCTTTCAGTGAAGAAATTTTTCCAATTTACACCTCCCCTGGTGCGACTTGAAGCAGTTTCCTTTGGTCCTATCACTTGTTACATGGAAGAGGAGACCCATCCCCACCTTGCTACAACCTTCTTTCAGGTAAGTTGTAGAGATTCAGATTTGTCTCTGTAAAATTAGCTTTACTCTTTATGGAGCACACTTAGATAGAAAAGGTTACCAAATGCCTCAGAAGGCATGTTTGGTTCAGTTCTTGTTATCAGGACTGAGTGTTTCGTTTCTGAAAAGGCAAAGACTATATCAGTATCAAGTGGTTCATTTTTGCAAAGGCAAACAATAAAACAACTGTTAACTACCAAAGCCCTTATTCTCCTGTGTGTGCTAACCTAACACTTCAAGGAAATTTTCAGCACATGTGCCACTAGTCAGACCCATTCTCACTATAGTACAGCCGGTTTTAGTGCCTTTCCATAACCTTCATGGACCTCTCCTAGGCACTGAGTCAATACAGTAATTTTAAATTAACTGCTCTATCCAGCTCTCATATTAAGGTTCTTGTGATAGGTCTCATGGGGGTAAAGGAGGTCACAGGCAGGGTAGTGCTGCTTGCTGGCTATTCATGGCTGGTGGGATGTCTATTGACAATTTTGAATCTGTTATAAGCAACACCATGAGCAGGCAGACTAAGGGCCACCACTAGGACCAGGAGGGTATGAAGGTAGGTTAAAGCAATCTCAATTCATACCAGGTGACTGTTGTGCTGGATTCAAACATCTGGAACAGAACCTAAGACAACTTGTGTGATATTGTTGAGTGGAGGCACTGGAATACTTGGTCCCAGATACCTAAAAAACAGCAATTAACATAAAACATCCTTTCCCATCTCAATTGTGTCAAATGACTTCAGTTAGGTTCAGAGCTAAGTTGTATCTCTTCCTGCTGGTGCTGGTATAAGTTAAGTGCTGGGCACCTTCATTGCACTGTATGCTAATGTTAAATTATACTAAAAGGGGAGTTCTGCTAGCAGTCAGGCCATTGACTTTAATGAAATAGCTAATTTGACCATTTTAATTATGAGTTGAGACAAAGCAAGAGCATAAATGTTAAAATATCATTTCATGCCAGTAGAGAGAAAACTTGACATTTACCTAAACCGAAGACTAGAATGCAGAGAATGAAGGAGACAGATAATGAGCAAGTGCAAAGGAAAATAGGAATGAAAAGGTGAGACAATCTGAAAGCTGACAAGACACTAGAAGGACATGACCTGGAGTCAGAGATGGCTGAAAAAGCCTTCAGGCGGAGAGAAGATGAGAAGTTTTATGAAAAGGTTTCATGGGCTTCTTTTAGTTAGGGAGGAAGAGGCTTGATGCTGGATAATGGAGCCTCTTTTTCCCGCAGTTCTGAAACAAAGCATTGGATATCACACACACAACGATATCTCTGGATTCTCTTCTGAATGGAATTACTTCTGCATTTGTAAATCAAATTCTCACAGGAAGAGAAGCAGGCACACAGTTTGTCTTTTTTTTTTTAATAAATAAAGCCATACTTTCATTGCGAGAGGCTAACAACTACAACAGGCTAACAACAACGTTAACAGAAAACAGATTTCTAAGAGAGAAAGAAAAATGGGATTACAGAATCCCTTTGACAACAGAATCAGAGAAGAATTACCAAAGCACTGCAATTGCAAATCATTCCGGCACCTAAGTACCTCCTCCTACACAGGTTGTGTTCTTCTGTTGCTTTAACCATTGATTAGTTGTGTCGACTTCAAATGAATCATCTAAATTCCGTAAAACTCGAGGCACTGCAATTTTACCACTGGTGTCGCTGTGGGCCAAAATGCTGGCGTACAGTTTTGAAAAGGGGATGTTAGAATATTTAGTGACTTGCCAGGGATGTTAGCTGCTCACTGTTTGGTGTTCATTTAGCACTCAGATGCACATGGTGCTATGGGAAGGCTGGCTGTGTTTGAAGGTTGATCAACTCCTGCTTTATGTACCTTATGCTAGAGCCAGGTTTTCCAAGTTTTTTGTTGGAAATCATTTTTGTCTTTATCAAGAAGAAAATCTATGACCTGAATAATTGCAGTGGGGTGTGTCAATACCTTTGCCCAAAACCTAAGATCTCAAAATCACCTTAAGAGCTGGGGCCTGGTATTGTTGTTCCCTAGCCAGACTTTACATCAGTCTGGGAAAGTTGCTATTAATCAGTATCCTCACCAAGAGATCCTGAATGATATCTGGTGAAAATACAGAGCTGAAGGAAAGATTCTTCATAAGTAATTTCTCACGAGAACACGTTTCTTCACAAAGGTAATTCCCTCTTTCTGGTAAATTTAGTAGCAATACTGTAAAAAGAGAAACATTGCCTCACATTAAAAATGTTTGTTCTTACCAAGCCAGTAGAGAGAAATTCCCTGAGATCTTACAGTCTAGAAGACTGCTTTGATCTTATACTAAAGATATAATTAAGTTTGCAGATGAGACCAAGTTGGGCAGGAGTGTTCATCTGCTTGAGGGAAGGAAGGCTCTACAGGGGGATCTGGACAGGCTGGATCGATGGGTTGAGATTCAACAAGGCCAAATGTCAGGTTCTGCACTTGGGTCACAACAACTCCATGCAATGCTACAGGCTTGGGGAAGAGTGGCTGGAAAGCTGCTCAGTGGACAAGGACCTGGGGGTGTATTGGTCATCAGCTGGGTGAATATGAGCCAGGAGTGTGCCCAGGTGACCAAGATGGCCAACAGGATCCTGGCCTGCATCAGAAACAGTGTGGCCAGCAGGACTAGGGAAGTGATTGTCCCCCTGTACTCAGCACTGGTGAGGCCGCACCTTGAATTCTATGTTCAGTTTTGGGTACCTCAATACAAGAAGGACATTGAGGTGCTGGAGTGAGTCCAAAGAAGGGCAACAGAGCTGCTGAAAGGTTTGGAGCACAGGCCTTATGAGTAGTGGCTGAGAGAGCTGGGGTTGTTTAGCCTGGAGGAGGCTGAGATGAGACCTCACTGTCTACAACAGCCTGAAAGGAGGTTNTCTATGTTCAGTTTTGGGTACCTCAATACAAGAAGGACATTGAGGTGCTGGAGTGAGTCCAAAGAAGGGCAACAGAGCTGCTGAAAGGTTTGGAGCACAGGCCTTATGAGTAGTGGCTGAGAGAGCTGGGGTTGTTTAGCCTGGAGGAGGCTGAGATGAGACCTCACTGTCTACAACAGCCTGAAAGGAGGTTGTAGAGAGGTGGGGGTTGCTCTCTTCTCTCAAGTAACAAGTGATAGAACAAGAGGAAATATGTGCCAGAAGGGGTTTAGATTGGACATTAGGAAAAATTTGTTCACCAAAAGGGTTGTAGACACTGGAACAGCTGCTCAGGGAAGTGGTGGAGTCACCATTCCTGGAGGGATTTAAAAGCCGTGTAGATGTGGTGCTGAGGGACATGGTGAACTTGGCAGTGCTGGGTTGATGGTTGGACTTGATGACCTTAAAGGTCTTTTCCAACCAAACCAATTCTATGATTCTATGTGTAATATCTGACAATTTTAGTGATTTCTTGTCTGTGTAAATGGATGCAGCGAATGGATTGGGTCAAATCCTCAGTGGGTGTAAACTGACATCATTGGCAGCTTTGAAGCTGTGCATTTTCTCCAGTTTCTGTCAGCTAAAGATTTCAGTATGGCTTTGAGTTTATTGTGTAGTGGTTTGAAATCTCATTTATGCAGGCCTGGCCAGGGAGCAGTCTTAGACAAATCTGGTCCCCATAGGTGCAGAGGTACTCGGGGAGGCAGATTTGGCTCCTGTTTGCAGCCTTTGTGTCTGCATTGCTTTTCATGGAGGTTTCTGATCTGCACAGATTTCCTGTGTGCTCCCGGTCAATGCTGTAATTTCTCTAAGAAGCAGTTCTCTGTCTGAGATGGGGATAGTAATTCAGCACTGAATTTCTCCTCAATCAAGTGATGCAAGGAGAAATCCATTAATGAGAGGCATTTAGGTAATAGAGTAATGGTGGCTATGAGCATCACAAATACCTGGGTCTAATCCTGCAGAGGGATGCACTCTTATATTTATATGGAGATAAGAGACCTGGTTTTCTATCTGCTACCACACCATTTGATGTTCTCTGCTGAAAAAGCACAAGACAAGGAAATAAATATCCTAATTGCAGTTCCAGAGAAGTATCAAGTGGAAATAAAGAATGGAAAATTGGAAAGTGCTGTTTTAACTTCTGTTGTCGTTTGCTCTGCCAAGCTATAGGAAGGTTTTGAAAAATTAAAGTGCTGTTTTGTGGCTCCTGCTCTCCCTCTGTAATCACACACACCCCCTTTTCCTCTAAAGCATCATGACAGTGCGTCAGTAAATAGTGATCTTACATAGAATTAAATTCTTCCTCCCTCCTCGGGTCCCTCAGATTCAACTCCAGGTCAGGCCTGGAGCTCCTGTCCCATTCCTTAACCACACAAGTTGTGCTAGGATGGGTTTAATGACACATTCATAATAGATGCTTTGGGCTAAATCCTAAATGTCTTTTCATTCATCTTCAGTCTCTGCTCATGCAAACTCCTGGTGAAACCAGCCATTTCCACCCAACCCAAACTTTGATTTACTAGACCTCAAGACGCAGAGAGAATCAACCATGTGCCCTGAGCAAGGTTTGGGTATGGCATCAGGTTATAAGTTCTTCTTCCCATATGTGAAGAAACTGAAGCCCAGATTGCAGAGAGTTGCACCATGTCGTACAGTGACCCTGTGCAGAGCCAGGAACACAGACCTATGGTGGCATCCCATGAAGGGCATCCAGAGCTTTTGGCTTATGTGGCAGCAGAAGTGATTTTTACTGAGGACCTGCATGAGCTGATGGCATCAGGGGTTCAGCAGGCAAACTGAATCCAGGAAAGTGAGAGGCATGGAAATAGGCATGGATTCAGGAGAGGAAGAGCAAGATAAACAGAGCACTAGGGCCAGAGTAACTGCGAGGTGGGAGTAGTTGGACGATGGTGGAGGATGTGATAACAGATGAAGCTGCTATAAGAAGCCTCAACTATTAGTAGTATATCAGTCTTCTATTTTACTTAGCAGTGTGCTAGAAAGTGTGATGAATTCAATCTTGTGTAGCTTGTGACAAGGCAGCTCTATGTACATTTGAAATGCAGGAGAAGGCACGATCTGGAGTGGATCTCAGCCCGTTTTATCTTGCACACCTGACATTTACCATTGATGGAAGCCTGCAGCAGGAAATGGAGTGTGGTTTCTTTCACAACATTTATATGAAAAACATTCAATCATATGTCCTGCTGTTCATACAGTTGCTAAGAGGATGAGATTGATAGTAAGTGATCTTATGAAGTTATCAAGCAGCTTCATATTCAGAGCTCAGATTTCTGCCTTCTCAATCTGCCCAAAACAGGCTTTTTAAAGACTTTTCAATCTGCCAGGAATTGTTATCCTTGCCAAGACATGATCTTCAAGGAAAACCACAAGGTTCTAACCCCTCCTTCCTCACCGGTTTTGCCTGACTCAGCAGACCAGAAATGCCATTTGCCATTTTCTTGTAGGCTTCTGACCTGTAACCCTTGCCTGATATTTAATATGGCTTTAGAGCAGGTCCAGGGAGGACGAGCTCAGCAGTGCCCCGAGCACACACGCTGTAGAACCGGGGCCAGCTCCAGCCACACTCCTTGGCCAACCCTAACCACAAGCTTTTTGCTGTCCGAGCGACATTACCTGGGGTGCAAGGAGGTGTGAACTGTGACTGTCTAGCTATGCTGACACCAAGTCCTAAAAGCAGTGCAGTTATATGACTAAAGCTCTGTGCTGCAATCAGACAGCCTGCTCTGCTGATGGGGAAAAGCTACTAAGCCTGTGCAAAGCTCTGCTTTGCAGGCAGGCATCTGCAGATACTTGCAAAGATGCTTTGCTACTCTACTTTAGCAGTAGGGAAATACATCTACAGCAGACATAAAATTAATCCTGGGGAAAGTCTATTTATAAATAGCAATTTTCCCTATTGAATGGTGTGTCCTCAGCAGTCTTTCAGGAGAATGGTGGGAAAGGTTGTTTAGGAGGTGTGTTAGGGTTAATGCCCCTCAGCTATCAGCACACACGAGGGTTCTCCAGCTGGACTCGGGGAGGTTGGGTTCAGCAAACCGAGGAGTTGGCAGAGCCCTGGCTTTTTTTTTTTCCCTCACACCATCAGCTTGACACACAAGCACAGGCAAAAGACTGCAGTGTTACGTCCATGCAAGAAAAAAGCCTTAGCAAAAGATGTGCTCAGAAATCTTCAAGGCACGATGCCTGCTGGAAACACAGTTTGGGTCTGAGAGCCCACTTTATTCCACCAGGACAGTGGAAACTTCACTGAACATAATGTGCCTTTTCCAAGAATCCCCTAGATTTTGAACACTGCATGACAGACTGTCTGCCCCCCTGGGGAAACTAAACCGCGGGGGCTATCTGTTCCCTCCTCTACTTTGTTGCCTTCAAGAAAAAATGCCAAGAGGATTCAGACAGAGTTTCCAGACAGCTGGAAAAGCTGCAGACACAGCTGAAGTGGACATTGATAAACATTTTCTGCAGTTCTGACTGCAATTTTTTTCTGCCCAGAGCCAAATGGCTGATTGCACCAACCGTCTCCCTCCCAGTCCCGCATCCTCAGCTCCTAATTTCTTTGTCCACTTCCTTCTTCAGCCCCCCAAACCTTCTTTCCAGTCTGCTTTTCCCCCCCATTTAGGTTACAACCCCTGCAGGACAACCATCACTGTCAAACTCTTCACTCTCTTCGTGCATTCTGCCCCTACCACTGATCTTTTCTGTCTTGAACATGTAAGTTGTGAGACCTCAGTGGCAGCTGTCCCTAGTCTTGGCTTACTGAACCTGGTGAGCAGTCAAGCATCTCTAAACCTACTAGCAAGCATAGTTTTTCAGCTCCTACCTCAATGACTTAAATGGAAGGTGAATTGCTAAGCAAAGCCATGGGTCTCAGAGTGATGAGACATGACAGCATGCAGGTATAAAGGCAGCGGCACCATGACAATGCTAAGTCATCATTTTTGGTTGCTGAAAGAGACAAAACCTCAAAAATTCTCACTCTAGTTCATAGAATCATAGAATCATAGAGTCACAGAATGGTTTGGGTTGGAAGGAACCTTAAAGATCATCCAGTTCCAACCCCCCTGTCATAGGCAGGGAGTCCTGCCACCAGACCAGGTTTCTCAAAGCCTGCTCCAACCTGGCCTTGAACACTGCCAGGGAGGGGGCGGCCACAACTTCTCAGAGCAACCTGTGCCAGTGTCTCACCACCCTCACAGGAAAGAATTTCTTCCTAATATCCAATCTAAATCTGCCCTCTTTCAGTTTGAAACTATTCTCAATCTTCTTATCGCTTCATGACCTTGTAAATTGTTCCTCTCCAGCTTTCCTGTATCTCCTTCAGGTACTGGAAGGTGCTCTAAGGTCTCCCTGGAGCCTTCTCTTGTCCAGGCTGAACCACCACAACTCTCTCAGCCTGTCTTCATAGGACAGGTGCTCCAGCCCCCTGATCATATTCATGGCCCTTCTCTGCACTCTCTAGTTTGAGTATTATTATAACCTTATTTACTCAGACCGTCTAGTACTGGCAACCATAAGAAAGGCTGTCTCAGAGCACTGCTGTATGATAGGATACAGCAACCTGCATTTGGTTCATGCTTTGCCACTAATTCTTTGGTTGGGCTTGTAAACATCTAACAATGCTTTGCTTCAGAGCAACCCTCTGCAAACTGATTATAGCACTTACTGAATCATAGTCATGTTGTGAGGCTTCATCAATTGTGGTTTTAAAAGGACTCTCAACTCCTGGCCCAAAAGTGTAAATCATCATAATTTATGTCCCTGTTAGAATTTTTTTATACAAGTCTTTGTCCTACTCTTTTTTCATAACAAATGTACGCCAGGTCAATTCTCAGTGGGTTACTCCTCATTTAGATGTGTGTAACAGAGCTGAGAATCAAATCCCTCGTCTTCAGCCAGAGGGATGCTCTTAATACTGCAGCCATTTACACACTCTCAAGAATGGAAGCTATTTAAAAGTTTTATTTGATTTCAACAGCAGGAAAATGTGCACCTCACCTACCTCAGCATCAATCCTTTTTAAAGCATATTGTGAGTTTACAAGCAGTCTTGAGCACTGAGATTGATTTTAGAGCTGGGCAGCTATTAAAGGTTCATTTCCCCTCCCTCCTCCAGTTTCAGACTAAGTGATAATATGAGGTGGTGGGAAATTCTCCCCGTGAGATGGTGCTGCCTTTGCCCTGGCTCTCTGAGTCTTTCAAGAAAGGTTTTCACTAGAGTATATATCCTGCTTGATCTCTACAAGTAAAACTATAATCTTCCTTTCAAAGAAACAGTTTAGCCTTGTGTGTACATACAAGTTGGAATTTATTTTGAAAAATAGCTGTAACAGACTCTGGCACAGCTAAATGTAATTCAATTAGCCGGGGTTTAAGCTATTGCTGTGGCCTTACTTCCATTTCAACAGAGTCAGATACATTAATAACAATATATGGCATCAATTTCTTAATGACTAGTTAGTCTGACCGCTGCCTGGGTTTCATGAGGTAAAGCTGACACTTCCAGCATTTCTGTGAAGAAGAGGGAAGATGCTGTTCTTCCACTGGCTCTACAGCAGATTGGCTTGCTTGGCCCTAGTGTGTCCTAGGTAGACTCCAAAGCTGAACCCACAACTGGAGTCTTCAGGGGTGACATTGGAATATTCAGACCTTGGACCACCAAGATAGGTTAGTGAGAGAGGGAAATGGAGGCAGTAGGGACACTCTACAGGATGCTCATCTCTCTGAACAATCTAAGGCTGCAGCTGGATACCCCACCTGCCACAGGGTTTCTCTATGGCTTTGGTAGATATCTCTGTTCCTTAGCTGAAAAATGGTATATGCAGGAGAAAAATGTTGGTCAGAAAAAGTTTTTTTTCCATTACTGGGAAGTGGTCATTTCATAAATGATGGGAATAGAAGCCAGAAAAAATATGTCAGAACAAAATGCACTCTGAAAATTAGGGAGGTATCTGAAGGTTGAGTGTATTCATGTGTCCTCAAACAGGAAAAAAATAGAAGGAGATGTGGAAAAGCCCAGTCAATCTTTTCCACATAAAAAGGATGTGTATACATCAACCATTTATTAAAAGGAGATAAAAGCTAGGTCCTGCTGCTCAAGCAGTCTACATAGAAAAGTAAGGTGTATCAGTACATTTTATTCAGCCCTATTTTAAATATTCCAAGTAATATGGAGTCTTTTCTTCTGGACAAGGCAATTCCATGGCAAATATTAATGATAGCTCCTATTTTCTCTTTACAGTGGCATTCCATTAGTAACAGGCGTAGCTTATTGCACTAGCCAGGAAGCCCCCTAAGCAATTAATTCCCTTCTTCAGTGGTGATTTTAGTGAAAGGATGAGTGGAAATGGCTTAAAACTGCAGCAGAGCAGATTCAGAGTGGGCACTAGGAAAAATTTTTTCACTGTAAGTGTGATTAAGTATTGGAATAGGTTGCCCAGGGAGGTGGTGGAGTCACCGTCCCTGAAGGTGTTCAAGATGCATCTGGATGTGGTGCTCTGTGATATGGTTTAGTGATGATGTAGGTAGGGGTTGGACTGGATGATCTTGAAGTCTCTTCCAACCTTGATGATTCTACAATTCTATGATTCTATGATTTGAACAAACTGCAGACTTCCACAAATTCACTCAGAAGTTTTTGCATCAAAATACAGTACCCATTGCTACAGGATGACGCCTCTCCCAGCACTCTGGATCTTTGCAGCTCAGTTACCTTTGATGGTGATGATGATGCAGAAGGCTGTACCAGTACAGAGATCTTGCTTTCTACTTTGCCAGGGTTCTCCTTGAAGACTTACTCAGTGGCAGTGTATGTACACAAGATACATACATCTAATGCGTGTATCAAATATTACATTGAGGCATCAGCTACAGTAAACGCGAAAGTGACAGTCACACTGTGAGTATTTGGTAACCCACAAAGGGATCTGAACGTCATATTGGCTCAGGAAACTTAGGTGAGTCAACTCAGTAACAAATGCATTAATAATCAACATCTTTGCTGTATTAACTTATCCAAGGCAGCCTGTTCCTCTATAGTGTGCCTACAAGGTATGCATACATTACTGTCAGACTGATGCTGTCCCCTCATGTTTAATGAAAGCTTTGTGCCTATATATAAATTCTATGTTTGAGTGAAACATCTTCCAAACCCTTCACAGCAGTTCTGGAAGAGACCTTTGGCTTGTATTCTGAGAAGTAAACTCACCCTTTCCACCATGCACAAGCTCTGCAGAATAAAAATGATACATGAATATAAAAATAGAACAGAAGAGACTATTTAGGTCGCACCAGATGCTCACATTCCTGCCACATAGGTTGGTTTAATATCAGTGAATTCCCCGTAAAAAGAAATGAGTGTGGAAAAAATACAAAGCGTAGGATTGATCCTGCTCTTTTTTCTCCCACGTGTGAACTTGCTTCACACAAGCACCCTCTCCTTAAGTCAATGAGACTCTTCGTGCATGTTTTCTGTCACTGCTGATTACTTTCAAGAGGACTGTCATGTTGCAGGCACAGGGGCGGTGGAGACAAGAATTAAAGCACCAGTCGTCTGTTTGGTGTCTGTTCTACCTTATTCTGCATAAACACTGCTTGAGGAAGGGAACGCTACTGAATCATTTGAGACCTGCCTGAGCGTATTCAAAAGAGGCTGCACTCCTTTGAACATCAATGGGAAAAAGTTACAAAGAATGAAACGAGAGCTGCACAGGGAAGGTTCCCTCCTACATAATTTTCCCAAGCTACTGCTCTCAGGACACAGGTGTATTCACATAGTAACCCAAGCGCAGCTTTCTCTCGCAGTCAGCCAAGTAAGTCCATGGTCCACAAACCCTTTGGTGACTGTGTAAATGCACGCAACTGGCACAAGCAGAGGACATGAAGAGAGTTTCTGAAGCTAAAGAGGATGCAATGGATGCAAACTGGAGCACAGGAGGTTCCATGTGAATATCAGGAAGAACTTCTTTACTGTGAGAATGACAGAGCACTGGAACAGGCTGCCCAGAGTCTCCTTGGCTGGAGACATTCAAGCCCTGCCTGGATGCGTTCCTGTGTGATGGACTCTAGGTGACCCTGCTCTGGCAGGGGGGTTGGACTGGATGATCCTTCGAGGTCCCTTCCAACCCCTAGGATTCTGTGATTCTGTGATTCTGTAAAGAGAAGTTTGGCTCCTTACAATTCAGTCCCTACTGCTTCTTGTGATAACCTTTGCACTCTTGATAGCAGCCTGATCCAAAGGCCACCAAGATATGGTTATGATAGGCTTGGAGTCAGGCACTGCATTTTTAAATTGAACCATTTCCCAGTTCTTAAAATTGCAACATTTACCTCGGTGCTGCAGCTGCGTTGTGAAGGACAGTCTTCATTCATGGTTGGATCCTTTCATGAACGAGTTTTGTAGACTTGCAGAGAAGAATTTTTATGAGGGACCTCTGGTGAGCTATTCTTAATCACTGAAACTGCAGTGTTTATCTTATGCATTGCCAATCTCACTGAGTGCTGGAATTGCTACAGATCTGAAGCACTCCTCTCATGTAAACAGTGTGGCAACAACCACTCCTTGTGTGTGACCACCTTCCATGAGTAATTGCCTACTGTCACTCAGAAGTTCATCCACATCGAATTTCAGCACCCATCAGATGTTGATATGTATCTCCTGCTTCCTTAGGGCATGCAGCCCTGGAGCAGACAATGCCTCATAAGGTACTTTTATTGTAGTAATTCAAAGAAATCCCTCAAAGGGACAGGGACACTTTATAGGGCAAAGTGAACCAGGGCTACACCCCTGCCTTGCTCACCTGTACCCATGGAGCCTCTTATTCCTATTGCCATGGCAGATAGACAGGGAAGCCACACAGAACTGTCATGTTATGCCCCTGCAAGGAGGACAGTGGTTAAAAATGGGGCTACCTGCTTGAACTTCAAAGTCTCCACCAAACCATGAGTGGCATGGAGAAATTGCAGTTTGCTGTCTCTTCCAGCTGGGGACCATTGAAGGAAGCCTGGTCTGAACGAATAAAAGGGAGTGCTCTTCCAGCACTCAATAATAGATCTGTGGAACTCCTCCCTAGGGGAGGATGAGAATTTTTGCAGAGGATGCAAAAATTTTAGCTGGATTCAGGGAGAAGACAAGTGCTTGGGAGAAAGACCCATCATAGGTCACTAAGTAGAGCAACTAACTGAGGCTCAGAAAATCCCCTGAATCAAAATAGTCTGAAGGTTAGGAGAGTATATAAGGAGCTGAAAAAGAACCATACATATTTGTTCTGTTTGCATTTCTCCCTCATGTCTGCCACAGCCTTTGTGGAAGAAAGACTTCTGGGCTGAAGTAACCTTGGCCCTGAACCAGAACTGCCATTCTGACCATCTTTGTGCCACTGTTTCATGAGAAAGAAAATGGTTTCTTGGTAACCTATGTAGAAAAATATACAGCTTAGCACTTTTTCTTTCCAGTTTTGATCTGTTTTTTGGTTATTTTTCTGGTTTGTGGCTCTTTTTCTTTATCTGGTTTGTTGTGACTCTTGTAGTTCAGCTGGAAGACAGCTCATGGCTTGGCAATTCTAGATCCTTCTTGCAGAGAGAAAGAGACATTAGTTGTCTCTCAATGAGCACTGCTGAAAGGTCAACAGGAGTGACTGGAGAGGTCTACAAAAGTAACTCAGAAGCTCTTGCAGCTAGCTCTTGCCTTCATTGTAGAGTAAACTCCAGGTAGAACAGGAGAGGTGTTACAATACAACAGCACCCACACACTCTTACCTTGAATGTGGGAGACTTCTAACTCTCCTTGACTTCTAGAAGGAGTAGGCGAAATGTTGGGTTAGAACATCCGTCAGCAGCCAGGGCAACCACTACACAGCTCAGGGTTATCTTCCAGCTTGCTTGCTCTCCTTCAAGTTAGACTAAACTGAGAGGAACTAGGATATGTGTTGACACATTGAGCTAACCTTTCTTATGGTGACTAATCAAGGTCTGCTCTTTCAGTAGCTCTGTTTCCAACTGTCCAGGTCCCCAGTCAGTCACTTTCCCAGAGAATAAAAGACCTTTATTTTTTTATCTTACCCTTTAACTTTTGGGCAGGAAAAATCCATTTAGCTTCTTCCATCTATATTAAAGAGAGAAAAGCTCTTTACTCATCCCTTACCCCTCCAATCCTTTTCAAGCCAGCTTTACAAAGAGATATTTTCTAGATTCTTCATCTTTCAAGGTTCCCTTTTCTTTCAGTTGTGCCGTCCAGCCTCAAGTCCCAGTCCTGCACTCAGGCTGACAACAAACTTTCTGTTACTGGGTGTGTATCCGCCTCTCACTTGGGTGACGCCAGCTCAGTCTGGCACTCCGGCAGAGCCCGCGAGCTGAGCCATAGATCATCCTGTCCAACATCAATCCTTCTCCCTGAAATTTGCGCGACTGCTCTGCTGTAGATGGGACGATTGAAGGACACTTCTCTTTGGATGTCATTTGCTTTGTGGTTCAAGTATGAACTCCTGCCGGTGAGTCTGAATGAGCAGAGACTGGTCCTCAGAGAGGTGGATACTTCGTTGGCAACAAGGTCAGCAACAGAAGAAGAAAACCCCAAATTCCTGTAGACATAAAGAAATGTTTAAAAAGTGACTGCACCTTTTCTCTAAGCAATGTTGCAAATTTTGCAAGTACACAGAACTACAAATATTTCCCACTCCACAACCCTGGCAAAATGCTAATACTCAGGTATTTCTCCAGAAAGCACTACACCAATCCACACCTTGATGCTGCAGCCTGACCAGAGGATGGCTGCGTGCTCATGGTCGTGTCTGTACCTTCCAGGACTGTCACGCGGCTCTGTGCCCTGAAGTCCCGTGGAGCCCGCACACCTTCCCAGCTGCCCACAGGCTCTGCTTTCACTCCATGCTAACCACCACTAAAGGTTAATTACTCCAGGGGACATTTCCACCCAAGCTGTTGCCCGCAGGTTGCAATCCCTGCCTGAGTGCTATTTTTAGACCAGCTCCTTCGTTGTTATTGATCCCAGTCACCCTTTGTTAATTAGATACACACAACACACACAGCATTTGCAACTCATTTATCAATTCCATTCAGCACCTCCCTCTCCTGAGATGTAATTTGGAGCCCTCCTTCAATCATGCTATTGATCTTTCCCAGCAACTTTGCTTATAGGATTCTCTGTGTTGCAAACTATTTATAGATTCTTCTTCTTCTCCTGCTCTCCCTTGGGGAATCAGAAATGGGCAATGGTAATCAGACTTCTATTTTAAGGAGTTGATCGAAACCAGATATTTTCTCTTTTCTTCTCTCCCCTCCTTCCCCCTGTTGCTGTTATGTACAGGCTTCCTTCAGCAGGCGAGACCTTCCTGCTCCGTGTGGTGCTGGTAAAACTGATTCTGGTAATGCTCAGGTAATGTGATGCAGAACTTGCCCTGGGTGAAATCTTGTTTGCTGAATTAATGAAATGAATTCCTCCTCCTCCCTTTGTCCAAGAGTTTCACAAAAGGCTTTCTGACCTGTTTTGTCTGCTCAGCCTGAGGTGCACCTTTCAAAGGGGTTCAGTCTTCTCAGCCAGCAGATCTGTTCCTTTTGCAAGGCACTCTGTTCCTATTGTCCCCTTGTACCTCAGGAAGGGCATCCAAGGGCTTTAGGAGTTGCTTTTGGGCATGGAGGATGACAGTAACAAGCCCTGGGGTCCTAGAATTTGAGAAAGACCTTGTGGTTTAACCCAGCAGGCAGCTACATACCAGGCAGCTGCTCGCTCCGTCCCTCTCCCTCCTCTCCCCTCGCCTCCCAGGGAAAGAGAGTTGGAAAGGTAAAGAGACTTGTAGGTTGAGATAAAAACAATTTAATAATTGAAATAAAATTAAAATATTAATAATAGAATATACGAACAAGTGATGCACAGCACAACTGCCCATCACCTGCTGACCAACGCCCAGCCCATCCTTGGCCAGTGATCCCAGAGGAGAGAAACCCTGAAACTGCACTCTCCAAGGGGAGAAAGAACTTCCCCCAGTCCTCATCTATACACTGAGCATGATGTTGTGTGGTGTGGAATATCTCACTGGCCGGTCTGGATCCGTTGGTCTGCCTATGCTTCCTCCCAGCTTTTGTGCACTTGCAGACTAGCAAAGCATGGGAAGTTGAAAAGTCCTTTATTTCTTAGCAATAATTAAAAACATCAGCATATTATCAACATTTTTTTCATACCAAATCCCATACTAAATCCAGAACACAATGCTATTCTAGCTACTAAGAAGAAGCTCTATCCCAGCTGAAACCAGGACAGACCCACCTGAGGCTCGGAGATGTCAGAAGCAGGTCAGCCTTCATTGGGTAAGGCTGAAAATCCCAGCACTAACACAGGAGGAGGCCCATAGTTACCAGGGGCAAGGTGACACCAGAAGGGACAGGCTTGTCTCGGGGTGTACAGGAAAACAGCCCCAGGCTTCTGTGGCAACACCTGCTGCTGAAAATCTGATGGTGAAGTGGGAGGGGTGTGCCAGGAGGAGCTGGGCTGAATGCAGGAAAGGGCCTGTGGGGTTCACAGTGGTCCTGGAGCAGCTGTGGGTATTGCAGGAGGTGGCTGCTCTGAACCACTGGGGACACGGCAGCTGTGAGGAGCTCTGTGCATGCCCGTGCCTGGGGAGGTGATGCTGTGGTTGGGGAAGGGGCTGTGTGGTGTGCGTGGGATGGGGGCGGTGTTGGAAGGCTGTGGCTGTGCCTTGTGTGGCAGGGGTTGGGGGGTGTGATGCTGTGGTGCGTTTGGTGGGGACCAGGAGGGGCGATGTGGGGCTGTCTGGGGACCTGCGGTGCATGAAGGCCAGTGTGTGCGTGTGGAGCTGTGGTGCGTGGACTTGTAATGCATGGAACTGTGGTGCATGGAGCTGTGTGTGTTTGTGTGGAGCTGTGGTGCACGGGTCTGTGTGTGCGGGGCTGTGTGTGGAGCTGTGGTGCGTGAGGAGGTCTGTGCGTGGACTGCCGAGGGCACGGTGTGAAGCTGCGGTG
>VZRW01009212.1:211478-225395 GCA_013398125.1 Aegotheles bennettii
GCTGCGGCCTGTCGGATCCCCGGGCAGCCAGGGGGGGACATGGTCCCCTCACTCGCCCCTTGCTGGCGGCCATGAAGAGGCAGAACGTGCGGACCCTGTCCCTCATCATCTGCACGTTTACCTACCTGCTGGTTGGGGCTGCCGTCTTTGATGCCCTGGAGTCCGACAACGAGATGCGGGAGGAGGAGAAACTCAAAGCCGAGGAGATCCGGCTCAAAGGAAAGTACAACATCACCAGCGAGGACTACCGGCAGCTGGAGTTGGTGATCATGCAGTCCGAGCCGCACCGAGCCGGCGTCCAGTGGAAATTCGCCGGCTCCTTCTACTTTGCCATCACGGTCATCACGACCATCGGTGAGTGTCTCACCTCAGGGAGGCCCTCGGGGGCCAGGGCCGGGGCTGAGGCAAAAGCCCCCCTGGTTGAGAGAAAGGGAGAGGGGCAGCGGGGCTGTGGCATGCAAAGGGTTAAGTATCGGGTGAGTTTTTTTGGCTTCCCTCCCCTGCTATGTAATTAATAGCTCTTCATGGGCACTTGTTGGACTTGGTGATGTCCCGCACCTCTTCCCCTGGAGATGATGGAGCCTGAGTCCCCAGGGTGGGACTGGAGAGGAGTGGAGCTGGCCTGATGGGGGGATTGGCGCTGGCCAGGTGGCTACCACTGAGCTGTTGCTTGAGTGGCAAGAAGGGGTGACACTTTCCTGGGGTTCCCCTCGGGTAGAAGAAGACCCTGTTGCCACACTTCTCCTCGCACCTTTGCTTAGGTGAAGGGGGAAAACTTAGGCAAAACGCAGTTGGAAGTGGACGAAAACGATGAGGGCATGGGAACAGGATCAGCTGGGAAAGCCCCTGATGTGGCCAAGTGTAGCCCTGCTTTCTCAAACTTTGTTTTGGCGTTGGTGAGAGCTGTGGTGGGGCTTCCCACAGCTGTGGTCCCATTGCTGGGCCTCTCCTGGGCATTCCTAACGTGTTCCTGAAGTTTTTATTGCAGCTGGAGTGTCTGATGTGCCAACAGGTCACAGTTTGCATCCCATCTCTGTGGGCACATGGTCTGACAGGCACAATGATGCCCGCTGTCACATCCGTGCTGCCCAGCTCCCCAGACGTGCCATTTCCCAGGACGGTCGAGGGGTAGTCAGAGCCACAGGCTGTCATCTTGTACTTCTCTGCTTCCCGCAGCTAAAGCAGGGTGTTTCGCGTAAAGTTTCCTTCCCTGACGTAAAAATAAATCCCACAATAACTAGAGACTGCAGAGTGCACACACAACTGTGCTACAACTCTGGCTTTGGCTTGATGGGCAGGTTTGTTCTTCCTGGTTTTGTATTCAGTAAGGTGAATTTACGGAGGCAAATGATAATGTTCTTCTCCCAGCACTTCTAGATGTCCCCCCACCAACATCTGGGGAGATCCAAAAAGACCTCTCTAGCTCAGGGGCTGTTTGATAGTGCATTGTATTGATCAGGACATGAAAGACTAGTTCTCTTATTAATACAGATGGACTCGATCTTTTTACCATTTAGGGCTCGTTACAGGAAATTTGCACGTTGCCACCTGAAGATACTGACAGTTTGCAGCAGAACATGCTGTCCACTGCCCTTTGAGCAGTGTTTACTTATGTTTGTATTTGACTATATTATACCTGGGGCAGTAAAAAATTTCCTTTGAACAGCCATCTGACAGTATAAAGACTAATTGCCCTTACAAAGATAAGATTTTTAAGGGATGATCTCCTCTCTTTTTCTGTTACTATGTATATATACACACATATATGTAAAATGCATATATGAATAGGCTGTAGAATATGAAGTAGAATGTAGCTTTGACTGATGACTTAGATTTCCTGCTGTTCACTACGATGTCAGAACTTTCCTTCTTCCTTTGGTCACTGATTCTCTCTTTCTCGATCTGTCTCATTGTTTATTTGTGCTAAGTGAATCCTGGACTGTCGTGCCCCTCTGGCTTACAACAAGGCTTACACACACATGCCTGTGTACTCATGGTGCCCTATACTCCTGCCTAGGAAGTGGCTGTGATACTTTCTGTGTTCTTGAGCTTGGTTGGTGACAGGTAGAAAGAACTGGCTTTACAGCAGTTTGCTGTTTTGATTGTATTTTCCTCAGGAAGGAGTACAACTTGATTGGGAAGCTTTAGCAATTTCTCCTGCAAAGAGCTGGGTTTTGTTTAGGAAGCTCGGAGCACGTCGGCGTGCAGAGGATAGTGTGTGTTTCTGTAGGCAGAGGCGCTTTGGGATGTCAGAATTGTTTAAATTTAAAATGTGAATAGCAACTGGGAACCACTGGGAGGAAGAGCGGTAATAAAGAATGGTGCAGAAAACAGACATTCTTTAACGATTGTTCATTTGGGAAACACTGCTTCAGGAGGATACGTGATCTGTCTTTCAAAAGTTTATTAATAGTTACTATCTGCATCTTGCCAAACGCACTTCTATTTTGTGTATCATCTCTGCTCAAGTAGGTTTGCGATGTTATCTGATCTACTCGTAGTCTGGCAAAGTGGACATGGAAGGATTTTCTTTAATTTCTTATTTATCTTAAAATATTTTGTTTCAAAAGGGGGGAAAAATCACTTTCTATATTTAAGTTCTCAGAAAAAGAAGAGAAGATTTCTTCTCTATGTTTCTTGCACAGGGTGGTGATCTTAAATGTTCATATTAATCTTTTGTGATTAATCTTTTCCTTTTTAATCTGACTGTGCATATGCTCTCACATACATTTCCTTCTCCCTTTGAAGCCTTCCAGACAGACTCCAAGGAGCACATGCGGTGGCGTGTGTTAGTGAACGTGCTGTAGTCAGTATGTGCTCCTGCAAAAGTGCGTGTAATTAACCATCGCAGGCTGATTTTTGAAACAGAGTGAATAAAACCCTTCATTGTGTGATCTAGAGTGGTACATGCGTCCCCACAAAACTTCTCTTCAGAGGAGCACGATAGGAATCAGCGGACCACAAAGTCTGGCAATGTAGGCTAGCAGGATACTTTATGTCTAACTTAATTGTTCTCGGTGATGTTGCCGTGCTAGCAACATGTCCGAGGCGATCATCTCTTCGCTGTGTTGCTTTCAGCGATTGTGGCTTTAATTGGATCGCAGGCGCTTGTCGCTGGCCGTTGGACCACCAGCCGGCGGCGGTCGGTAGCCCGGCAGGGGCTCCCGGGGCGGGCCGTGGTGCTGAAGGGACAGCTCCGGCCGCCGCCCTCCGCTCCCTCCCCTCCCGCGCAACCTCCGCGGCTCGCTGCTGCCCGGGGATGGAAACCAATCACTCAAGACCTGTTTGGAAGGCAGGATGGAAAACTGAGAGCCTCCCGTGCGAGGCGAAGTGCTGAGATTTGGTCAACTCCCGCATCTCCTCTAATCTACAGCATCTGGCTTTTATTAGAGCGTGGCAGGGGCTGTTGCTCGCTTGTCAAGTTGAGTACTAAAGAACCGAGGGTTGATCAAGTAATTGGGAACTGTTTTTTTCACCCATGACACAACATTTTTTCTAGCCCCCAGGTGCACTGTCGGTTTTTAATATTTTTTTAAACTGGCCCAACTGACCCAAAACAGACCTGCCCCCCCAAAAATTAATCACCACAGGTGCTACAACATTCGATGACTCCACTCTTACAATCCAATAGCAGAAGACAAATACCTTGCTTTCACAAAGTTTTGGTCACGTTTGAATTCTGTGAAAGTTTTTAGGTGATCAAAAAGAACTAATAAGCTACTCTTGGCTCTCACCAGTTGCTGAGTTTATTTTGGGATTGTTCGCACTTCAGATTTGGCTAGTATAGTTTCCTATCCATTTCAAGTTACACAACCAAAATGATGACTGAGAGCAATTTAATCAAGTACTTCATCCACCTTTTTGTCTTTTATGAGATACACTGTAGAATATGCCACAGAGTTCATCAAGAGACTGGATACGATGGGTGAAAACACCAACTTTTGAAAATAAAAGATAATTCCTAAGATTCCTATCAAGTTTTAGTGCTCTTTTCTACAGGTTTATGGGAGTGAGTAAACTGCTTCTATGGAAGCAGGTGTCAACACTGTCAAAATGTGTTATTGGTATGGATATCGCTCCATCATTTAGGCCTTAAAGGGTGATAGTCATACTTGGTTTAACACTGCCAAGCTCTAGTAAACACTGAATATTTCTGGAGGCTTGTGCAGAATGTAAGGAACTGAAAGCTGTTTATGTCACCCTAAAAAGAACTGAAACAACAAACAGATTGAGAATTTTTATTTATTTATTTATTTTCTGAGAAGTTACTGAAAGGGGAGCAAAATTCAGACAGTGTGTGCTGTGAATTGCTATTCTCTTTTTATGGCTTTTAGGCCTTTGTTTTCGACCTCAAACCTACTACAAGCGGTGACTGAACTATTCTGGTGAAGGCAGGCAGAATATTTTTTAAGAATGTGGTGCAAAACCTGTAATGTTGAATGGAATATCCACCTGTCAACAGCTGTTTGGCTACTGAGTAGCTAAACACTTAGAAACTGTCCATTAGAGGATAGTAGTTAAGCCTCTGTGTCTTTTCTCTGCATGATTTTACCTTTCTATGAAATGGGTATAAAGATACCAAGCCGGTTGTGTTGTGATGTCTCTAATTTGGGTTAGAAAAAGACAGAAGTGTTTTCACATCTGAATTATTTTGTTGGTATTGCTCCTCCTTTAAGACCAACCTCTGGTGTTTTGAGTCTGCTCTTGGTTTTTGATGGATAGTAACATCTAGAAGCAGTCCTCTGAAAAGCTTTGCGTAGGGAATCATGGAAGACAGACAATTTGCAATGGGAAGAAAGAAAAGAAAGGAAGATGACAAGAGGTAAAAAGGGAAAGATAGAGAACAAAGACACTAATGCTTTGGTCAGTTAACTGCTGCATTCATGACTTGCTAGGACTCTGAAGGTCATATCTCATATATAAAAAGCAAGCAAGCACAGAGTAGATTAAAGCCACTCTATTATTAATAACCTCAGGTGAATGTAGAGAGCAAGATTTTCTGGTGATACGAATGCTTGTAGATGCACTGAAGTAATGAATCTTTCATTCACACCATCTGAAGCTTCAGTGAAGAATACTGGATGACCAGGACTTGTAATATTTGTTGGTGGTATCTCCCAGGCAAGGAGGAGGTCAGCTTCAGGGAGCTGCATGAAGGTGAAATGTGCGTAGGATTTTGCTCCCCTGCATAACTAAAATATTCTGCAAAATCTTTTCACACTATATTCTTTGTCTGATGGGGAATTTTTTTAAAAACCCAGAATATCTAAAATAATGTTCTGCTAACACAGCGGGGACTTTGTGGCTACTTTGCTCACATGTTCATAGGAAAAGTTCTTGAGTTCTTGAAAACTGGTTTTGCAATGATACCTCACATTCCTGCCAGAGGCACATTAGCAAAAGCTTTTTAAAAATCACTGATAAGCAAGGCAAAAATACAGCTCAGACTGATGTTGAACCACAACTTCCCGCTGTATGGCTTACCGGCAGTGCAAATGCAATATCCAGTAAGAGTCTGAAAACAGATCTGGGGGAAGCATCGAGAAGCCTGTAGCCACTCAGCAGATTTCCTTAGCATAGCCAAGTTTGAGAAATTAGTGTCTTGTAATTTTTTTTAGGATTTGGTGCCCTTTGATTTCCTCCTAACTATTTGTAAGTTATTTCTCTAACTGAAGCAAGTGAGATTTAGATTAGGCACGAGGAAACTCTTTCCAGCTGCCACGGTGGTTGCATGCTGGAAGAGATTGCCTAAGGAGACTGTGGAATATCCATCACTGGAGCATTTTAGAAAGAGTTTAGACAAAAATCTGTCAGGAATGGTTAAGTGATAGCTGCTTTTGCCTTTGGGGACGAAAATGGACTGGCTCACCTCTTGAAGTCTTTATCAGCCCTATGTTCTATGATTTTCTAAATCATCTTTTTTCCAAGTCCTGAACTCTAATAGTTCCTGGACTAGCTTGTTTTTCTTGAGAAAAAAAGCCAAAAATCTTTGAAATTCCAGTTTCTCCACTATATGATCTTTGCTTATTGATTATTTTTCCATGCAGTAAAACCACTTATGTGACTTTGCAAGTGTCAGCAGAGAATTATCTGTGTTTACCCACTGACAAGGCTACAAAGTAGAGGCGTTGGTGAGTCTTTTGGGAAAGAAGTTAACTGAAGAAGAAAACGATCCTGCAGATAAAAAGATGGCAAGCAGAAATTTACAGGGCAGAACTGGGAGGGAGAAGAGGTGTTCTAGATTAAGAATAAGGGAAGAAGTTCAGCTGTTAGCTATGGGTTTATGCCTACTTCCACTAAAAAGAATAAAAATCCCTTTGTTTTCTCTGGGAACAGCATCAGAACTATAAGGCTTGATCTAAAGTAAAACTGATTAATGGAGAGCTTGCCTTTTGGACATCATGGGTCTTGGGACAGAAAGTGCTGGTCTGGCACAAAGCAAGGACTGGAGTGCTGCTGTATTCCCTTGAAGACAATATAAGCTGAGGTGCTTAGTTCCTTCAATGCCACAGCATATTCCTTCATAAACAGTGTAAACCATGCTCGTGGCTTCGAGCTGGAGTTACACAGCACTTTATATTCAGAATGATGTACTGACACTAGGTGATTCATCTTCACAACACCGCTATGTAAAAATTATCCTCAATTTAGAGACAAGAAGATGAAATGACTTACTGAAGATTCAGGTTGGGAACTGTTTCTAATTGCTAAACAGCTCACTTCTCGCTCGTTCAGACCACATGGCATTAGTTTATAGCCAGATTAAATTGTGAAGATGAACCAAAAGCAGAGATCCATAATGAATTCAAGGTGATATTAGCAATCTCCTGCAGATTAGGTCTTCTGACTTGCAATAATAGCAGAACCTGGAGCCTTATTACATGAGCTATCATACACAGTTGTGGGTAATTATCTCTGTGCATCTTCTGTCAAAGGCCCTTTAGGTTTCTAGGTACCCAGTTTCTATGGATTTTACTGAAGAACCTTGACTGGATCTGGATAAAACCCACATGAAGCATTTCCTTCCCCTGTAACAGATGTTAGCAAGGATGCTTGCTAGTGATGCAGAACTAATCAGTAAGAGTCCTTGCTGCTTATAAGTTGAACTCAGGTTGCCCAGAGAAGCTGTGGCTGCCCCTCCCTGGCAGTGTTCAAGGCCAGGTTGGATGGGGCTTGGAGCAACCTGGTCTAGTAGGAGGTGTTCCTGCCCATGGCAGGGGGGTTGAGACTAGATAATCTTTAAGGTCCCTACCAACCCAACCCATTCTATGATTCTATGAACTAACAGGTTACTGTGGACTTGCAACAGATGTTTGCTGTGTGTAACAAGCCTATTCCTCTCTTTTTGGCTTGTGGACATTTTTGAGTGAAGCCATGAACTATATCCAAAATTTCACATACTTAGATTGCTGTGATGCAAATGAAGTTGAAGTCATTACCTTCTCTGGATTAGGGTCCGTGGAATCTGCTGACTTCAAGTTAAAATGTATGGATAGATTTCTTCCACCAAGTTACCTATACCCTACCAGATGTCTGTGCCTTGACTAGCTACAACTAATGTTGATATTGCTGGTGATGTAGCGATGGCAGTTTCTTTGGTTAAAGTGAGCAGGTCTGTGGATTAGGGGATGTTAGGTAAAACAACTCCAGAAATTAAGGCCTGATACAAACTGTTGTAAGTAATGGAGAGAATATTTTGAGTCATGATAATTTTGGATCAGGCCATTATTTGACGTGAAGTCTACAATGCAAGGAGCTATGTTCTATAGCAAACCAATTCCAGGGAAATATTTGTAATAGCAGTTTTCCAATTTATTTTTTTTTAATAATGAAGCAAATAGAGTTCGTGGAGTTAGAGCGTATGTTGACTTTGACATTTATATTGATTTTTATTTTTTTAATTGAAAGTGAAAGGCTAAACTACATGCCTACTGCGTACCTTAAACTTTGAGCAAAGAGAAATCATGTTGATGCTTTTTATTCCATTTATTTGTTTCGGTGGTGTTTTGGTTTTTTTTAGTTTGCTTTCTCTTGTTGCTGCCAGACAGTTAACAACCTCTTCTGATCCACTCAGATGTTTTTGGGTTTTTTTGAAAGTGTATTGTGCAATTACCATAGAATCACTTCTTTTCTGTTTCAGGGAAAGAACCTTCAAAGTTTCTTCACAGTTTTTTTCTTTTTAAGGAGTGAAGTGACCATTTTTTAAAAATATCTTGGGAATTGCCACAAGAGGCTTATGCAGTCATCAGTTGGTTAAAGGGTTCAATATCCTTTTTAACTGCTTTCATTACAGAGATGATTAGGGCATGTCAGTGAAAGACATATCTATTAAGGACTGGTGTATTTGTTACTTGTTAGGATGATTAGGAGGGAATAGGCTATATTGTCCTTTCAATTCACTGCACCAGCAGGAAGGAAGAGCTTCAGAGAAAAGCAGGCAGGTAGTAGGGTTAAAAGGTACTTGGTAGTAGGTTGATGGTCTCATTGCTCTCCCATCATAGAAGAGGATCGCTCCCTTCGCTGTCTGTGGGAGCTCTCTTGGACAGGAATATTTCACAGAGAGCTTTAGGGTACAGAATGATGAATGAAACCTGCATCAGCTCTCTCTGATTGTATAGTGCAGGAGATTAGCTATGAGGAAATGTTCGTAGACTCCCAATTGAGGGATATTATTGACATATTGAAGGGAAGGTGGAAATAAGAGATGTCCCAAGGGGATTGGCACTGTCAGCAATTTCCAGTGTATGCTACCATTATCTCATTAGAGAAATGTTTTGGGTGCAGATGGAATATTTTATTTCTTCCACCCTCTTTTCTTTTGATGTCCTCTAGAAAGGATGTCCTCCTCCTATGTTTAAACCATCACAGGCCATTGCTATGGGAACTATATCAGAAATGAACCATCGTAACAAACCTGTGGCCACCTGGAGTTTTGAGTTGTCACTTTGCTGCATTTCACACCCATCTGGAACTTTTCAGGACCAGACACGTTAGGAAAAGGTGTTGAATGCTCTTGTTTCAAATGTCTAGGCCTCTTATTTGAGCTAATGAACAGTTGCTGTCAGAATTGTAGAATCATTTAGGTTAGAAAAGACCTTTAAGATCATTGAGTCCAATTGTTAGCTGTTAATGGTTGGGACTGTATGGTGAAACAAGTCCGACTTAGTGAAAATAGTGTTATTGACAGTAATAATTTTTAAAAATCTGCAGTTTGGTAGACCAGGAATTTTAGAAGAATTCCTTACATGATAAAGCACATACTGTTTTCTGCTGAGGATTAGAAACTGCTGAAGGATGCCCTTACAGCATTATTCAGCATCATTACATATACTAGGCTGTCAAAAAACCCCTGGTTTGCCTTAGACTACCAAAGAGGAAAAAAATATGGAAGTCTTGGAATCAACTTTTGGGGAGTGAGAGTCTCTCCCAACATCTGAAGGAATCTACCCACCATTACTCTGCCACATCCTCCATAGTAGTCCCTGATCAAACGTTTGCTCCTGGACACCAAATATGATTTGCATTCTTTTTTGCACTATTACTTAGGTGTGTCATAAGTGAGATAAAGCTTGTTCTGGGCAATTGATTGTTAGAACAGCAACAATGGACCCATACCTTTGGAAGTACCTGGAAATCCCAGTGATTTGACCTGAATTCTTCAGTTGACCTTTCATCTGATATCTTAAGAATTCAGTGATCTTCTCAAACTCTCTCCTTCAGAGTTTCTCCCTTCCTTTGTTGTTTCACGTGGGAGTGAACATCCCAAGAAGAGGAGGGAGATGGTAGCTGTTTGTTCTGTACTGATGCCCCAGCAGCTTTCGTGTTCTTTTTCTGGTATTTTTGTCTGACGAACAAATAAATGATCATCCAATCTTTTGGCAGCAAAGGCTTAAACTCGTGATTTGCTCTTAAAACACATCCTGCCTAGTAGTGAAAGGCCTGTTATTTAAAGGGCACTTTTCAAAACAATTAGGACTTTAGTACCAACATGTTTGCCTTAATGAGTGCACTCTGCCAATCAGAGAAAACAGCATAAACTGATACCTACTGATCTAGGCCAAGAGAGGCAAATTAACAGTGTTACGAGTCAGTTCATGAATGTATTGCACATCCAAGAGATTTATTTTAATGCTTGAGAAGCACTTGGTATGATTCAGAATGGCTTAATTTTGGTTTTCTTCCCAAATATCCACCCCCAATTATGTTTTCACTTAGAAGCCTTTGCACCACTCCTATGCTTGTGATAGCTTAATCTGTGTGGGTTGCATTCAGTTCTGGTTTGACTTGTGGGACTGGCACCAGAGACAATTTTTCATGAAGCCTCAGTCTTACTATGTTGCTGTTATTGTATGATGTTTGAAGTCAATGTCCTTATGGTGTAGGTAGGTCAGCTGCTAGCATTTTGGTATGACATAGATCTCTCTTGTAGAGGTTTCAGGAGGTTTTTCTTTTCTCAAGATGGATCACAGTAAAGGCCATCCGTGGGATAGATCCATGGGATGCAAGCTTGGTTCTGAGTATCTAGTGATAGGTATCACAATAGAAGTTGCTGGCTCTTGAGCACGTGGTCCTGATTTGGATGCCTGGCTGAAACCTAACTACAGGTGATGAGCTGTTAAAAAATATTTCCATGATCTCTTTGAAAAGAATCCAGCCTGGGGAGCTTTGCAGATTTGGTCTGTTCCTGAAGAACTTGAGTGTGGTACAGTGAATAACAAAAACAAAAGCAAGGAACGGTAGAGTGGCCACAGAGGGGAAAAATCTTTCTAGCAATACTAGTGAAACACTGAAATACATTGCCTGAGGAGAGTGGGGGCTCTTCTTGACTAGGTCTTGAAGAACAGGATAGTCAAGCATCTGTCAAGAATGACCTATGCATACTGTCCTGCCTTGCGGCAAGGTATGGACTAGTCTCCGCCTGCCTTATTTTTAATGGTTCTGTACACACACAGGCTGTTTGAAGTTTGTCTTGGATCTTGCTTGGGATCTATGTGAGTCTATCTTGTCCTTTTTTTGCTGAAGGTTTCTGCTTCCCCGGGGGATTATCAGTGCCTCCTACAATTTTGTCTCCAGCTGAATATCTGGATAAGAATCAAACCTTTTCTCTAAGTAGCAACTGTTCACTGTCAGCAGTGTCACCAGTTGGTTTTTTTTTTTTTGTGGCTGCTGTTTGAACAGCTCTACCAGTGGCTGTTGCAGGGAAAAACAAACACGCTGCCTATCTTTAAAAAAGGGACAGGAGAGAACATGGGGAGTTAATGCTCAGTCAACCTAAATTTGATACTCAGAAAGATATTTGACCAAGCTGTTAAATAATCAGCATGAAAGTACCTAGGGGATAACAAGGGACAAGCTGGAACAAATGCAAATTTTTCTTGATTAACTCACATTGAACTTAACTGGGTTTGTCTTAGTTTTTTTTCAACAGAGTAGCTGGTTTAGCTGATAGTGGGGGAGCAGTAGATCTTGACATTTATCACATATGGGGCATTATAATAGCATCGAGTTCTCATAATTGTAGTAGAAAAACATAGACTGGATTGAATTACTACAGGTGGGTGCAAAGTCTGGATGCACACACACAGAGGACTAGAGGTTACACTGTGGCTGGACTTACTGCATGTGTGAAAAGCAAACACACTGTGCAGGTGGTTGGAAATGGGGCAGAAAATACAACCTCAGTTGCCCCCTGCTAAATCTGCCACCAGGTAATTTCACAACAGGTTAAAAAGAAAAAAAAAAGTGAAACTGTTTATCAGTAGTTTTCTATCAGATTTTATGGACATAATGTGTACAATCTTACAGGAGTCTGTCTTGGGGTTGGTACTGTTAAATTTTCCCATTAATGGCTTGACTGATAGAACAGAGAGTACACATAGTAATTGTGAGGGGTGGCTAGCACTGTGGAGGGCAGCGGCAGAATACAAAATGATTTTGATAAATTGGGGAAATGATCTGAAATCAATATGATGAAATTCAATAAAGACAAGTGCAAAGTATTACACTTCAAGAAGGAAACGTCAAATTCACACATGGAAAAATAGTGTGAGCTGATGAGATGCAAGTACTTAATGGCTTTACATTGGAACAGGAGAGATTCAGATTGGACATTAGGAAATTTTTTTTCACTGTAGGGGTGATGGGATATTAGAATAGGTTGCCTAGGGAGGTGGTGGAGTCACCATCCCTGGAGGTGTTCAAAAGGCATCTGGATGTGGCACTGGGTGATGTGGATTAGTGGTGATGTAGGTAGGGGTTGCACTGGTTGATATTGAAGGTCTCTTCCAACCTCAGTGATTCTATGATTCTACTGCAACATCATTCTGATAAAGTGGTTGCAGTCTAAATATGAATTTATAGTGTGAGATGTTCAAAACAAGAAAGTGATGGATGTAAGTCACAGAAGATAGCTATTCTATTTTGTTGGTAATGGTAGGGCCAGGTTGGATGGGGCTGAATTTCAAGGCCAGGTTGATGGGGCTTGGAGTAACCTGGTCTAGTGGGAGGTGTCCCTGCCTAGGGCAGGAGGGTTGGAAATAGATGACCTTTAAGGTCCCTTCCAACCCAAACCATTCTGTGATTTTATGATTCTAAGGCTTCAGCTTGAAAACTGGGTCCAATTTTAGGCATGCAGTGTTTTGAGAAAGGATCAGAAAAATAAAAAAATTAAGAGGGGAAAGAAACCAAAACACTAAGGAAAAACTTGACCTGTGTTCATTTTGAAGTGGACAGAAATTGTTTAGTCTGGAAAAGAAATATGTGAAGTGGAGAATCATCTTCAAATATGTGAAAGATTGTTGTAAAGAGGACAGTGGTAAGTTTTTTCTACATATCTACCCAAGGTTTACTCTTCAGCATAGTATGTTCATTGTCAGCTGTGAAGACAGCTATAGCATGATCTGCAGGGCACCTCCAAAGTGAGAGTAGTAGGGTATTTATCTGAATGGGTTAAATAGTTGTTGCATGGGCTTGGTATTCTTCAGCCTGCCTCAGGTCTGAATGGACTAGGTTGCCTTTTGAGGTCCCTCCAAGCCATGTGTTCCTAGGAGTTGGTGGTTGATAGATGCTATACTGGAGCTGACTGATGAGTTGAGTAGCCCCTAGGTGATGGACTGAGGTTCTAAGCACTCTGAAACAGGTCAAATAGTTTATTAAGGTTTCTCCCATCCCTCAGTTTCTAGAGTTATACACTCTGTGGATGTTTCTGAGTACCATGCTAAATGTACAGCAACATTTGCTATTTGGCAGTGGACTTCATTACGGTCAAGGCTGAACTTGCCTTTAAGAGAGCTGTTCTGCTAGAACAGGCATCAGTATGCATTTTGCAACCCCCTGATCATTTTGCATTTTGGGTTACAAATTCTGTCATGCTGAAACAAAGAGGTTTGTCCTCTTTCCCTAGGTCCCATGCATACAAACCAGCAATTTCCATAACACAGACAATCATCCAATCTGTTATCTTGGCAGACACCAATGCCTTTCTACTTTGGAGGAGGGAAATCTATCCCATAATACACCTGTGCAATATATGGCGATGGTGATTTCGTTGCTAACCCCCGCAGCAATCAGTTTATGCCCTCAAGCATGGGATTTGATTATCCTTGTCATTATCTTAGCTACAAATGTTATTAGCAGCTATAAAATTGTCCATTAAAGTGAGAGGAATTACTTGCCTGCACCAAGGGGAGAACAGATAATTTACTAGACAGATTTTAAGCCCAAATGCACTTTTTGCCAGAAGAGCCCTCTAAGCTTTTGTATAGCCTCCACTTTTGTATTTCAAAACCTCCTTCACCCTCCATGGGCTTCAAGTCTGGGTCTTTATACCATAACCAGGAGATAGATACATGCCATTCTTGAAATAACCGTGAGATCAGGATTGTATAGTTCCTCATGGTGGAGATGGTGGAGTTCAGG
>VZRW01009213.1:1611-39657 GCA_013398125.1 Aegotheles bennettii
GGAACGGGTGCAAGTTGGAACATAGGAGGTTCCAGGTAAACATAAGGAAGAACATTTTCACTGTGAGAGTGACAGAGCACTGGCACAGGCTCCCCAGAGAGGCTGTTGGAGTCTCTTTCTCTGGAGACATTCAAAACCCAACTGGATGCATTCCTGTGTGACCGGCTCTAGGTTGTCCTGCTCTGTCAGGGGGGTTGGACTAGATGATTTTTCGAGGTCCCTGCCATCTTCTAACATTCTGTGATTCTCTGATTCTCTGATTCTGTGACCTGTTGCAACGAGTCCAGAGAAGGGCCACAAAAATGACCAGGGGTATGGAACAACTGTCCTATGAAGACAGGCTGAAAATGTTGGGGTTGTTCAGCCTGGAGAAGAGAAGGCTCCAGGGAGACCTTATTGTGGCCTTTCAATACTTACATGGGGCCTATAAGAAAGATGAGGATAAACTTTTTAGCAGTGCCTTTTGTGATAGGACAAGGGGTAATGGTTTTACACTGAAAGAGGGTTTATTTAGACTAAATATTAGAAAGAAATTTCTTACAATGAGGGTGGTGAAATACTGACACAGGTTGCTCATAGAGGTGGCAGAAGCCCCATCCCTGGAAACATTTAAGGTCAGGTTGGATGGGCCTCTGCACAACCTGATCTAATTGAAGATGTCCTTGCTCACCGCAGCGGGGTTGGACTAGAAGACCTTTAAAGGTCCCTTCCAACCCAAACCATTCTATGATTCTATGATCCTTTCAGCTTGATAGTTCTGTTTTATGGATCACATACTGTTGTCTCCATTTTAACCAATTTTTGCCAAGTTCAAGATTTGTACTGAATTCTTATCTTCTGTAGTTCACTTGTGACTCCTTAGTGAATGCTCTACTTTTATTCAGATTAATTATTTCTACAATGTTTTCTTTCTTTCCTTAGAAAGCCAATTACAATAAGAAAAATGGGACTAGTTTAAAATGCCACAATCATTTTTTTAACCCTATATCATATTTTCTCCTATTTCCATGTTCATACTCATATTTAATTATCTTTCCATTTTTAAATTCTTCTTAGAGCTTTTCACACTATTGAGCTCAGATTAACAGTCCATTATTCCTGGTTCACTTTTTCCTCTTTCCTAAATTCAGGCACCACTTTTGCTATTGTCCAAAAATATAGTACTTATCTGAGGATGGTGGTTAACTACAGTTTTACATTTAATTCTTCAGTACTCTAAATTAAATTATCCAACACACTCCAAAATGAGCTCCTAACAAAATCTGAAGCATTCTGCTGTGTGGGCTGTGATTGTTTCCCACACTTACTTCCAGAAGTCCCATTAGTTTCTCCATTTTACATAATACTCCCTTTTGGGCATGCAATGTTGTTGTGTTCTCATCATATATCTTCAAGTACATGCAGGAAACCCAAGGCAATGGGTAGACTGAAACTTAATATCTCTGTCTTTTCGGTTAGAGAAATATAGGCACAGACATGTTTGCTGGAAGTCATGTAGGGAACTAGTGGAAAGGTACAGGGTTATACCCGCAGCTCCATACTTGGAGCATAGCACCTCACTCTATGAATGCTTCAGCCTCTTTCCTTTTGTACACATACCTGTAGCTAATGAAATCATCTGCTCTTCATTTGCCAATGCTTTGACCTCTAAGAAGGGAAGCAGAAGGAATTAGATTGTGTTTCAACTCTAAAATTTTGTAAGGAACAATTTGTATACTGGGACCTGTGCATATTTTAAGTCTGTTATGTAAACAAAAAATTACACACAATGTTAACTTTCATAAATTTTTATTCTAAAATTTTATACTACATACTGTCTTTCTGAGTGTATTTGAAGCGGTTTGATCTAAAAATTTCCCTAGGCTGGGAAGAGGATATAGACTGTCAAAGACATAATGGTAAATAACCCTTTTGAAGATGGTTTCCTGATATATTTTCCTTTGATTTCACTTGGAGCTTGAAAAGTTTTAAGTTTGGCCCCAGCGTGATGTTACATCACTCCAGCTTGCAATGTCAGCTTCCAATTGGTTGTTACACAATATTTTGACACCAGTGAACTATAACGTCACCTGTAGTGTTCTGTTGTTTTCTCCTTCTTCAGCTCATTGTTTCCAAAACAATTAGAAAAAATCCCTGATCCTGGAAGAATGGTTGTTTCATAATGGATTTATAATTCTGACAGATTATACTATATTATATTAGATCATATTATATGACAAACCAATTTTATGTGGCAAGATTTTAATCCAAAAATTCTTCTTCAATGAAAATTTTCCTGTTTTGATTAGATTTATTGATGAACTTTGTCTTTAATTTCTCTCCTGACATATACTAGTAGTTCATATTTCATGAAATGTTACAGCTAGAAATTAGATCACCAGCTCTTCCAAATGAAACACAAGGGATTATGTTTTCAGAAGACCTGTTTTTCATAGGATAGCTAAGCAGCATATACTGAAAATGTATACCACTTTAAGATTTTTGGGGGGTCAATACCAAAAGAAAAGGCTCCAGTTCTTCAACTGGTTTGGAAAATTTGAACCTATATTTATTATTTTTAAATCTGTTTATTATGTTTATTATGTTAGTTGTTGTAACAGACAGTAAAGTAAGAGAGTTTGTTTTTCTTGGGGTAGAAATCTCTGGCTATCTCTCTAGTCAGTAAATTAAAACAACTATCTCTGCACTCAAGAAAAGCACAGCCAACAGCAACAAAAACCTCAAAACCCAAAAAAGGGGAAAAAAAAGTAATCAAAATCACATGGCTGAAAGACTTTGTCTTATGTTATATGAACTTGTTATATGAGCTATGAGAGAAAAGTGGCATGCTGGTTCTAGTTTACACTCTGTAGTCTTGTTTCAGATGTTGAGGGTGTGAAACATTGCTAAACATTCAATAACCTCTTTTGGAGTACAAATCTTTAACTAGCTCTTTGAGGACCTTATTTGCTAGGTCCTCTACCTCTTTATACATTGCTGCAATCACAGTGTTGTGTTCAACATCTCTTGTTTCCTTTCCTTGCAAATTGTTCAAAGCAGATGCCTACCACTTCTCCCCTCTCTTTAGACTCTTCTTCACAATTGGTAAAGTCTTGGCTGTGCATTTAGATGCACCTAACCATTACAACGTGACAGGGTCTATGTTGGACTAAGTACAAATGGACATAACCCTAACCATTTAGGGAACTGTATCCCCATCTCCTCCACCACTTCCATAGCTGTAGCAGTCACAGCACAGCACCCAGCTAGTGCTACATCAGCAAGCTCAAGAGAAGATATTAAACCACTTGGTTAGCACATGTTGCCTGAACACCTCCCTAGGAATAAGATCTGGCCTGTGAGCTGCCAGCTGACTTCTGATATCTGTCTTTCAAAACTTCGGAAGACCAGATCCTTATAGGTACCTACTTCACAGTGCCTTGTACAATTTCCATCATTGGAGATTTTAAAAACAGACCTTCTATGGCAGCTATTTCTAATCAATCATCAAGAACTATGTACAGCGAGGTACAAATTAGTTTTCTAATAGAGTCTAATCACTGAATGAACATAAATTCTTACAATAAACATAGGAGAAGGGCTTCTTTAAAAAGATGAACGTATCTCAAGCTCAAACACAACTAATTTTGCAATTTATAAAAGTTTTATTTGTATTTTATTGCTTTGCATTTGTATTTGACTTGCTCTTCTCTCAATCCTGACTGAACTTGTCTGTATCTGAAGGAGCTAAAAAATACCAAATGAGGCTGTCTCAAGGGCACATGAAATTTGCCTGAGTGCAGGTAGTAGAATCAGAAATGTCCTCTGTAAGATCAGCTCTGCAGCTCCGGAAAGGCTGGGTGAGTGTGTGAGCACATGAATGTATAACACTGTAGGGAGGAAAACTGCATAAGAAATAGAGGAGTTTTATCCAAAAGAAATTTCCATGCCCCAGTTATCCCACTGCCAGTACTACAGGTTGCCAAAGCATATCTGTGTTCTATATCGAGTTTGTACCGCTTGCACTTCACACATTAAGAGAGATGCACTGAGACTCGCTTCTGGTTAAGTACCTATGGTGCTTGTGGGGTAGACGATAATCTATTTCTTACTTTGGCAGTCTGTGAGACTTCTCTGACAGCTCTGAAAACAGATCTCATTCCTGGCATATTAGCAGAGCCAAAAGCAGTTTAGACCTCACTATTACCTACAGCTGATTCTGTAGCAAATGCATCTTGTGTTGTTCAATCTTTAAACATGATTCAACTTGGACTTTCAGTCTCCTAGGAAAATGACTTGTTCTTATGTCTAGAACTAGCAAAGGCATTGTTTATAAGCTCACAAAAAAAATATAAACAATGAAAATATTTCTATCATGTGCTAACAAGTCCCACTACTTACTATCTAGTGTTCAATTACTGATGTGTTCCTTGAGAACAACTGTGTTGTCTTTCAGTATTCATTTTGCCAAGTGAGAAATCACCCTCCTTCCTAGTCTCCTCTTACAAGTTACATCTGTGATTCCTTCTATCCTCCTTTCTCTGCGGCTGTTCCCACTTCCATGTCTCCTCCCTTTACCTGACTGACTGCACCTGTAGCCAGGCACCCAGCTATAGCCTGCTAGCTGCCTTGCAAAAAGGTGTTAACAATCCCCTCTCCCCATTGAAAACACCTTACCTCCTGCACTAGAGGCTGACATTTGCCTTTTTCCATGCTCATATCACATCAATTATTGACATAAATTCTAAAAATTACTATCTATATACAATGTCCAGGGGCTGATGAGGGGCAAGTTGAAAGTCTGTGGGTGAGAATTAAGGGGCAGGCTGGCATGGGTGATACAGCTGTGGGGGTCTATTACAGACCTCCTGATCAGGACAAAGGAGTTGATGAGGCTTTCTGCAGGCAGCTGGAAGCAGCCTCGCAATCACAGGCCTTGGTCCTCATGGGGGATTTTAACTACCCTGACATCTGCTGGAAGACTTACACAGCCAGCCATTCACAGTCTAGGAGGTTCCTCCAGTGCATTGATGATAACTTCTTAATGCAAATGGTGGACAAACCAACTAGGAGAGGAGCGCTGCTGGATCTTGTACTCACCAACAAGGAGGGCCTTGTTGAAGCAGTGATGGTCAATGGCAGCCTTGGCTGCAGTGATCATGAGATGGTGGAGTTCAGGATCCTGTGTGGGAGGAATAGAGTACCTAGCAAGACCAGAACCCTGGACTTCCGCAGGGCCAACTTTGTCCTCCTCAATCAATTGCTAAGGGAAGTCCCATGGGACAGGGTGCTAGATGGTAAAGGGGCTCAAGATAGTTGGTCAACATTCAAGGACCACTTC
The DNA here is from genome assembly GCA_013398125.1 of Aegotheles bennettii. Taxonomy (NCBI): domain Eukaryota; kingdom Metazoa; phylum Chordata; class Aves; order Caprimulgiformes; family Aegothelidae; genus Aegotheles; species Aegotheles bennettii. The sequence goes on from VZRW01009213.1 coordinate 6,932, forward strand.
TTGCAAGCTCCAGATCAGAGCGTCCCAATGGGTATGAAATCAAGTAAGGGAGCTAGGAGACCAGCATGGTTAAACAAGGAACTGCTGGGCAAACTCAAGTGGAAAAAAAGAATCTATGGATCATGGAAGGAGGAGCTGGTCACTCGGGAGGAATATAGGACAATTGTCAGAGGATGTAGAGAGGCAATTAGGAAAGCTAAGGCCTCCTTGGAACTTAACCTTGCATGGTGGTCCTGTTCCAGGAGAGCCCCCCACATCTCCTGGCCTCCATTCCTTGGGGAATTGCAAGTCCACACAGTGTCATAGCAATTACTGGAGTTAAGAGGCAGTGTTTTGGTGCCAACTGCTTTGTCTGTTTCTGTCATAGTACGTGTTGTGTGTATCCATACATTTTCCATGGGTCTGATATTGCATAATCGTTTTTGCTGCCCACATTTCTGCATACCACTTAAGCCTATGAATGGAACCATCTGCATTTCTACATGCTACAATTCATGCCAGCTGGGGTTTGGAAGTGAAAAATTGTATTTTGTTGGAACCAAGTCTTTTAGTCATTTTAATTGTTCTACATTCACACACATATGAATATGAAGATACTATCAGATTTTTCCATTACTATTTGAGATATCTTGAGCTATTTTGTTTGAAGTTCTATAGTAATGGAACTGTGAAATCTTAACAGGGAAACAATAGTGATAAAAAAAGCAACTAATGGCATTGTTGCATTTAGGTTTGGATGCAAATCTGATAAAATATTACCATGGTCTTTGTGGTGCAGCTGAAAACATTGGAATACTTTTAGTCTAAGGCCAGACAAGACACCTTGTGTTTAAGGAATTTTCAGGTTTCAAGACTCCCATGTTGGTATGTTTTCCAGGTCTGTCCGGCTTGTAGCCACTGCACATAAACATAAACATCACGTCCGCACAACCAGACATGTTTCCTGCTTCTGAGAAAATAATCAGATGATCACTGGGTCTAGGCTAGGTGGCCAACACTGAGGCCAAATTCAAAGGTAAAGCATCAAGAGAGTCTGGGTGTAGAATACACATTTGTTTGCATTGCACGGAGCAGGTATTGACACCTCTAAAAGTGCATGATTGAATTGTAATGTTATGTCCTGTATCCTTTGCATTGTTCAAGTGGAAAAAAATAAGTTAAATTATGGTTAACCTTGGGTCCATCCAACATGGATGCAAAATAACCCTATTTGTCTCTTGGGAGGCAGCAAAGGTAAGGTTATTTCAGAAACTGTACACCAGTAATATCAAGTTTTGTTCCGCAAGGACCGCAAGAATTGTATTGTTCTGCACCCAACTCTAGGACAGATGGGTCCCAAAGGCAGGATTATGCCAGATCAGAGGTTAGATTAATGCCACTTCACTAGGCTGCTGCAGCCATTAAGGGAGGGACTTGGAGCCCAGTCCTATGCTAGCAAATGTTACCAGGGGAAAAATTTGCAATGGCAGGAGTCAGGGATGCCCAGTACATCTGCATTTCCATCTACTGTGTATGTTTGCAAAGTAAGAAAGGAAAAAAACACTCTGCTTGTATGTATGTTCTTTCTCTGTTTCAGTTCTACAGGGCTGACCAGCCAGCATTCTTTGCAAGTGAGGACCTCCTACAGATTTGGTACTAGTTTAGTTCCTTTGAGGAGGGAGTTAAAAAAATACATCCATTTGCAAATATAAGCTAAAAGCCAACTAGTAGCATGCTCAACAGCACTTTAGACAGCCACTTCAAATGCCATTGATTCATTAACCAGCAGGAGGGTCATAAAAAACCTGGAGAATGTTTTGTGGATATCTGACAGACTGAATGTATGCCAACTAGTGTGAAAGTTCTTTTTGTGTATGATACAGCAAAACCAAGAAAAGTTGATGAATTTCAGGCTAGAACACTCACCTGTTGCTCAAACAATCTTTTTTTCTATATCACATATTACATATGATGACATTGGCTAATGTCTGTTTAGTGGATGCTCAAGTATATTTTCGTGGGCATGAAGTAGGACACTGTTAAACGTCAACTCTAACTTGTTAACTAAAATAAAATGGTCAATTCTTCACAGCAGGTTGCTTTGCAGGGAGACAGGGAATCTATCCTGTTCTGTATGGCAGTTCACTTCAGGGACACGCTCCAATCAAAACCCCAGTCTGCATCCTGCCATTCCTCTGCCTTTCAGAGACCAGACTCCTTAGACCTTGCGATGTCCTCCCAAAGAGGGAAAATAAGCTTAAAGTGCCACTGATGGTGTCCTGACTGGCACAGAGATAAGGCTCCATCACAGCCCATATAACTAATTTCCCAGAGATCTAAAGGTGTGAGTGTCAAATCAAAGCTGCTTTAGGGCTGAATGCAGCAGCAATTTTACAAAAATGAGCACTCATACAATTGCTCAGTTCTTTTTCTTCTCAGTCACATGAATAACAACCTAGACTACTGCAACCCTTTTTCTTTCCCCCTTCTTTTTATGTCCTTCCCCCCACGACCCCCCCCTAGAGTAGAGATACAGGTGTTATGGGTATGGACCATCTGGGGATGGTTACCCAATTGTGAATGGGTAAGCTAATATAGTAAAAATCCATGACACTGTTAATGTCACCATTAAACTATACAGTAAATAAGGTACTACGGTACTTTTTTATGGACCTCTTCATCTTCGGCTTTTTTTTTCCTTCTCATATTATATATACTCCCGTAGAGAGAATAGTTGCCTACTATGGAAGAATTCCTAAGGCTGCAGATTTTATTATCGTTTAAATTGCCAGAAACATTAGAACATCATTGGTGACAACAGGAGGGAAGTAACATTTTTCCATTATAACTTTCTTTTAATTTAAATTTTCTATCTGTCTTGAAATGAGAAAAGAACAGTTCTATTCTGTCTTGAAAACATTGCACAATATTCACTCTTCATGCTTGCTGAAGACTTATTTAAGGATAAAATTTTGAAAATACTTCTTAATCCTATATATTTGTTCAAATAAGTAGACTTTCACTGAAATATGTGAAAAAATATAATTGTATAAAATTAATCTCCTTATTTATTTATATTCAGAATTGAATATTAAGTGAGTAATCTTATTACAGTTCAGTAAGTCTGTCCTAGGAAAAAATGGTTCTGATTTATTTTTCTATTTTTTCCTGCCTGAGCACTGGGCAGTCCATTCCTCAATTTTATTGTTTCTTGATGCAGAATACAACTGGTGAACACGTCTTGAAAGCTAATTCTGCAGCTATTTAACTTTACATTTTTTGAGTGGGTTTCTGACAGCTTGTTAAATTCAACGTCAGATTAAGACTTTAGAGTTCTTGCCTGGAGCTGCTGTTAAGTAACTCATTAAGAATATTTAACAGTCAGAATTTAGACTGTTCTTTAACACTGATTGATATAAATCATGATTTTTTTTCATAAACACAAGTGTATTCCTAAGTCTACAAGTCATAATGGCAAATATATTTTTTTTTTCTGAATACGTTATATTTTGAGCAAACTCAACATAATTCACCTGAAGATCTTTCTCTGTAAATTCAGTCAGATACAGCTCTGGAACAGTGTCTGGGAGAAAGAACAGAGGAATGCATGGCCATATGTTGTAATAGTCATGGAAAATCATGGCAACTCAAAGAGTCACCTTAATAACACCCCATCAAAAGGTTAATATTTAACCTTGGAATGAAATATTTTGTCTTAGAAAAGTCTAACTCTTCATTTTTTATTTTTATAAATTACAATTTTCCTAAGTATTAATTTTCATGAAATCATTTGCCTAGGCACTAGAATGACAGAAGAAATTGAGATGTTGATGAAATACAGAGTAATACACAAGGGAAACTTTCTATGTAAGCAGGTATAAATGATGATGGTTTCTAAATTAGATATCATAATTCAGAAAATATTTGAATGGTTCTCTGAAGACACTAGCACAATGTTCTGCAATGATCATAAAGGCAAATCTAATGTTACAAGTTATTAGGAATTGTATGGGGAACAAAACAGAAAATACCTTCACACTGCTTTATAAATTCACGACATGCTCACATCTTGAACGTAATCCAATTCAATCAGTTTGGAAACAGTACAGTGTAGTTCTAAAGTCATGGTAAGGTTGATCAGAAATACAAAAGCGATTCCATGTCAGTAGAGCCTTCAACTCTTCCTTTTGGAACAGACAAGACTGAAGGAAGACACTAAAGAGGTCTACACAATTTTAACTAGCAGATAAGCAGTAATTACAAGTTATTTTGAGTCAATATAAGAGCTAGAGGTGCCTCAATGCTTTTATTAGAAATAGCAAATGAATAAAACTACTTTTATACAACTTAAAAATAAATTGCAAAACTCATTATTGCAAGTTGTAGAGGCGAGTGAAAGTTTAAATGTATTCAAAACTGACCTTGACAGCTCCTGGGGATAGGTCTACAGTGTGGTGTTAAACATGATGGAAGTGATGCAACATCTAGCATTTGTCATTTCTAAAAAAGTGGCTTAAGGCACCAATGAAGACCCACTCCCTCCCTTACCTGTTTCTTACACTCATCCTAAGTATTTGCAGCTGCTCCCTGTAGGAAGGAACATTTGGGGCTGAATAGACTTTTGATATGACCCAGAATAGCACTTCATAGAGCCTTTAGGAATACAGGTCTATCTCTTGGATTTTTGGATTTTTTTTGAAAGCCTGATTGAATTAATCTCTTTACAATATATATACATAATATGCTAATTCAATTTTGTGGTCTCTGTTATGATGACAGCAAAATAACAACTGATCAAAGTACTTCCTATTGCCAAGATTTCCAAACCTGCCGTTGTGAAAACAATAATCTAAAACACAGCAACAACCTTGTTGATCACTGTGTGCTTAAAGCTTTTAATACAACAGGCTTAATAAATGCCATACATGTTTTGCAATAGTTAGGTCCTGAAGTCAAGCTCAGCATATATCATTGTACAGGACATTTTTAATAATTTCAACTGTCATTACAGAGCGTGGTTGCATTTTTAAAACATTTTTGAAGTCTGAAAATGGGTAGAATTCTCTAGTTTGTGAGAGTGTAAATTGAATCAATTACTTATGTTATTTGCTTTCTGGTAACTCTGTATAAGCCAGACTGCTGAAATCAGCAACTTCTGAATACTCTAGTGTACCATGAGATACATTTTTTTCTCCTTTCCTCCACTATGAATCAGATCTTTGGGTGGAGTAAATAATACTTCATTGATATTAGTGGTGCTGCAACAGTTTACACCAGCTGAGAATCTGATCCTTCCAGTTAGGATGGGAGAGGGAGAGCGTGGAGACAGCAGCTGTCCCTTATGCCTTTACAATGAGTATCTGAAACACTAACATTGCTATTGACAGAGTTTACAATAAGCTTGGTAAAGATGAGCTGCAGTCACATCAGTTTTCCCAGTGCTGACACAGCTTCCTGGTGCAAACTGCATTCATGTAGGGGCCAGGGAAGTGCAGGCATAAAACGATTATGACACGCTTCTGCTATGAGTTACTGCTTTTGCTGTCAAACTCAAAAGAAGCAGAGAAAATTGGAGGAATCTCGTACAAGAAGATTTTGACAGGCTTTTGTTACAGGCTTTATTTGTTCAAGTTTCTTTGGGTAAAGGGTTTCTTTGATGAAGTAGAAAATGCCCTGAGAGCTGGGATCCAAATCATTCAATTGATAAACAGGGGTTTATGGGATCTTATTGCTCCCTTGTATATGAATAATTTGCAAGTCACCAAAACCAACAAGAAAACCAGAAGCAAACCACTCCCTCCCTTACCCTCCTCACCCTAAAAAAAACAAAATCAAACAACCCAGAAACCTTGTCCTTCCAAAATATGTAGACTAGAAGGGTCTTCTGTTTGGAAATCTGTATGTTTAAACTTTCTCCCAGCAGGAACCATTTTTGACAAATGTTAAAGCCAGAGGCAGAGCAAATTCTAATCACCTCCTGTTCCCTCTTAGTCCTGAAAAGCATGGATAAGTGGTTGGAGCAGTCTTCTGGAAAGTTGGAAAGTGTCAGACTCCAAGATTTCCCCTAGAATTATTACTGACATGTCTCTCAGTAGAGGATTTCCAAGTGCTTTCAAATTGAATTAAACACAGCGGGAGTTAAGGGCAGCCAACAACTCTCTAAAGAAAACTTCAATAGTTAGGAGCTATGGGCTACATTTACAAAGATCTCTAGTTGCCTTAAAATGCTGGTACACACCTGGCCAGAAGCAAGTAGGCATTCAGCTCCTCAGGATATGCAAAAAAGTCTTCACAGGGTGCCTGTGTGTAAGACTAAAGCTACAAATCTATTTCCTGCCATGCAGTACCTTAACTTATTCTTCCCTATGACATAGAGATACTTTTCCCAGATGGTGAGGGAATGATTAAGGAACTACTCCTGTAAGATATTGTGTACCCCTGTTTCCCTCTGAAGTCTCCAATACCAAGAAGAAGAAAACTCCACAGACTAGGCTTCTCATTAGCAAATGCCAAATTCTGAAAGCAATCACGGTCACTGGGAGTTTTCCTGGAAGAAAAGATTCAGCACTAACTGATTTATAAATTCAGAGCACTATTTATTACAAGCTCTATTCACAGGTGACAGTTAGAAATAGTTAGTAGGTAGAAAAACAGATTCATCCAGAAGCAGCTTTTATCTTTCCCAGGTTTTTTTGACCCAAATACTGCCAAAATACCCAGTCCTTTTGCTTGATTGTTGGTGTTTGCAAAATGACAATCAGGTGTTTCATAGCATCCACTGGTGTTCTGCCTTCCCCTCTTCTAAATATTCTTGTGCTCTGCATTGTGAGAACTTGATCTAATCACTTTTTCACAGATTTATTCCTTTCATTTTCCAGACATCAGCATTAGGTCCTGCTTTTCTTGTCTTTATACAAGATAAAACTCCTGCAAAATTTTGCATACCGTTAGAGCTGGTATAAACAATGTGAGCAAGAGCAGAGAAAAGGGAAATTCTCAAATGCCTGCTGCACCAACTGGCACCACAAATGATCTCTAGATATCTTTACCAGGCTTATTTTTCATAGCTGCCTGACTGTCCTGCAACCCCCCCTGAGTTTCAGCATCTGGAGCTCACATCTGGGATTTCAACATCCTTTCAGGGAGAGAGATCCCAGATACAGTGCAGCAAGGGCACCACAGTTTGCAGACCTTATAAAGAGTTGTTCTTGGGTAGGGAAATACTCCTTCCCACTCTGCCCCTCCTCAAGCACACACAGTCTTTCCCAGCAGGGAGTAGAGCCATGTGTGAATATGCAGGGAGGAAATGGGTCCAGTTAAACAGAGCTTTTTTTAAACTCTTCTGTCTTCTAAAGTGCTGACACTCACACACAACCACTGTGTGCTAAATGCCCCCTGGAATGAATCTCTTAAAAGACAGAAAATTAGTTGACACATGTCCAGCTGGAGTGAAATAGAAACACAACAGCACAAGTTACAGAGAAAAACACATCCAATATATTTGTTCAGCAGAATAATAATTGGTGGTGCTGAAAAGGAAAAAGAATTTGCTGCAGCCACAGTTGTCAGGGATTTCTAATCTATTTGTCAGGTAAAAACCTGATTCTTATTGTTAGACCATACACTACATATGTCTTTCACAATCCCCTCTTCCATTCACTGTTCTTTTTATATGGACAATGCTTGTTTTAAATTGAAACAGCATTTAATTTTTAATATTTGTGGTATTTGTGGTCATCCTCTTGTTCACAAGTGAGATATTGAGAAGACTAAGGGAGAAATCCAAGAACAGTCCAGTCTGTGGAGCTTCAACTGTGTTGCAGACAGGAGCGGAAAAGATCAGTTTTGACTGGATGATTTCATTCCCAACAAATCTTTTTCTTTCCCCCTCTCCCTCTTGTTCCCTCTAAATGATGCAAGGAAAGGTTATCTCAGACACAATCCATTGAAACCTGAGGCAATCAAAGTAAAGCTAATGTATATCAAAGAAGAAGAGAAGGTAAAAGAGTCCATTGCACAAACTGGGAGAGAGGGAGAGGCATCACTGAAAAATCTCCTATTTGCTGCATGTTTGTTTTTGTAAAAGTAATATCTGGAAAATGTGGGGTTTACATTTTCCACATACACTTATTATATTCTATACACAATTGATATGCAATATTTTATTCTATTCAATGTCCTCTTTACACATTATATAGGTCTGACACATAATGTAATATGCACATGTTACATATACACATACACAAAGACTGTGAAGTCAAAGCAATTAAAATGCAGAAAGTAATGGTTAGGGTTGCCTGTACAATTTTAACATGGAGCATTTGGGTATATGAATTAGGGCATATTTCCTGTTATATTTCCACACATTATCCACAGCTTTACTCATACAGTTTCTATCTTCTCTTCTTTGCCTTCCCTTACTAATTCTACCTTTAATTTTTCCATTTTTACTTAACATATATTTGATATTTACAACACTTGTACCTTGCTTTAGAAGTCTCATTAGAATCTTTGTCTTCTCATTTTGTCTTTAACTCAATCTTCCAAATAACATGTACGTTTTCTTGTTTCTTATTTATGTGAACATGCCTGTAGCTAATCCATCCATGTGGTCAAAAATAAAAACACAAAGACATAGAAAAGAAAACAGGAAGTGATATTCTCTTGCATTTTCCCTCAAACTGAAAATTATTTTATTCAATTCAAGAAAAAAAAACAGAGATAAGAAAAAGAAAGATGCTATTGGCAGTCCAAAATTACTTTCAGGAAAGTTATGGTTTGAATGAAGAGAGATTTCAGCATGGAAACTACCCAGAGACATTAGTTTCAGTATTTTTGACCAGCATTTCCTTTCTAAGACACTCAGCTCACATCTCAAGCTGATTTGAATATAAGAAGCTAGAGATCATCAATCAGATTAAAATGTTTTGGAAGTGAATTTAAAATAGGATATTTTAGGCATTTAGATGCATTAATAATACAGTCCCTCTGTATTGGGAAAATGTCTTTCCATTCTATTATATAAAGACCTAACCCTCATAAGATTGTCTTTTATTTCAAAGCTAATTCCTCCCACTCCTTTCAAATGAGGCTGGTTTGGAGACCCAGGCAGTGTCAGTCCCTATCCATGCAATATAGCCAGGTAGTATAGAGGTTTTACTGGTGCCAGTATAAAGAAATATGCCTCAGATGGAATAGTCTCAACATACTGTGAATGATCTTCTTGCAACAGTTGTGAAAGGTCTGTGGGTAAGCCCCTCACAGTGGGTTTTTCAAATAATCACTCAGTATTTTTAAAGACCCCATTCTCCAAGAGTGTTTTTTTCTCCTTTCAAGGAATAGGCGATGTTCAAACAGAAAGCCATGTAAGTGAGATGAGCGATACTGGCAGATATGGATACCTCCATCCTCTGTCTATAGCCAAACTTGGATCACCACAGTGGAAGGATTCCTTGAACTGTACATCCGCAGGCATCCCACTCTTATTGGAGGAGACCAGCACCACATGGCTCAGGAGGGAAGATGCTCCACAGATTATTCTCCCCTTGAGCTCTGTGAGGACTTTCTGCTGAAGTATAGGATAAAGTTACAATGGACTTTATGATGAAGCCTTTTTGTATTTGTTTGGATTATGGTAGAATCCAGTAGCCTGAAATATGTACTTGAAGTTTCACAAATTCAGAAGAAACCCATGCCTTGGAAAGGTTAAGTACATACAAGAATATGGAGAAAATAATAACGTTCCTATTTCATGGATGAGTTGGTGGGGCTGAATAAATTCAGATTTCTAAGATTTCTTTGACATCTAAAGACACAAGAGGATTGTCAAAATTTAATGGTTCTTCAAAATCACTTAGATCATCTGCATCTTTAGTTGTTTGCATACTTTTCCAACTTCTATAAACAAGTTTGGATTCATCTCCACTAATTTTACCCATCTAGAACTGAAGTGTGTAGAGCACAATCTCTGCCTAGATAAGCTCTAGGGACACACAGATATCTTCAGCAACTGATTCAGTCAGGTGTGTGTTGTTCAGTAGAAAGTAACTTGGAGTTTCCATTAACTATAAAGGTTTGTCAAACATAAAGCAACAGATCACACCTGTATCCCACAAATTCCAAACCATTGAGTCATTTCATAAAGAAAAGTTAGTAGTCAAGAAGTAACCTTCCTACAGACACAGTAGCATGGTGACTCCATGTTGCAAACCATATAAACAAACAAAAGAAATTGGTTGTAACAACTCAGTCTCCAAATTTTATAAATCACTAGGCTTGAAGGACAAGAAATCTGTGGTGTCTAAGCTCATGTAGAGACAAAAACATGAACAAGGAAGAGACTGCCTTAACCCTTTAGTTAAATGCAAGGAAAAAATCAGTCATTAGTAAAGTAAAGCATTTGGCTTTAATCCCAGTAGTTATGCTCCCATGCATTTAGTTAGTAATTGTATTTCTCCTGGCAAAAGTGTTGAGGAGGTCACCAAATAATCTTTTCTGAATCTCACCTGTGATCCCTTGAGAAAAATATGTCTTTCCTCCAAGGGTCATGATCAAACCTTAATCTACACGTAACTGCTGAATTGTTCCTGTTTGGGTTCCGGTCTAGCTCTCAGTCCATGCACTGGGGCTCCTGCTGAGGGCTTGGTTGATCAGCAACATGACTTCCTCCAGCAGTAGTTCCCCTTCCCCACAGGAGTAACAGTTGTTGATTTTTATTGTCATTGTCACTGTATATTTATTCTCTTTAAAGAAAGAGCCATTTGTTTTAACCTAACTCTGTTTAAAAACAGGCACCACTTAAGTGCAGTTGAAAGTGCATCATGCGAAGATGCTGGAATTCTTCATCTGCATTGCAGAAAAAGTACCTCTACTTAAAGATAACTTCGGGCATATCACCAATAACCAGGTTAAAACCCTCTTAAAAGGAAGGTCACCACAATCCTTATTGGACAGAGAAAATTACTCCGGTGCCTTTTGCTTTCAGCTATGATTTTGTGCACTGACCTTTGGAAAGTATGGTCAAATAGGCTTTAGCAGCAGTTGTAAAGCATATGATCATTGCATGGACACTGATTTCATTAGGCAGCCCTGTATAAATTAGCATTACTTACTGGGGGGCATGCAGTTAATGGTACTGATACGAGGTGAAGTTGCTCATTCTGTGTGCTATGCCTGTAAGAGAAGAGAAGCCCTCCCACCTCTCTGCAGAGACAGCTGCGTTTCTATGCTTTACTGCAGATGTGAGATGTTACACAGAGTGAGTTCTTGGGAGACATTTTTTTTTTCTAGAAGAGGCTATGCAAGGGAGAGAGTAGCAGCCATGGACTGTTATGAAGCTACTCTGATTTAGCCTAGGTAAAGAGCTTGTTCGCTGTCAGATTTTGCATCCTCAGGTAAAAAGACCTTAGGTTAGATTTGACCCTCCCTAGTGTCTCAGCACCTTCCATGTAAAACAGAAAAATCAATAGTGAAGTCCCTTGTAAACTCCTAGAAGCCTCCATCATCTCTCCATCAGAGGGGAAATTTGCCTGCGCTTTAGTCCTTCTGGCATTTTCTTCTTTTAGCTCGCTGGGTTTAGGTGTTAGAAAGATTTCTATTCTGGCAGGTACCATTCTCATGATGGCCACAATTTTTGAAGTACAAGGTTTGTTGGGCACATCCTAAAGATTTTTAGAGCTTAGATTTACCTGTTTTTTTCTAAGATTATTCGCCAGCTGAATCCCATCCACTGGGACAACCAGTGCTGTGCTGGCAAAAATGTCCTCTACATAGCTGAGCTACCACCATTTAAATATCTCTAAGTCTTTAAACACCCTGAAACTGCCTAGGAGTTTCAGATTTGGTCTAGTTTAACAAATGGTTTAGCATTCAGGGTCATATTTAGTTTTTATGGACCAGTTTGCTAATCTCCCATGGGAAAAGTTAGCTGTGTCTGAAAAGGGGAAGAGAATAAAGGACTAACAATAAGAATAAAATTAATCAAAGAAAATCTTAGGTAATCAATTATACACACCCTGCTAGTTGTGGCAACTGTAAAATAGTTATTAAAATTAAAGAAGAGAAAAAAGCACAGTTCTGATAGAAGCATTACAAATTCCCATTTTAGTCACAAACCTGACACTCACACTTGCCAAACTCCTTTAAGGGTTCCTCTAAGTCTGTCCCCTTCTCTACTTAAACAAAACAATAAGAACTAGCAGATGGGAAAGGAGTACTCTGCTACACAGTTCCTTCCCTTGATCTTATTCAAGAAACTGATGGCTGTCAGGCCCCACAACAGAAGTTTGAGAAAGGCTCAGGGCTGTGTTTTGTTTTCAGTAACATTGACTGGAAACATGGCCTGTATACTTCCTCCAGAGGCTTGAAGACCATCATTTGGAGCTTTGTTATCTATGCATGTAAAAATGATGTCTCAAAAGGTAGCTTGACATATTTTCTGCTACTAAGAAGAGGTAATTTTCACTCTCTGCTTTAGTTCCCCAATGTCAAAGTTGATCCATGATTTAAAGTAGCGTAATAGCAGCAGAATTATCTTCCTTTTGTATTTATACTTGCTTCAACACAGTTTTGCTATGGTGGTGACAAGTGAAGCAGAGTACTCTATCACAAACTATGTACAAACTTCAGACTGTGAGTTCACTAAAGCACTAAAACATGTCCAAGGAAGAAAACTGTCTTCTTCCCCCTTTCTGTGGATGGGAAAACAGGAGCAGCTGGGGCTGAAATGTTGACAGAGGATGAAGTTTGCTGGGTCCTGGTCTCTGCGTTTACATGAGACGGTGACCAAGGAGTTCAGACTCAATCTAGTCTTTTGCTGCAGCGAATGCTACCACCTCCTTACCTGTTTAATCTGCAGCTTGTCTTGATCTAGGATGAGCTTTAGTCCCTGTCTCCTTGCATTTTCATGTGCAAGCTACAGAAATGCAGTCCATATTATACTACTGTGAGATGGGATTTAAAACAATGTTCTTTAACTTCAGTTTCAGTTTGGATCCATTTGCAACCAAAACATTCCAATTTAATTCCAGTTTGAGATCCACAAAGCTGCTCAGAACAATTAAAGTTCACTTCCACTTCAGAAAAAAAATAACAGTTTGAATCAGTTCAGTTTGAGGCTAATCAATGAGTTTTTAACAACAGTTTTCGTCCAGGTTCAGTTTGAGAAATGGTTCATATGTCAGAGTTTCCTTGAGAGGTGGGCTTACCACATTCTCTGACTATTAGGCAATGTTCATGAATTATTACAGATCTGTCCTAGCAAATTCTGAGTAGTAGTCCTCTGTCATACTGGAGGATGTCTCAAGTGTGGTTTCAGAGAGTCTGGTACAATCCTGCTGCCTGTACTTTTTTTCACAGACCCAGTGATGGAATAGAGCGAGCTTCCTAAAGTTGCAGATGACAATAAAGCTGAGAGGGACTGCAGCACTCCAGAAAACACTAACAGAATACAAAGTGATCTTTGCAAAAAGGGAAAACAGTCTGGAATTAAGAAGGTACCATTCAATAAGCTCAAGTGCAAGACAGTTCTGTCAGGCAGGAATACTCCACTTCAGGCAGGAATACTCCACTTCAGACAGGACAGAGAACAACTGAACCAAGTGTTCACTCTGCAATAAATGTTCTTAGGACTGCAATGGGTCACAATGTGAATTTTAATCAATTGTGGAATATTATAGAAATCAAAACAGTTCCCAGACTCTAACATCATCCTTAGGTATATGAACAAAGATATGATCTATGTCACTGCAAATAAACCTTCTATTCATGAGACTTCAGCTGGGATACTGAGTCTGATTTCAGGCAAGGGATTTCAAGAAATGTATGGACCTTTTGTTCTGAGAAAACTGATGAGAATCAGAAAGCCAGAGATCTAAAAATGTGACCTGACTGGGGGGAAAAAATAAAGGATTAGGAAAGGAAAAAAATAATTACCCAGCTCAGAGAAAATATGTCTGGAAAATATAATGTGGAATACAAAAGCACCCTGCAAAGAATAAGGGGTTAATCTGCCTGTGAATCTGGTGGATAGCATGGGAGGTAATGCATGAGGAAGTAAGGTTATTGAAGGACTGGAGAAGTTTCCCATAGGAAGCAGTGCTATCTTTTCACTGAAGTTCTTGAAGAACAGGTAAAACAAATGCCTGTCAGGGATGCTTTGGATACAGCTGATTCTGCTTTCGAGTAAAAAGATGGGTTAAGATGACCTCTTGAGATGGCTTCCAGCTCCCTCTTAGCTCTAGTCTCTGTTCATTCTGTCATTCCTATGTACCTACAGCAATATATCTGAAGGCAGTTAAAACATTAAAAAGGACATTTCATATTTTCTTCTCTAAAACTAGGAAATTAATGATACTAATAAAAAAGGTTTGCTCATCAAGCTCCCTTAGTGTGCTCTAATTACAACAGACTGAAATATTTGTGCTTCATATGGGAGCTCTGCTTACTGTGGAGATCCGAACTTATATCATCTGCTTTTTCATAACTAAATCTGCAGGCAGCAGTAGTCACAGAACCCAGTTCAACCTTAGTGAGGCCAAAAGCAAAGGAAATGGGAGCTCAGCCATTAGTTATCTTGGCATAAATAAGTATATACCTTTCCCAGACTAGCTAAACCAATTATGAATACATGATACACTATCACAGCTATTAGTCTGCCTACCCTTAGCTTGCATTGCCCTTTACCAGGTGTCACTGAGCACATTAGCCAGAACTCATCTTTCCTGACATTTCCCAGTGCAGCTTTAGCAGGTAATGCCAATGTTAGGCTAGGTTCTTTCACTGGAGATGTTTGCTGGGTGCCTGAACTACAACAGTCACAGAGCATCCCTAAGCTTGCTTGCCGGGACTCCAGCCCCCGCAGGGGCTCAGCCAGCCCAAGCTGTTTGGCTGCCGAAACCAAGATTTGTCATCTCAGCTATGCAGCAACTGCTCCCACATTGGCAGGATCCAACTCTGGCACACATGCACAGGCTTTTCCAGGTTATACTTGCAAAAGCCTCCCAGGATGGTGTCTACATAGAAACACGTTATTAATGCAGAGCACAGGCTTAAGACACCATGGATGTCAGAGCAGCCCTCAGGATGCTTGAACAAGGAGCATCCCTGATCAGAGGCCAAGCCTTGCTTCCTTTGCCCCTACCTGTGCTCTGTGTATGAGGCTATTGCTGGCTCCTTGTCTTCTGTTCCTACAGCAGCTTCACACTGCTGGCTGTCCTTTTTCATGGTTCTACATTTGGTTTCTCTTAGACAATGACTTCTGGGAAGAGCAGCAGTTATATTGCCCTTGCTGTGTCACCGCAAGGCAGGTGTTAGTTGCCTCATTGTCAGAGTGGAAGAGGGAGATGAGGGTCCCACATATGACCAGGTAATAGTCCCAGTTCTTTGCCAGTTCAGAGGGTCCTGCTCCTGATACCCAGAGCCCTGACCCTTTGACATAGATGTTGTTTTGGCCTATTTACTGGGGATAGCAGCAGTACTTTTCCAACCCAAATGAAGCCAGTGCCTATAGTGTACTCAAAATACTGAGTATTCCCAGCACCCAGTGCAGGAATCAAAGCAGTCTTCCCGAACCTCTTAAAGTTAGCTGCTCACATACTGTACATGCAATACACTGCCTGGCCAAGAATAGCAAATAAAATGAGAGGATGTACCAATCTTTTATACCTGGAGGGAAAAAAAAGAAGAAAAAAAAAAGGGAAAATAAAAGAAACTGTTAACTATTCCAGACCTTCTGGCAACAAAAATACAGAGTAAATGTTGGAACGACACGCCTCAGAAGTCTTGTCTTTTATATGGAAATATGGAATGTGCTTTTAAGACTAGGTTAACTGGTCTGAATTAATAAAATATAAAACCTGAATATTTATTCAAAATTCAGGCCAAACTTCAAGTTGCTTTGAGGTTCACAAGCAAAAACAAAGACTTGTATTACTTTCTCTTTACATCATTTTTTGTTTTTTGCCCAGCACAGAAATACTTCAGTGCCTGGGCTCTGTTTAAGCAAAACTCAGTCATGCTGGAATGCCATCAGAAAATCCTCATGCATCCATCCAAATTTTGCACTCTTGGGCGAGTCAGGTAAATAGGATAAGCTTGCAGATTCTTTCACCTTTCACAAGCTTTCTTGCCATCAGTAATTTTTCATTTTGTGAATATTTCTTTACTTTGGCACAGACAGCAAGGATGTTAAGGATGTGCCATACATATTAATGGCTAGTGAAACCAGGTTGAAAGAGAAAGCTTTTATCGATTAAGTTGCAAGGGACATTAAGAGAAGGCAGGTCCTTTTAATCACAGGAAGGAAGGAAGGAGAATTGTCCTTCCTTTCTGAACATCAGTATTTTAATACTCATAGTAAACCTCCCAGGACCATGGAGAATTTTTAGCCTATAGCACTCATCAGCCAGTGGTATCTTTCTTGGTCAAAAGAGAGCAAAATAGGTTTATAGAATTCTCTTTTTCCAAAGACTATTAATACAATGTCTTATAAGGAATACATCATATTATCCACTGCCCATTTACAAAGATTTCTTCTCTTGCAACATCCTTTCCTTTTCTATATGCACTCTTCTGTGGGGAAAAAAAGCAAATCCACCTTTAATGTGGATGACACCATCCATCTTTTTGTGAACAACACCAAGCTGTGTGGTGTGGTTGACACACCTGAAGGACAGGATGCCATCCAGAGGGACCTAGACAAGCTCTAGAAGTGGGGCCAGGGAAACCTCATGAGGTTCAACAAGGAGAAATGCAAGGTCTTGCACTTAGGTCGGGGCACCCTTGGTATCAATACCAGCTGGGGAATCAAGGGATTGAAAGCATCCCTGTTGAGAAGTACTTGGAGGTACTGATAGATGAAAGCCTGGACATGAGTCAGCAACGTGTCTTCACAGCCCAGAAGGCCAACTGAGCTGCATCAAAAGAACTGTGACCAGCAGACTGAGGGAAGAGATTCTGCCCCTCTACTCTGCTCTGGTAAGATCCCCCCTGGAGTACTGCGTCCAGCTCTGGAGCCCTCAGCACAGGAAGGACATGGACCTGTTGGAATGAGTCCAGAGAAGGGCCACAAAAATGATCAGAGGCCTGAACATCTGTCCTATGAGGAAAGGCTGAGAGGGGTTGCCCAGCCTGGAGAAGAGAAGGCTCTGAGGAGACCTCATTGCCAATACCTAAAGGGAGCCTATAAGAATCATAGAATCATAGAATTACCAAGATTGGAAGAGACCTTCAAGATCATCCAGTCCAACCGCCTACCTACATCACCACTAAACCATATCAACCAGCACCACATCCAGACGCATCTTGAACACCTCCAGGGATGGTGATTCCACCATCTCCCTAGGCAAACTATTCCAACACCTAATTACCCTTTCAGTGAATTTTTTTTCAAAATGTCCAATCTGAATCTCCCCTGCTGCAATTTAAAGCCATTTCCTCTGGTCCTTTCACTATAGACATGGCAGAAGAGATCGACCCCCGCCTCACTACAACCTCCTTTCAGGTAGTTGTAGGGAGTGGTGAGGTCCCGCCTGAACCTCCTCTTCTCCAAACTGAACACCCACAGCTCCCTCAGCCACCCCCATAAGACATATTTTTGAGTACCTTCACCAATTTTGTTGCCCTTCTCTGGACACGCTCCAGCACCTCAATGTCTTTTTTGAAGTGAGGGGCCCAAAACTGAACCCAGCACTCGAGGTGCAGCCTCACCAGTGTTGAGTACAGCGGGACAATCACTTCCCTATTCCTGCTGGCCACACTGTAGTGACACAGGCCAAGGTGCCGTTGGCCTTCTTGGCCACCTGGGCACACTGCTGGCTCATATCCAGCCAGCTGTCAACCAGCACCCCCAAGTCCCTTTTCTGCTGAGCAGCTTTCAAGACACTCTTCCCTGAGCCTGTATTGGTGCCTGAGGTTGTTGTTACCCAAGTTCAGGACCTGGCTCTTGGCCTTATTGAACCTCATCTTGTTGGCCTCTGCCCATCAATCCAGCCTGTTCAGATCTCTCTGCAGATCTTTCCTACCCTCAAGAAAGTCAACACTTCTTCCATCTAACTTAGTGTCACCTGCAAACTTACTGAGGGTACACTTGATCCCCTCATCTAGATCATCAATAAAGATATTAAAACAATGGGAACAGGCTTTTTAGCAGAGCCTGTTGTGATAGGATGAGGGGTAACGGTTTTAAACTGAAAGAGGGTAAATTTAGGTTAGATATAAGGAAGAAGTTTTTCACCATGAGGGTGGTAAAACACTAGAACAGATTGACCAGAGAGGTGGTGGATTTCTCATCCCTGGAGACGTTCAAGGCCAGGTTGGATGGGGCCCTGAGCAACCTGGTCTAGGGAAGGATGTCCCTGCCCATGACAAGGAAGTTGGACTAGATGATCTTTAAGGTTCCTTCCAGCTCAAGCTATTCTGTGATTCTGTGATTTAACAGAGTCCTCATGAGAACCAGAAGCAGGAGAAATTTATGTTTCTGCATATACACAGAGAGTGAGGGCACTGGATGTGAATTTATCAGAAGGAAGATCACAGAATTTATTTTTTATTATTTAAAAATAACATTAACATATACATTCCCCAACACAGATCACAATTATAACAGTTTTGGATAATAAATGATAATGTTTATTAATATTACTCCTTTAAGAAGTATAATACATAGGAATTTTGACATAAATTGGAAGCCAAATAGTAAGAACTTAAAATAATATCTTTACTTTTCTAAATGAGCCTGATGGTGGCTAACGAAAGTGAGATCTGTTACAGTATCTGACTGTGAAAGAATATTTCTGAATGTGGTATGAGAAAACTTAAGTATTACCCACTGAGCCACAACTTACTCTCAACGCTTTAATTTTAAAAGATATCAGGAGATATAGTAAACTAAAACACAAAATACCATATTTTTTTCTTGTGTGGCACAGAAGACAAATGTTTCATCTGGTGAATGTTATTAAGGATCTCAAAGTCTTTGGGGTATATAAGATTAATATCTTATTGTACAGACAGAGACCAGTGTTTAGTCCAAGATAATGCAGAAAATCTGATGGAACTGGACTAGAACTCCAGTGTCCCACCATCATCTCCAGTTTTAACCCTAAAATCACCTAATTTTTATGAAATAAGTTGTGAGCTTTTCGAACAGACTAAATTAACAATGACTGAAATTTGCCAAATTGATGGCTCTTGGTGCAGATCTTCTAATATTGTAGTTCTCTAAAACATTGCTGCAATTCTGATGGTTAGAATAGGAAAGTCAGAGATTGAAGTTATGAGAATTCTGTTGCACCAGCAACAGGGCTGAATCACTCCAAAGGGGATGATAATAAAGTAGATAGTCAGTGCTATAGATAATGGATTAGCTCTACCATAACATTCAGTTTTGAGGCACGCCAGTGCAAAACTTGTCATCCTAATTTACAGAAAGTGGTGTAATATCCATAATAGGATATGTTAACGGATGCATGCAGATATCTAATCCTGGCTAGTGGTACTGCTAACAAGACAAGAAAATGAAGAACTGCAAGATGTTACAGTCAACAAAAGGGGAGTAATGTATGCGCAGATGTTCCACTTTGACCTGGGCCACTAACAGGGCAGCACATGTAAAATTGTAGGACATTCTATGCAGTAATTAAGAGGTGCAAACATAGCAGAATGGATAACCAAGGTAGGAATTACCAGGGCATCCCTATGATAAATACTAATTAAACATACATAGTCAAAAAAAAAAACGGTGCTAGAGGGGAAGGAGTAGCCAGGGTTGTACCTCTTTGAGGAGGGAATAAGGGGAAGGGCTTGGACGTGAGCATATGGAGAAAAAGGCAATATAAGTGTAACCACTCGAATGATTGGAGCTGACCTGCTTCTTTGTGCAGGGCATATGAGGTACTCACCCTACTGTTGACCAAGCAATCTCCAGAGGGCATAGACAAAACACCCTGGCTTGTCAGTTTGCTCCTTTCCTTATTTCACAGGTGCCAGGGCACTGACATTTGAATGTATACTGAAAGCAATGGTAGCTGTTGTGTGCTTGAAAGCCAAGGACCTTGTACCAAAGAGGCTGTGCTAATAAATGTGCATGTGTGAATTATTTGCCCACTTGTAAGAACACTGCATAAAGTCACACACCTCTTAAAGCCTGAAAGATGCCTGTAAATTGGAAAGGACTCAGAAAAATGCAACAACAAATGATTAGGAGACAGATGGATTCCTTAAAAAAAAAATATTAAAAGAAGTGAAGAGTTGGGATAAAAGGAGGTCATGAAGGGCAAAGGCTATAAATAACAAGGATAAAATAAACTATTTAAGACCGTAAAAGGAAATGTAAGCCATTGACACTGAATAATATTGAGAAGAGGAAAATTCAGTCAGCAAATACGGAAAAAAAATTCTTTTCTGGGCCAATAGGTTGAAGAATAGCCTCCCAGAGGACATGATGAATACTGCATGGTCTGAAGAAATATAAATTTAAAATCACAAATATCAAGAAGAATAGATGACAGGGTGGAAAATCAGTTCGGAAACAGTGAGTAAATTATATGTGCTAACAGACTTCCTTCTTTCTCATTTCTCTTTTTTGCATCTTTATTGTGGCAACAGTGGGGAAGATCGTATATGTATGTTTTATTGTTGTCATTATTTGGTGCATGTGTTGAAGATAACTTCCGTAATCTGCTAACTAAATATTCATCAAGAATTTTTGTTTCCCTCAGAAACTATTTCAAAAGTTTTTAAGTTGGTGATAGATCACAAATATTTTGAAGTTCAACCTGAATAACTTATAAAGTTTAATGATTTGTTTTTCTTGATTAGATTATCACTTTCAATGCAAATATTAGTATGCAGTGATTTAAATTTCTGAATTTTGGAAAAATGTATACATGTGGCTTTGAAATTTGCCTTTCAAATTTGTGCCAGTTGCACCACAATCAGGTGGCAACACCAAGTGAATACACAAGAGAACTGTACTTAATAGAAATAAACTGATTAAGCGTATTTATTCACAGAAAATTTCTTGCAGTGTTTTCCTTGCTTTAATTTAATTATACGGCACTCTCATTCCTGCTGAACAATAAAGATTGCTGCAATTTTTCAATAGACATACAATGGGCCAAGATGTCCAACATTGATTCTGGGGGTGATTCTGAAGTAGGCTTGGAGGCAACAGCTCTGGAAAACTTTTATATCCATGCATTTTCAAGGCAGAAAAAAACAAATATCTTCTCCGAATGAGACACTTTTAATTGCCTCTAATTGACACTTTTAATTGCCTTTAATTGAACAAAGGACTCAGGTCTGTAAATTGTTACGTGTGGGCACATGGACTCTATGAATGCTTGATCCCACCATCATACACTAATATAATAATTATATAATTAGATATATTAATATAATAACAATTATATGCTGCTAAAACCTTCTTCATGGGAAAGACACTTGAGGAAAGTGCATCTCCTGAGGAAGCAGAACAAGAGTTTGTCACCAGAGGTTTTGTGCAAAACAATTTGGAGGATGGTGGCAGGGGGTAATATCACACAGAACTACTTCTCACCCTCATGAACACAAAAATTCTCCCAGTAATTTCTCATCTGTATCTCCCAGTTCAAAATAACCCAGTCACTTTATTGAACTGGGGTGTGTACCTGCATTGGACTTCAGCACGCTCAACATTAAAGGAACAAAAGATACGAGAATATTTTTCTGTAAGGATTCCAAAGGTATATTTATGTTGTACCTACAACATTAGCTAAAATGAGATGGAAAGCCTGATGTTGGTCATTTTAACCAAAGAGAGTTTAAAGGCTAACATTTAATCTTATTTCAAATAATTATTTTCTTAGCTCAGACCTGGAGTCTATTGTTCAGTTGTCACCTTTAAGACGATTGTATCCCACATAGTCAAGTGGTTCCACTGTTTTCAAATCATATGTTTTATTTTAAGTGTAAAACATATTACTAGGAGTAATACAAAAACAGCTTGTCAGCATTAGCCTCCCTGTTCCCTTAAATTAGCCTGTTTAAAGTATTCTTCAACTTTCCACTTAGGCAGCAAAAAGCCGCTTTCTATTCTCATTTGCTTTAGGGTAAAGTCAGAATTACTCTGGCGGCTTTAATGGAGTTACTTCTGATTTCCATCAGTGAAAATGGAGGTAAATTTGGTCCTTGAGATTCAGATGCTCTTTGCGTACAAAGGAGTCTATTACCTTTATAACACTAAGGCAGAAGAAAAATAATTTCTACTATAAATAATAGCAATAACTCAATAGTAACCTATATAATCTATAGTTAGATTTGGTATACAGATCTATCAATAAGAGTACCTCAAACACTCACAGACTTAGATAAAGTGTCTCTTCATCATTGCTGGGACAGGTAATCAGAAAGTAAAATTAAACCTAAATGGCCTGGTTTTGCTTTCTCTTTTCGTGTGAATGATTACAGTTAAGTCAATGAGAAATAGGTCTGTGTCTCATCTCTACAAATCAGCCCAGTTATTTAAATCCCCTAATTTACATTGTTTCAGAATTTGGGATACATGACTTGACTAGGGACATAGAAAGGATGAAAACCCCAAACATGGAAGTTGCATGTTGGGCATATGCTGATTAGCTTGGTGTCTGTTGATTAGCTGTTATGTCTACAGAGCCTTGAGCATCACAGCCCATGTTAGTCCAGGTCTGGAAGTAGTACAATCTTTTCAGCATGGTCCTCCATGCAGACTAAATCAGTCCAGCTTTTCTAATTGCTTCAAGTGCAGCTGACAACATAGGCAGGGCTGCACAGTACTCAAGAGCTACACTGGCTCATTTACAGACAGATCAAAAACCTGTGCACAGCATCATTTTTCTCAGCATAACCCATGTAGAGTGCCTCATATTGAGAATTGGGATGCTGGGAACTGAACTCAGCTCCCCTCAATCGTAGACCAGTAGTTTAAGAGTGGACAGCTTAGTTATCTTCCTCTTTTATTCAGTCAATTATTTTGAACAGCTAGCTGCTCTTTGCAAAGCTAGAAGGGGGGATGGGTCATTTCAGCACTGCAAGGCTGTACTGTCCGTAGTTTGGTATGCAGCGTTTTCTCTGCATGTATGTGTGACTGTGTGCAAAGGCAGGGAAAGGAGAAAAGTATTCTGCAGGAGCAGAAATATTTAATGGCTAAAGCAACATCATATTCAAACAGCACAAAAACTCAATTTTTCTCACTATGCCATGATATTAGGTTAGGGACTGATTGACAAGGAAGAGAGCATCCAAATGAATCATGAGCAGCACTCTCTGCATGAGTCTCACGAAAGCTGGGCTCCCAGTGACTGAGAAGTACCCATGTCATTTATCTCAATCATGACTGTGACGGCTTTTCCTTTCATTGATTATGGTTAACGATGACTGAGCAAACAAGAGAGAGAGTAACTGATTCACAGCAGGCAGAAGATTGACCTTGTTTGGAAGGTTAATAACAAAACTGGTGGCCAAAGGAAAACACACCTGAAAAACACTCTATCTCCTTTAATAAGGCAAATACTATGCACAGGAAGAGGTGTCTCTGAAGGAAAATAGTACATACTTGTCTCATGCCTCTCTCCCTGCCACCTGAATTGTCCATCTCTTTCTTCTACCTATAAACTAATATGCATGCACCTGCATTTGCTCCTAATTTTTTATGGGTGGTAGAAAGGATTCTTGTAACTTTCTCCTTTTTCGACCCTGTTAGATGATGAGCTGATAGTTAGGGCACAGCCTCACTTGTGTCCCCATATTTGGGACACCAGCATAGCCATGTTGAGATGAGGTGGTTGTAAAAGAGCCATCCACTCTACTAGTTGCTGTCCCTGGGTAGGATAAGATGTGTGAAACAATCAAGATTAACTTTTCTTCCCAGTCAGTAATGGATTAAGTTGTCTATCTGAAACAGTTACATCAGCATGCCGTGTAAAGAAAAACCTTTGGGATTATTAGCTTGGTTTAATCACCAAGGTTTTAATTCAAGACCTTCATTGTTAATTCCCATCCTTTTTTTCTTGCATATCCAGGCATGCTATTAGTTAGACTTGGCAGTCCTGGGGAAACAGTTGGACTTGATGATCTTGAAGGTCTTTTCCAACCTGGTTGATTCTGTGATTCTGTGATGTCTAGAGCTGTCTTGAACACAGATGGAGAGGTCCATTTTCAGAAAATGTCCTATGCCCTGTGATTCTAGTTGCCAGTTTGTAGCTGTGTTAGTTACCCACCTAAAAAGATCTATCCATGTTTTGTACTGCAGTCGGGGACAGTGTTGCAAGAGGAAGCTGTCACCTTCACAACAAAGGAGAAGTTATAGGGGGGTGGCAGGAAAATTGACACAGAGTACCTGGACTACAGTCCTAAGTGAAACTCCTGTTGCATCCAGCTTGGCTGAGATTTCATTTTGCTGATAACAGAGTAGTCCCACACAGTACCAGCCTTATAAGTTCAGCCCCTCTTCATGCATTTCCTAGTAGTAAATTGAGATTGGTTTGGCACTGAGTCACAGAAGTTAGGTCCATCTCTGCTGAACAGAAATGGAGATGGATGTTTGATGAAGGTGCCAATCAGGTTGGAAAGTTCAGCCTCATAGGGAGATCTAGATAGCTTGAAAGTTCAGATGAAGTTAAGTAATGTCTCTAAAAATTAAGAACAACACCATAAACAAATACTATGCTTTGAAGTGGGAGAGAGAAGCAGAAGGGATATAATCTGAAAATATCTTCTCTGTTAACATGATTTTAGAAGAAACTTCAAAAATAGCACTCACTTACAAGGAAAGAGTAAAAAGAAGACCCAGTTTTCTGTATCTTTGAGTGCTAATGGACTAAGAGGAGTGACAGGCAGAGAATAGTTTAGAAAGCTATATTTTACTTGATATTTTATTTACAATTTTTTTGAGTGTGAAACATCTATCTATAGAATACCCTTTTTCTATAGGGGCATGCCTGTCTGCCAGATAAAGCAGCATGCAGGACAGAGAAAAATGCTTTGAAGCCTCCTAGGAGAAAACAGTTCTACCTTAATGAAGTCCATTACAGAGCTCTGCTTTCAGTATGGGAAGGCACTTTTGAAACGTGTCTAGCAATGAAAATGAGACTTTCTCCTGAACTGTAAAAGTTGTGACAAGCCAACTACAGATGGAAATGACAAGGTTTGCCTGCCACAGACAGCTCAGAAAATATCCCAAAGTGTACTGGAGCCACAAGGAGTTACTGGATTTCAATCAGGGTTCAGTGAAATCAAGTGCAACTGAAAATGCATCATTTGCATCATGCATGTATATACAGCAAGGTAAAAAATGCGTGAGAGTGCTGTTTTCTTGGCATTATGTCATCAAATGTAAGGGATGCAACTACCTGACTGAGACTGGAAGGTTAAGATGGAGGTATAGACTCAGGAAACCAGGTTTTCTTTGCAGCCCTACACTGCCCAGTTCCTGCTTGACTTTTCTGCACATTTTTTTTTATCTTGGTATGCTTCAGACCCCTCTCTGTAAAGTGAGTATGATACTATTTCATTTATTTATGTGCTTATTCGTGTATAGTACAAGTTTTCTTCTTGGTACACTGGAAAATTTTATATTGATGTTTCCAGGTTAAAAAAGTGAAAAAAAAATTAAAAAGAGTAATAATATTCTGAGTTAATTCAAGATGGTGCCTCCTGCTGACTTCATTCACTCCGCTGTTTCTTGGAACAGAGTGAAATCTCCCTCAGCTGAAAGTTTTACTTTCAACATTTTTGAAGACAGTTGTTGAAACCTGTTATAAATAAAGGAAAGCCAAGCTGATCTAGTTTAAACAAGACATCCCTAAAAGTGAATCTTTTGGCAATACTAGATCTCCCTTGATTTGCAAAACTAGCCATCACACCTGTTACACCCATAACTTTTCTAGATCCCAGTGGGACCAGTAGGCAAGGAACTGAAATACCCCATGGGAAAACCTTCAGTCAGATGCACAGAGGACTGGTACTCTCTCACTTGGAAGGTCATATTCATGAGATTACAAATGCATTGCTGCATGTTTTATAGATTTTTAGAGGGTTCAAACCACCAAACTCGAACTCTAGCCAAATTTTTCCATCATAACAGACCAAGTGGTGTGAACCTACCACAGAAGGGAGGGTCCTCAGGTTCTTGCACTTGTCCAGTATGACTCTGCAGACATGATTTGTACTCTTCTCCTATCTGAAAAAAAAAAGGTAATAAGAGCTTTCTACTGGGCTCCTGTGCAGCTTAAATAAATGTTTTGAGGTTTCTTATACAATCACAACCCAGAAATGCCTTGCTTCCAGAAAAATTGAATGTGCTTTGTAAATCTACTTTGAAGTTAATACAACATTGATCTCAGATACCAATGCACAAAATGACTGTGACTTTTATCTGTGGCAAAGATCCTAATACAAAGGTTTCCCTGTGAGTCACTTCTGTATCTGAAAACCAAAGGAAAACAGAAAAAAAACCCAAATATCATCTTTCTGATTGCCACAGACTGGTCTCTGTGGTTTATCCATAAACCCTAACCCTGACATTGCAAAGCCTGACTGATTTAGGACATTAGAATAGCAGTTCTATGCTTCTAGAAATCCTTTACATGGTAATTCATCTTTGTTCATGCTGTCTTTGCAAGCAGAACTTAACCTCATCATTTCTATGAATTCTCTCCTTCCCTGTCCCATATATTATCTTCATCTTCCAGACCACTAGACCTAAGTCATTTTATTATTGATGAGCAGCATTTGTATGTTTGTCAAGAGATTTGATCTGAAAGATCATAAAATTTATGTCATAATTTTTTCAGCCAATATTGCTATGCAACTCTCTCCAGTGTGAGACAGAGAACTGGCCTGAAGGTGCCTTGCAGATTAGAGGTGAAAGAGAAGCAGCTTGCAACTGAGAGTGACCAAGAAAATCAGTGTTATGTAAAAATGTAATTATTTATTCAGACCCCAAGTTCAGGAGTTTACATAAAATACCCTGAGTATTTATAAAGTGCCAAGGACTTTTATCCAATTATAAAAACTTTATAATTCTTACTCTGTGGACTCCATGACAGCACATTCCCTCAGCACCCAAGCAGCACACAGCACAGAGACACCCATCTGGAGGAGGGAGGGGAACTACACTCATCATGGCTCAAGGCCAGGCTGCAAGGCTTCCCTTCCACAGCGTCATTCCCACAGCTTCAGTGGGAGGTTTGAACTGAGACAACTGCCTGAACATATCTAAGCTTTCTGTCACTCTCACTGGTTGACAT
Organism: Aegotheles bennettii; assembly: GCA_013398125.1. NCBI lineage: Eukaryota > Metazoa > Chordata > Aves > Caprimulgiformes > Aegothelidae > Aegotheles > Aegotheles bennettii. Next base: position 34,174 of record VZRW01009213.1, read on the forward strand.
TGAAAAGAATATTAGGGAATTTAAATGGGGCAGGAAGAGGGAACACTTCCTACGGAGTCATTTCTTCAACTACACAGCACTTGTTTCCTTCACACCAATCTCCTGTGCAGCTTGCCTGTCACGCCAACCAGCTATTGCACTTAACAGTGAGCTCTGAGGTAAAGCATCTATCGAGTAGAAGTCTCCGGGTTTTTTTTGGAGGCAACATGCATACAAACATTGACAAGACATTCTCCTCCTGGGACTCTCTAAATCCACACAACTAAATATAAGAGGACTAGGGAAAATTTTCAGCCATTAAATTGCCATGAAATCGTCCTCTGTAAGTGGGAGCATGGTGCTCTGAGATGGGTTTGGACCACTAGCACTCTGCATGGGCCAGGGGCTACCACAAGGGCCAGGAGGGAACACACAGCTCAAATGATAGAGCGTACTAGGATATCTCCTATACTCAGTATAGGCAGTTCTGGCTCCCATCTCCTTACAAAATCTTCCAACACTATCCAAACTTGTTTTGTCCCTTCCAGGGCCAAAACTTGCCTCCAGCCAGAATCAAGTGCTATGAAGTATGAATGCAGGCAGTTAGTGTCACTGCCCTTCAGGCTCAAAAATGGTCCCTGGAGATTTTATTGAGCAGTTAAAATGTAAATTATTAATTCCAGAAAGATCACAGTTCGGCTGGCATGGTAGTGGAAGGACTGACAACATCTTTACGTTACATTTTTTTGAATCAAACAAGTAGAGACAGAATTAATTTTTCTCTGTTGCTGTCATGTTTGACGGATGATCTCAACTGACAGTGGATATTCAGTTGGATTTAGATTTACTTTTGTTGTGATAAGGGGATAATCTTACTTTAAGATTCCCTCTCTTCATTCGTTGCTCATTCTCTTTATATTCCAAGCAGAAAAAAGAGACTGAACTTTGAAGAAAATTACAGTAAGTAATAACAACAACAACCACCACCACCACCAAATTACCTGGGGGCAGGAGCAAAGTAAAATGGGCTCATGTTTAGTTTTGATCTGTGCATTGATAAGGATCAAAACAAACCAGAAATGCTGGAGTTATCTTAAGCCACTCCTCCATGTGCAACAGAAGGGAAAAGTCACTCTGGAATCTGGGTTAACTAGAAATTTATTGTGTCAGAAAGAATTGAATCTAAGACCTAGTGCTCGTGTCAATCAATTTGATTTTTTCACATACATTGGAAAATACGTCTTTCCCAGTGTGCAATATTGAATTAGACCTTCATGAGATTTTAAAGAAGGTTCCAGGGATTTTCATAACTCCATCATCTGGCAAGTTCACATGTCAAATTTACATAAATGGAGACAAAGAAATTAAAAAAGCAGGGAATATAATGAAAAATGTTGTCATCTAAGACCTTAGGAGGAACAAAAGGGATAAGAGGAAAAGATCCTTAAGAAAAAAATTATGTAAAAAGATAATTAATAAAAGAAATGTGCATGAAAAATATATTTAAAGAAGAACCCATACCTTATGAATGGCTAACAAAAATAATAGATCTTTTAATCTGTAGATCTTGTACTTTAAAGAGTAAAGGAAAGTTCTTTATTGCAATTTTACTAAGAGGAGGAAGAGGAGGTATCAACTTTAGTTGACCCAGTGAGGGCTATAATTTACTCATTGACAAAACCAGCATGCTAGCTGAACATACAGAATGATCTGACCTGGACAGGTTGCTTACAAGTGACTTAGCATGTTTATCCTTCGATGCACAGCTCCACAGGGTCTGGAAACCCCTTTCCTTGTACAGGGTCTGTAGCCTCATTGGTACTTAAACCACAAACAGTTTTAGACAGACAATAAAGCAGAAGGTAAGTAGAACCACAGTAATAAAAAAAGATTGAAGAGACTTGACCACAGCCAAATTTCTAGTCAGTAGCATAGTCAAGGGCGTTTGAAGGCAGAAGAAAGAGACACAAATTTGGGCTGAAGACGACACTCTTGTATATGCACTATCTTCCTCCAGTATCCCTCAGAGCCATCTCTCAGCACAGTAGCTGCAAAACGATGACTGCTCCTCTTCTTTCTCCAGAATTTAATCCTCTTTCAATTTGAGTCAGTGCTCTCATTTATGCTTTGTAAGGGAGACCCAAGAAGATGACTTCTTCTTATGAAATCAGTGGGAAGCAGCACTAAAAAGTGGACAAAACCTTGGTGTGTTGATACCAACAGAGATACTGTCCTAATCTGGTGCTGCAACTGCAGAAAATATTTTGCCTCACTGACTCATCCTTCCACTTCCTGCTGCCAACCAGTTCCCTCACCCTCTTGTTTATCTTCAGAAAAAAAACTTCTAATCAGCAGCTTCTTACACCGTCTCCAGTGTCTCTAATGTCCAGCCAATGTCATTCCCCATTGTCTCCAACAAGGAACTTTCTTCGGGTCTACTGTTCAGCTCTCTTCTGGTATATAATTCGTGCAATGGCATGTTAGACAAATAGAGTCAAACTACCCTTCCTTAGTCCCCAGAAAATGTTTTAGACCATTTGCAGGCTCTCCTCTAAACATAAAAGGAGGTATACATGGTGATTATAAAGCATGACATGATATTCTCATGTTTCTTCTGTCACCAAGGCTTTCTATATCTTTCTTAGTTCAGGAACTGTAAAGAAACATATTTCATTTGGCTGTCTCCTCCCACTGGCTCAAGATGGGATCATATATATATATAATATATATATAAATATATATAAAACATATATAAAATCAAATCCAACTCTTTACAAAATGTTCTCTCTAGGCTGAGTTCTTGAAAGTCATTTTATGCATCTCTTCTGGGTGCTCACAGCAACTGAGTAATTACTGAATAAAAAGATGAGGAAAGCAAATGAGAAAAACCTGCAAAGAAATGATGGAACATATCATAAAAGTTATGGGGGTTTTTTTAAATACATTTGAGAGTTAATCAATGTCATTATGTACACTGGAGGACAGAGGCTGATTTAATGAAAGAAGTTGTGAAGCAATGAATAAACAGCAGAGTTCAAACAAAAAGAGTGGTGGAGGAAAGCTGGTATTTGAGCAAGACCATACTCTGGAGAGTGAGAAGGCAGAATCTGAGTATATTGCAACTCTAAATACTCTGCCACATTCCTGCTCTCCTTGTCCCTCTCTCGGTATCTGAGCTGTAACAGGGACTTAAGTTGCTAAACAACATGAAGAATAGGTTCATGCAGGAGTGTCAGGAAATAATGAAGCATGTTTCATTGCCTGATATGGACCAAGAAAAAAGCAACTACAGATAGTCCTTTCCAACCTCAACCACTCTGTGATTCTGTGAAAAGAGTTCATGAGTGTATCGAGTATTTTACTTACGTGCCAGATTTTATTATGGCTCTTTTTGAGTTCGGGCAAGTCATTTCACACCTTAATGCTTCCCTTTCCTTGTCTGCAAATAGGGTTTAATTATACCTACTTCCCAGGGAGGCATACTTCATTAGGAGTGCAATTCACCCACACACAGAAAGCCTATGCACTGTTTAAAGCCCTAAGCGGAACATAAGTGATGACCGGACCTTGTGGCTAGTCCAAGGATCTGAGATAAATGTCACTGCATTTGCGAAGTCGCTGGGATCCTGAAATTGGAAGAAGTATTAACAGTGCAAAACACTCCCCTTTTTCTCTGTGTGGGCTGGGGAATGCCACAGCTACCAACACTTTATGATTCCAAGACATTAAAATTTGTCTGTTGTCATAATCCGTACGCTTGGGTTGTTAAACCCAACGGGTTTGTTAAACCCAAACCCACACGCTTTGTGTAGTTAAAATCCGAACATAGTTCTCTGCTGCAGCTAATTAGCAATATGCACATGGGAGATGTTACAGCTCATAGGCCAGTCTTTGCTGTGACAGAGCTGACAGTGATAGCAATGCAGTCTGTTCCAAAGAGGGGGAAGGGAACAGTGTTATCTGGAATTGATTTTCATCTTCATTAATATGTACAATTATTCATTATTTTCCCCTAAGCATACGTACTGTTCAGATTTATTTGAAAGTATAAAATTAACTTTTTACTGGTTCTGTTTTATTAGACGGGTTTCTATGTATTTTAATATACTCACTACTCAGATTGAAGCCTTTGTGAAAGCTAGCTTTACACCCATCTTTTGATGTTACTTCTGGATGTCAAAAGATTCTGTATCCGAAAAGATGTGGGATATCAGTATTCAGAATATTTGGGTTACAGTAGCTTATGAGGACAGTTAAATCAGAAAGTTGTAGAAATAAGAGTAATAGTTTCAGCAACTCAGTGGAAAAGGGGCATGAAGGTGTGATGAAGGTTTTTTGTGATGATGATGATGTCATTACGCTGCTAAGAATCTGCCCCAGCGTTCCAGTCCAGTCCCATCTCTTTTCTTTTTCTTTCTGAACTGTCAAAAATACAGTCTCACTCAGACCTTTCTTTAAGAATAAGGTAGTCAAACTCCAAAGTTTAAGATCTGTTCCTGAGACTCCAAGACAACTACAGGAGAGTCAGATGGTTTTATGGATCACACCTTTTTTTTTATTCCAGTAACAGGACTTTGCCTCCATTTTCCAGTTTCTGGGATGACAAACCACAAATCAAAATGCATATGGACATTTATTAAATGTTCTGTGTGCCCAACAGTGAAGATTTTGGATGACTTTTGACTTTTGTAAGTCAGGGAAGTTAAGACTTGTATTGTATGAGGTTTGGTATTCATTATTAAAATGTCACACACATTTAGCCAGAGATTATTTTAATAGTCCATTGACATGTGCTTCATGCCCCGCCAACCATGTCCATTTTATCACCTTGGTCTGGTATGTCTGTTAGTGATCACATTTGGAAATGAGATAATAAACCTGATATGCCCATTTTGATGTGCCAATTGATTAAGCCACATTGAGCGTTCCCACCCACAGAGCAAAAATGTGGTTGCCTGATTTTTACCCATTCAAAACACTCATCCCTTAGTTCAAGGAAAGTCAATAAACCTGTCATTCCCAGTGTCCCTCTCTGTATTTTGTTCAATATCTTCATCAATGACCTGGATGAGGGTACAGAATGTATCCTCAGCAAGTTTGCTGATGACACTAAACTGGGAGGAGTGGCTGACACACCAGAGGGCTGTGCTGCCATTCAATGAGACCTTGATAGGCTGGAGAGTTGGGCGGGGAGAAACTTAATGAAATTCAACAAGGGCAAGTGCAGAGTTTTGCATCTGGGGAAGAACAACACCATGCACCAGTACAGGCTGGGGGCTGACCTGCTGGAGAGCAGTGTAGGAGAAAGGGGCCTCGGGGTCCTGGTGGACAGGAGGATGACCATGAGCCAGCAATGTGCCCTTGTGGCCAAGAAGGCAAATGGCATCCTGGGGCACATTAGAAAGGGGGTGGTTAGTAGATCAAGAGAGGTTCTCCTCCCCCTCTATTCTGCCTTGGTGAGGCCACATCTGGAGTATTGTGTCCAGTTCTGGGCCCCACAGTTCA
>VZRW01009213.1:39891-90120 GCA_013398125.1 Aegotheles bennettii
TCCCTTCCAACCCCTAGAATTCTGTGACTCTGTATAGTGGGAGCTACACAGAGAAACCCTCCCCCTCCCAGCCTACCAGATCCGTCACAGTTCTCATACCTTGCAATATGCCATGTACTGTACTCTGAAAATAAATGGATCCTTCTATTCTCACTGCTTCCCCCTAGAAGTCATGACAGGTTTGCTTTACTGCCAATGTAACCCACTTTCCTGTTCCTGAAAGGATTAACCCATGTATTTGCAGGTAAAAATAGCATTTCCTTTAAAACCTAAGTTTCAGGTTTTCGACTGTTTGATCACTGACATCCAGAACCCTCACATTACACATTACACATTACACATTACACATTACACATTACACATTACACAGCAGTAATCGTGATTCAGCTGTAGTTCATAGTTGTAGATCAAAGGTTTGTGTCACCTATTTTTGATGACTTCACAGAGAACCATCTTCCTCCTCATCTTTTCCCTTGTTTTTGTTGTCTAGTTTTATACACACCCAAAGCTTTCTATTTTTTCCCATCTCTAACTATAACTCTAATCACTAATTTCTTGTCACCTACATATTCAAAATTGATTCAAAATACACTATCTACTTGCAAAAAAGTTTTTCCATGCTCCTTGAGGTCTTGGGTAAATAATCAAAAATACATAATTCATTCTTATTTTTCCAGCATAGTTATCTGTGGAACATGAGTGGGAAAATGAGAAACTACTGACCTCTTAAGCTTCACAAAGTATTAAATGAAACAATACCCTGTCATACCTGGACATTACTGGTGATGTCCAGTCACATGATATAATTAAAAAAAAGATAAAGGCAAAAAAATAAAATCCAAGGCTTGTAACTACTAGCAGAAGAAATGATACATTTTATGTACATGTATTAACCATAAGTATTAGCCTCCAAGACTTCAGGACTAGTTGTTAGAAGCACTAGGAAAATTTGATAGGGGTATAATAGCTGTGCTGACTTCTCTTCCTTCTCAGCAGTATTAGATGAGCTGAGCAGAGCATTATATGTGATACTACAGTACAGGATCAGTACCAGAAAATGAACTCTTATGTGGAGAGGCTCATGGTCAGATGTATGGTACAAGTACAAACTCAGGGGGCTCAAGACCTGACAATAAGCTCTAGAGCTCCATGGTTTGGTCCAAGTAGACATATGTGGCACAGTTGATTAAAAATGGCACAGAAATAATACATTATTTTTCTTTCAAATCCAAGTTTCTGACTGCAGCTCCTACCTTTGGACATTTCTGTAATCATTCCTTGCAAGAGTTTTGAGAGGAAAAAAACCCACAAACATCCTTAGGCACCTAGGACGGATATTTTGGGAAAGAACTACCACTAGGAGAGAGCAAGAGAAAAGAAAGAGAGGGAAGAGGTGCCAAACAACATGAGCAGAAAAACAGAATAAAAAAAATTAAAATATTTATAAAGATGCATAGGGAGAGGGAGTATTTTTGCGTAAGGTTCGTGCTCATCTTTTTTTTTTTTTCAAAGATGTATCTTCACAAGTGGGTTTTTACTTTTGTGTGGACTCTGTTTTTCAAGGGAGTGCAGCCTAGAGGGAACTCAGGTGTTTTCATGGCAGTGGGGTTTCTTCTCTCCTGCTCTGGGTAGAAGTGGAATCAGACAAGGTGTGCAAAATGGCAGCTTGTGAGTAAAGCATAGCCAACTATCTTGTGAACAGACAGAAGTTCAGCCCATGTCTACATGAAATTGTAACTCCCAGAGTTACCAGGGTTGTGAAACAGAGAAATGATATTTGTTGTTTGTGGAGGGGAAGACAAAAGTGAGAGGAAATTTTGCCATTTCTTGAAGTTACACGGAAAGCCTGAGCATTTCATTGGTTTCAAATGAAGAAAAATCCCTATCTTGAAATTATGGGGAAAGAGAATTCTTCCCATTTCCATTTGCTTAGAATTTCCCTTTGAAATTGGTTCATACCAGCACCATCAAAAACATTGTAAATACAGAGCCAGGGGACAAACATGAACCAGGTTTATAGTGAAGTGAGGTAGAAAACAGGCGAGAATGGCTTTTTCCTTAGCTCTTCCCAGATTTGTAATGAAAGGTTTTCAGAGCTCCAATTATAAATCAAAAGCTCAAGTTCTTCTGTGAGTCAGCCTTTGAAGGAGCTGCAATTTTGCCCTTTAAAGTATTTCCTCAGCCAAGCAGTTAAATGGAGGAAGGGCAATTTTCCGTGTTTCATAAGTTGGGGAGAGAAGGACAGCCAGATGAGAGAATAAGGGAACACAGATGCCCATCATTAAAGAAAGGCATGGACAAGCTTGCGAATAGCTCAGTCAGGTGGATTTAATTTTCTCCTCACCCATAAACTGTGGTAAAACACTGAAGACAAAAGTAAGTTTCACCACTGAAAAAAACCCACAACTGTTTGGGTGCAGTCCATGACACAAACACGTGTGGGCGAAAGGACAGATACACGTAGGGGATTGTTCACCTGACTCAGTGGAAGGAATATGACTCAGTCAGTGAGTTACTGGGTAATTTAAAGCACATTGCCCAGTTCTATTTTAATTTTGTTTTTCAGGAGAGTAGGCAGTGGAGACAGTAGTAAGTCCTAGCACTGAGATGCAGTGAAGATAAGCTTCATGGAGGTTATGAAACATTCAGATGTTGGAGAAATGAGAACAGAAAATTTTAGCTATATAAAAAAGGAAGAGATTTAACTGCTCTCTTTTACCATAAGATGCAAAGAATTGATTGGAAAAAATTTCTTTAGTACTATCCAGATGATTCCATCTCCTGTATGAAACTTGGGAACATCTAGGCAAAACCTATCACAGCTACACTGGGCTTTTGAGAAGCTTTGCGACTTAAAAAGGTCCTCTGTCTTTACAGAGCCCACTCACTCTGTTCCCATAATGCTGTTTTCTTCTGCACTCATTATTGTGAGGACCAAATCTTTCAGATCACTAATTATGGGACAGTTACCACCTTAATGATATTGGGCGTAAAGCTCCCTTGTCATTCAGCTGTTTTTCTTTCCCCTGCTTACCAGAAACTTCCCATCATCATCTCTCTGGAAATGGAGTAGACAACATTCTGAGACCAGTTATCCCTGTGCCCCAGGCTGGGTGCCAAACATGAATAACTTGTCAAAAATCAAAAAAGAATAATAGTCCATATGAGACAGGTAATCAAACTCCATGCTGTTATACTTTATAGAAACTCAAACAATGTTGATAGTAATTTGTGTGTGTAGCCCCATATCAGCTATAATGGCTTGCTTGGGTTCATAAAAAAATCAAGGGATGCTTCCAAGTTGCCACATCTGAGAAATATTATAAGCAACAGAACAGTGATCAATGTCTCTGCTTTAACCTGACAATTTCACACAAATCAACCTTTTCCCTAATTGCTTTCCTAGACCTCACAAGCTTTCCTCATCACAGGAGCCTTGGGCAGAACTGCACCACAGGGGCAGGTTTCTGCCCTCAGGATGGTGTGAATGACGGTTCTAACAACTGTGCAAAACTGTAAGCAGTCTCTCCTTACAGCAGGATGGGGAAAAAACAAAGCTTCCTTGTCTACATCATTCATAAGGAGCCCCCAGGAAAATACTTAGGGGAAAAATGCGCATTGTCATTAGTATAATTTGAGGAGCAGAATGATTTTATGAAAATCACACTCGGTTCTGCCATGGAGACAAGCTTTGGCAGGCTTAAAAGCCTAGACTCTAATATGTCTCTCATCTGAAAATTATAATTCATTCAAGGGGATAAGCCAATAAAAAATGTTATAAAATATAGAGCAGTAGATGTGGTTTATCTTGATTTCAGTAAGGCATTTGACACTGTCTCCCACAGCATCCTTGCAGCTAAACTGAGGAAGTCTGGTCTAGAGGATCGGGTAGTGGGGTGGATTGTGAACTAGTTCAAAGGAAGAAGGCAGAGAGTTGTAGTCAATGGGATGGAATCTAGTTGGAGGGCTGTGACTAGTGGAGTCCCTCAGGGGTCAGTACTGGGACCTGTACTAGTCAATATTTTCATCAATGACCTGGATGAGGGAACAGAATGTACCCTCAGCAAGTTTGCTGATGACACAAAACTGCGGGGTGGGGTGGTTGACACACCAGAGAGTTGTGCTGCCATTCAACGAGACCTGGACAGGCTGGAGGGTTGGGCGGGGAGAAACTTAATGAAATACAACAAGGGCAGGTGTAGAGTCTTGCATCTGGGAAAGAACAACCCCATGTATCAGTATAGGTTGGGGTCTGACCTGTTGGAGAGCAGAGAAAGGGAAAGGGGCCTCGGGGTCCTGGTGGACAGGAGGATGNGTCCAGTTCTGGGCCCCATAGTTCAAGAAGGACAGGGAACTGCTTGAGAGAGTCCAGCGCAGAGCCACAAAGATGATGAAGGGAGTGGAACATCTCCCTTATGAGGAAAGGCTGAGGGAGCTGGGTCTCTTTAGCTTGCAGAAGAGGAGACTAGGGGTGATGTCATTAATGTTTATAAATATGTAAAGGGTGAGTGTCAGGAGGATGGAGACAGGCTCTTCTCAGTGATGTCCAGTGACAGGACAAGGGGGAACGGGTGCAAGTTGGAACATAGGATGTTCCAGGTGAACATAAGGAAGAACTTTTTCACTGTTAGAGTGACGGAGCACTGGAACAGGCTGCTCAGAGAGGCTGTGGAATCTCCTTCTCTGGAGACATTCAAAATCTGACTGGATGCATTCCTGTGTGACCTGCTCTAGGTTGTCCTGCTCTGGCAGGGGGGTTGGACTAGATGATCCTTTGAGGTCCCTTCCAACTCTGAACATTCTGTGATTCTGGGAAAATTGATTAGAGGAAGGGCAATGCATGTCTCTGCTTTTGCAGAGAGTATTTTTTTAAAAATATGAACAGTAAAGTAAACATTAATTAAAATTTCTTATGATTCATATGGACCCATTTTAAAAATATGTTTTTCACACTATCTATTTGCAGTTATTTAATATGTGATTTTTGTGCATTTACTCTACCCTATGGCCAGCATGGCTTATTTGATATGAGGTCCACTGACTCTTGCAGGCATGTGTCTCTGTGTATGCATGTAATCCTGTCACATGACACCTTAGAAAGGGTTTTAAGAAGAGCGTAACACGTTTTAAAACATAGTGGTTGAGTAGACCTGCTCTTTGTCAGTATAAGGTGTGCTGAAAGCAGTAAGGCAGAAACACTGTTATTGACGGTCCTACAGACAACAAATTATTCACAGTTTCCTCATGATAGGGATTGGTCCCTGACTTGCAAAGAAACGATAGCCAGAAGACACTTTTTTTGGAAGAGGAGAGGGAGGGCCAGGGATATGAGTATCATAGTAGCTATTAAGCTTGAGAGCCCAATATTTCTGTAAAAACTACTTCCTGGAGAATGTCTACCTTAAATCTGCAGTTTGCAGAATTTGCAATGCCAGTGGTTTCCACAAACACTTAATAGCACAAAATCATGCTTGTATTAAATTTGACATGAAAGTAGTGCTTCTGCACGAGACATTCGGAATTTCAAAGTACAAATAGCAAGTGTATAAGAAGGGACAACCAGGGGGAAAGATTTGTTCCTGAAACACTCTTGTCATGCTGAGAGGCCCCAATCATCCCCAGCTTCATTTGTTGCATACACATGTTCCTCAGATCAAGGTGCTCATAGGAAAAAAAAAAAAAAATCCTCCTGATTGCACCAGTGCCTTCTTTAGGGCTTCGCTTGCCCCTTGCTGAAGCACAGTGAACAGTCTTGTAATATTTCCAAGGTGGGGCATGGAAATGGACACAGTGACAGAGGCTGGGCAACACCAGCACTGGAGTCTCTTCTCTCTTTCTGCTTTCAAAGTCCACCCACCGCTGTACAGCCCCCCCCAACAAGCCCATCACTCCTCACACAGAAATGGAGGCAGCCAGCCTTTTGCCATCATTTCATGTCAGACCAGGCTAGCCAATCTCCTTTCTGTGCGTCACTACAAGAGTACTGCATCCCCAAATGTTGTGAAAGTGGAGCTGGTTTCTTCCTACTCACACTTCAATGAATAATCTTCTGGTTTTACTTGTTTAAAGTAATTTTTAAAATACATTGTCCCAGTAAGTAGTTAATTCCTCCTTCAGTAATGACCTTATTATGTGACAAGAGTTTAAAAAATTACTTGCAATTGTTAAAGATATTTTAATTTCCACTTTAGAAAAAGGCCAAATTATTTATTAAAATTAAGTGCTTGTAACTTCTAACCAGACAAAACATTGGACTTAAAGTCATTTATTGCCCCAGTACAATATGACAGAGTAATTGTGGAAATTGTAATACATTTCTCACTCTTGAAAGTAATTATTTTACCTGGAACAAAATGGGAGAAGAAACTTCTCCCTTACCCGCTTCAGTTCCACAGAATTCAAAGTATATCTTTGAAATGTGAACACCTATTTTATGGTTTTTACTTTAAAGAGGAATAATAAAATCCTAGATTTACATGACAACTTTCATCTAAAACATTATAAAAGTTCTTTATAATGATACAGTGCAGATTATGACATTGCTGAGAAAGAGGCATATAGATCTGTATGGTTACATATACACAAGCATACATTTATAAATGCATTCACATGTATACATCATGCAATTCAATGTTAATAGACAGTTATATTTGTAGCAGACAACATGCAATGTGATGCTAATAGACATTTATATTTATAATACAGTAGGCAAAGGCTTTGAAAATAAATCTATATGAAACAGTAAAACAACCAACTGTTCTTCCTTTTGCAATGCACATAGTTGGTGCGCAGGTGTGAATGTGCCCCATGTGGGTAAATTTCAGTGGAGTTCAATAATAATAATAATAAAATGCAGGACAGGATGATGAGAGTAAATCTGTGGTATACTCCTGCACTCTGAGTGCCTTTCTTCTCTCTGCCTTGTATCCTCTCCTCTCAACTTTTTCACTTCCTCTGCTCTCCAGAGGCTTCTACAGCACTCTTTCTGTCTTTCAGCACATGGTCCTGCTGGCAATCTGCCCTTGCTGTATGAGGCAGTACAGGGTTACATGCTTCAAGTGAGCACCCAACAAGCTCTCCCCTGGAGCCAGACTCTCTACAATTGCATTAAGACATTCATACTGCCGTTGGAGCTGACATTTCTATACGGCAGCATCTTCATTCAGAACAGGCATGCCCACGCTTGCAGAGCTTGCTCATGGATCACTATAAGGGCACAGAAAGGAGAAGTGCTTTTAAACAGTCCTATCAGAAGAGAAGGTGCTGGCCTCACCCACGCTGTCTTCCCGTACCCTGCAGTAATCCTGCTCTATCACTCCTTTCAGTTCTTACATATTCCTCCCCAGGTCTCCAGTACTCCAGAAGACTTCGCTTTTGCCTGCCCACGTTTCTTACTCCTCCTCAAGGAAGCCTTCAATCTTGCAAGTCTTTTAGACCATGCCTGGCAGAAATCTGAAGACTTGCTGAAAATCGGAGATAATGAGCAGAAGCAGGAAGACCAACTGTGGAGAAAGAGAGCAGATCTGGAGGCAAGTTCATTTATGCAAATCCATTGCAAAATGTTCTCTCACAGCTGGGCTGAAGTTGCCTACATAAGATGTCCCAGCCCTAGATAAAACTAGATTTAAGGCTCAGCCTTAAAAAATATCAATAATAATAATAATAAAACACAATAAGAAGACAGTGATTTGAAGTCCATGCTGATGAATTTGCCACTTTGTTTTTCTGAGACAAAAGGAAGCTCTTATAATATCAACAATACATGCTTTCAATAATTGAAAGCTTTATTTAGGAGATACAGTGAAACTCATCACATATGTCAGGCCCTTGTGTCACATGTCCAAGCAGCTAGGAGCAACAATAGATGGAAGATGTTTTAACAGTAAGCAAAAAAATATACCCTTTGTGTTTCAAAGTTATCATGGGTCTTAACTGCTTCTTTTCTTCAAATTAAAAGTATTGGGGTTTTGGGTTTGAAGTTGTTTTGTTGGGGTTTCTTTTGCATTAAGTGCAAACCTGCTTATGATTTTTCTGACATTTTTTCTTGAAAATCTATTACTCTCTAGGAACTGTAAAATCCATAGATAAATTAAGAACAAGCCAAGGTCACAAAGGCAAGCTGAACCCAAATTTCATCAAGGTGAAAAAACACTGGGTTTAGCAACAGATCCATATCTGCTATGAAAACACAAGCAAGTCCTGATGCAAATGTGTCGCAAAAGCAAATCTCTGAAGTCTTAAGAAGCCATCAACTCTCAAGTGAGTCTATGGTACCAACTTTCCTGTCAGACAAAACTGTTAGACCAATGGCAGGTTCTCAATGTTAGAAACCAGCCTCATAAGCAAACCAGGGAAATGTGTTCTCAAATGAATACAAGACTGCAGTCAGAATAATTGACTCATGGTCAAACTGGAGGAGATTTTTTAAGCCTTTTCCCACAGGCATTTGGTTTGGCTGTGGTTTTATTGATGATTTTAATTGACCAAAACAAGGATGCTTACAAAAATTATGTAAAAAGCAAGCTGGAAAAGATTGCAAGTTCTTTGGAAGACAGGATTGAAAATAAAATGTATTGAAAAACTAGAAAGCCACTCTGAAATCTGTAAGATGAAATTCAATAGACACAAGACAAGCCCAGAGTAAACCAAATGAACAAGTCACTAAACTAGCTACACAGAGGAAAAACAGTGAGTACAACAGATCACAAACTGCATATGATAAAATGAATAGGACACTGTTGCAGAAACAGAAGAGATCGTACTGTTACAGTACCCAGGAGCATTTTGCAGAAGAAACCACTGTCACGATTCCAGTTCAGTTCATGCTGGTACCAAGGCACAAACTATCGCCAGTTTCAGATTACACATTTTGAGAAAGAATGAAAGGACATTAGTATGAAGAGAAAAGCAACAAAAAAGATAAGAAGATGAACAGACGTAATCTATGAAGAAAAGCTATAGGAGACCTTACAGTTTAAGCTAAGAAAGGGGAGATACAGTAACTTTCTTCCATTTTACAATTAGCTGCTATAAAAACAGCTCTTTAGAGACAGTAAAGATAGAAAACAAATGAAGGAGGAGTTTGTAAGAATTTTGTATGGTTTAAAAAACCTGATTCTTCCAGTTATATACTAAAGAAGATCTAAACCAGAGTGAAGAATGGGAACACACTCCATAGGGATTGCTGCAAGAGATATTTCCCTGGAGCTTTATAAGAATAGGTTGTATAAATATCCAGCAGGTATGTTCACAGTGCATTTAATGTGAGGTAAATCAGAGAGTTATTTTGGTCTCTTGAGGTCTTTTCCTATTCTCCATTTCTGTGATTAAATGTTCACAAGTATTTGGAAGACTATTTTAATGAACAAATTTCAGCTTGTGGATTTGTTAAAAATTATTCATTGTTTTAAATAATACATATTGGTCATCTCTTGTAGTACATAAATTGTATGGGATTATTTCTGTTCCCTGATTATTCAACATTCTCAAATATTGTACAGTGAGCTTCTGCTAGAAATATATTTCCACTGTGTGTTTGAAATTAATTTTTTTGGAGAGCTGATAAAAATGGTGAGTGCTATTTTATGGAAATATTTCTATTAAGATTTTAAAATTCTGACAAATTATAAGTATCCCCATAAATTGTTTGAAAATTATCCTAAACGCTTATCAAATTATGTTATTCATAAATATCTGGTGCATTTTTAATGAAAAAAACATCAACATGATCATACTTTTCTTTTTAAATGAAAAAATGCCAGCTCTACTTCGTGTAGACATAACACTTATCATGCAAATGTTCAACAAGAGCAAATGCAAATTGCTACAGGCATGGCAAAAGCAGAATATTACTTGCTCCAGATGCTTCTAATCCATTTGTCCCCATATTAATTCAGTTTCCTTCACAGCAGAAACAAAAGCAAAAAATGTAGAAAAAGAAACATAAAAATGCCACTGCCTGGAGGAATCAAGGTTTCCCCCTACTACAGTTTTGTAATAGCATTTTAGTAAGCTGTATTGCTATTTCAAAGCGATCCCCAAGAGTGCATTACTTTTGACATGCAGAAAGGTGTTCCTGCAAAAGTGTGCATACCTTTGTAACAGCAGAATTGGCTATTATGATAGAAAAAAAATCAGTAGTTTACTAGGATAGCTAGATCAACAGTAAGATGAATGTTAGTATAGCTAAATCTGCCTGGGATTTCTCTTCTTCCCAGCCCAGCTCTACACAGCTGTGCTAGCATAAGCCTGAGGTGTTGATTTGGCTTCAGACATGCTGCTGTAGGCATCTGGCTCACGGTCTGGAAATACCTATTTGTCTCAATAGCCTTGAAAGGAAGTTCTGTATGACTGGATTGGAGACATAGCAATCTTTTAGATGTACAAGGGAAATTGCAGTCTTTTCCCAGGTCTAAAGTGGAACAGGAATTGCTGTCACTTTCTTAATATCAAGCCTCACAAAATGACTGTAAAATCAGAAGAAAGCCTTGAGTGGTCTTACAAATGTTACCGGTGGAGTTGTGTTTCTTGGTGAGGCCTACAATCATTTACTTGATATAGTTAGAGTCAAATAAGAAAAGACATAAATCCATTAAGCTACTTGAATACTCATTTGCATACTTAACACCAATCCCCTGAAATAATAATAAAAAATGGATTTTAATTATGATTCTGACTCCCTTTCCAAGTAAAATTGGCAGAAAAAGTATTCTGAGGCCACCAGAAATACCTACAACAGTGTGCTAAATAGCCACAAAGTCTGACTACTATCGGTCCTCTCTAGTGCTTCAAGAGAGGACAAGGTTGTCTCACTGAGTCTAAGCGTACCAAGGCATATCTGTAGAGAGGCATCCCTCCATCACATAGCAAAACTAGACTATTGTGCTTGCAAGAAATCACCCCTTTCCATTAATTTTTACTTCATAGTGTTTTAAACTAAACTCAGATGAAACCACCTTAGGATTCTGACTGTTGATGAAGACAGCTTCAAGGAACCTACCTGTCCTAACGAGGCTCCCTGATGTCAGCATTGCACATGGCAGTTGGGTGCAATAAGTTTTTTAACATGAAACACTTGAGCACAATGAGAATTGTTTTATTCTAAAAGCAGTACAAAAGAGAAAGTCAAATACAGCCCTGGAGAACAGGGGAAAGCTGTGACTCCACACCTTCACACCCTTCATTCCTCCACCCTGTAAATGTCTGCTCTATCAAAAGGTTGACCTGCCTGGTGCACCTGTCAGATCATGTGCTTTGAGATCTCTGCCAGAAATGTTTGATCCTGGGGATTTAAATCAGAAAGGCTGCTGTATTTTGTGACGGGTGAAATTGACTTATTTTGAAGCCCAGACGATTTACCAAGTTGTTGGCATGGCAAGATTGTCACTTGCTATTATCAATGACTTACAGTTCAGAGCAAAGCTGGTCGTCAAGTTAACTGCAGGCAAACTCACTGGAATGCCAGCTGTAATACAAACAAAACCCACCACCCCATTAATTGAGGTATTGAAACATTAAGTGACTTCTGGCTGAAAGAATGAAAAAATTCATGAAGCTCAGGCATCTGAGGAAAAGAAGATGAAGGAAATTGTGACAAGCTAGTTTTAGGCAGTGTTTACTGTCTGTCTCTACTGTGTCTTGCTTAGAAAACATGAGTTATGACAGAGTACATCAGCGCTAGACAAGGTTCTGTGTTCCCCTTGCATTACTCCACCTGTATGTCTCTGCAGTACCACAGATGCCATTGAAGCTGCTCCAGCACAAGGCAATGAAGTATCAGGTCAAGCAATTTCATCTGAGTTTTGTTTTGAGGCATTTAAAAGGCTCATAATTTTGAACATTTCCTAGTAAAAGCAGCATCATTTTCATCAGCTTTTTGCATTTACAAAATAAATAATGACCTGTACAACCAGGTACCTGTGTGCCATGAGCACAAGGATACATTCATTTTGGAATATGTTTTATCTGAGGGAAATACATTTCTGTGAATACCTCCTCTGTAAAGGATGCGAGTCAATGGAAAATTAGCTCTAAATAGCCCTGTTATTTTGAAATGTAAATTCACCTGATATTTCAGTTGTCAAAGAGCACAGTGGCCTTACTGTTAGCTAATTCCAGTCCTAGGCATTAGTGACTAGTTGTGAAGTATAGGATGTCTATTGCCCCCTGGGGAAAAAAACCTGCTTTCAAAAATGGCATGACTCTGATTCACTTTTCTCTGACAGAGGTAATAAATTACTCTCTTAAAAAAGGCTAATGAAGTTTACTCATGTATGTTTTAAGTTGCTTTCAATTCCTTGGGTAGAAAGACAAAGCTTTGTTATTGCTAAAATGGATGCAGTTATGTGAGAGCAGAGAACCAGCTAGTTAAGCAAAGAATGCTTCCCAGGTGTAGAGGCAAAAAGAGCAACTCTCCCTCACAAAGGTCTCAGAGTTCTCCATTTAACTGAGGCCTCATTATAGAAAGCATAATAATACTGCATTGTTAGATCTGGATAACTTCTCCTTCCTTTTATGCTAGAGATAGTATTGAAACTGATGAGGATGTTGCTGAGTTATACACATAATTTTCCAGGAAGATAAAGGAGGAAGGCTACACTTGAGACAGGTGTGAGACATGTTGCTTACTGCAGCTTTACTACAATGACAGAACTTGATGAGCAGGGAAATAAAGTGTCACATAAAAAGGAGATATTTAAAATTCTTGTACCTTGAATTCATCCCTCAGAAAATGTAACCTTGCCAAACAAGGAGATATAGATGGTCACACTTTTCCAAGCTAAAAACAAAACAAAACAAAACAAAACCAAACCAAAATAAGCAACAATCCCCACAACATTTCTGTGCTGGATTCAAAATTTAGTCAGGATTACTCATTTTTCTGTTTTTTCCCTTGTTTCCCTTTTATCCAAGCACAACCTCACAGGACATAAAACAATAAGTTGCTGCTATTTCTTTCTGTATTTCTCGGTGTTACATTGTGTGAACTATATTGGAGAAAATCAGTAAGATTTTCTATCCCTACTTCTTTTTAAACCATCATTTTAAAGGCAAACTTATGTCCAGAGGCTCATTTGTTAAGCATTTCCCCCACACAAACTCCTGTCATCCCCCCTCCTCTTGACATTCTCAACTTTTATTTTGGTTTGACATCTCCGTCAGCTTGTAAAGGCCATTACCATGCTGCTGACCTCTAATCAGAAGAGACATTGTCAAGGTGAGAAGAAAAAGCATCAGCTTCATCAAATGTGAGAAATCACAACCTGTTCTGTTGCAAAAACACCAGGGTTTTCCTGTACTTTCTCTTTTTCCTTGTCCAGCTAGCATAAGAGCAAGAAAACAATTTGGAAAAGAGGAATCAGTCTGAACCCAAACAAAAAACAACAAAAATAAATAATTTTGCTCTTCAGCCCTCCTTTGCTACAGCTGAAATATCTGATCAACATTTTCATGAGTTTCTTGTTTTTTTCACATGTTGCTTCATGCCATTCATTACACATGCCACCCGGATTCATTGCAATGTGTGTCGTTACCAACCCCAGGTGATTCTGTAAGTCCTCACCTTTGAAGAAATCCTTGTGAGTCATGAGAGGGAAGCAAGGAGAACTTAGGATTTATCCCAGTATGCCATCACTTGCTATAAAGACCTGAGGCTCAGATCTGATTTGTTCCTCTTAGTTACTTGAGCTGCAAGTCAGCCTGTCATGGGAATATTTCTGATAATCCTCAACAAGTTTACTTGTTGAGAAATCCTTCTCCCACTCTCACTGTCGGAACCTGCACTGATTATGTTTTTTTCCATCTGTGAGGAAAAGTTATACTGAACTTTGGTGAAGACTTTACAGCATTCTTGCCCCAGACTGCCAGGGCTCCCACCTTCGGGACTAGAGAGCAGAATCCCTTTCCTCTGCCTGAATGTGGCTCATACCTAACAGAAGCCAAAGATTAATTATCCATTTCAGATGCTTTCTTCCTGTCACCAGCCTTCAGATTGTATTGAGAACTCATCTGTTTCAGCCTGCTGAAGATGCAAATGTTCATGGCTATTTACTGGCAAGGTGAGGAATTGTTTTTCCTCGCTGCCTGATTGTGCAGAATTATTGTAGACTGTATTTTGTCAGTGCAGCTGCTTCATGCTTTTTAGCAAAAGGAGAGACCTTATAGCTGTTTATAGCACTTGGGCTCTTATTCTCAAAAGAAAGGAAGAATCACTGACTCTTTCATACCCAGGAGTCCAAAAAGAATGCATTAGTGAATTTAAATGCAAATTTTCAAAGGAAAATGCTTCTGTATTAGATAAGCATGATAGCTAAAACACAGACTGGTAGAGAGAACAATAAAAAATATTTTCCTTTAGCTATCAAAAAGCAGTAAACTCCCTGGTTGATTTGAGCATATATCATGAGTTGAGAGAAGCTCATTCTTGTACAGAGAGTGATTTTGATAGAATTACTCAAACCCAACAGCAACCACACTTGCTAACACACTTGGTCTTTCTATAAGAAGAGAAGAACAGCAGATTTTAGAGGAATACTTTTTTCTTCTAAGCAGGTCCACCTTGAATTACAAAGGACACATTTTCAACATTAAAAGTTGATTTTGTAGCACAAGGAAGTTTCGGATGTTAATATTTTTCTCGGTAAAAGTAGCTGCAAGTGTCTTCTGTCTACAGAGGCCAGAGGAAAGGACAAGGACAGATTCTTTCAAGCATGCAGTTCAGCTTCCAGTTGCTCTTCTCCTGAAGCACGGAAGGTAGGGCTGAGGAATAATACAGATGTGGGTCAAGAATGACACCCAGTGGACAGACCATATGGTACTCCCAGAGGATTTCTGTGGGTGTCTACCCAGTTTACTTATCCTGATTTAATGAGATAATGAATTGTATTAGGGTATCTAACAATGTCCTAGTCTATATTCCCACTAACTTGCCATGACAAGAAACCTCCTGAAAACACTTCCTTTCTAGCCTTTTTATACATCTACAGATTGGGATACAAAGACAATATGGTCTCCTTGAAGACTAGATCATATTTTTTCTTTTTTTTTCTCCAAAATTTGAAACCCTGGTTAGGTATTTCAGAGGATTTTATATTTTTTCCCCTTTCTCAGTTGATTTTTATATGTACAATATAGGCAGCTTCCCATAAAACTCCAGATCTAGGTAGAGTTGTATTAACTTCTCAGCCATATGAAAAACCTAACCCATTACATGAGGGTTTTCTAACCATAATAGATTAATAGATTCATAATAAATATTTATGTTGATTTGTTAGAATGCCCAAAGGATTTTCCTTTGTCATGACACTATTTAAAAAAAACAGCAACAAGAAAACCAGCCATGCACTGAGTCTAGTCTGATAAAATCCATTTTCTGATACAACAAGGGTTTGTTTGTATCTCATCAAACAGAGATGTACCATGCCCATGCTTGTATCATGCTCCTCTGCCTGAAGGAGAGAGCTGGCAAATAGTCCCGCTCGGCACTAGAGCAGGACAAAGGGACCAGGCTTAGATTCAAATGAACAATCAGGGGAAAGAGGATGAAGAGACAAATATAAAGAAGACAGAGGAACTAGCTTCTGAGTATGAGGCTAGAGAAGTGGGGTCGTCTCATGAGCAAAGCAGAGGTCATACAAGAGGGGAAGCTGAGGTTTGTGGAAGCAGCTTGGTAGAGCCAAACATGCCTGAGCTGCTTTTAATGGAGCCTGTAGTTGAGAACTCACTGACCTCCACCCTCACATCACCAACCTCATTACTCCTCCTTTAAGTAGCCTTTCCATTTACTTACACCTTCATTGTACAGAGAGAGCACAAACCAGAATCCTTAACCTTTCTTTTGTACAATATCACAGTATGCTCTCGGAGAGCAGTGCACACTCACCTCTAGCCCTCAGGGTTTGGTACTATGCCCTTTTTACTGACACTGCACTGCTAATCCAAACAAACACATCATGCTTCTTGTTATGGCAAGACATGTGAACTACTTAGTGCCAAGAAAGGCCTAACGGCATCAAAGTTTATGCTTTCATACACACACAGAGTAGGATTTTTAGTAGCAGCAGTGGAAGTGATTTCTTCCTGTCTCACCCTCACTCCTCCCTCAGGGTGGTACAATAGCAAGTAGGATGAAACTCAGAGCAAATGCATGTCATTCCTCCTTTGTTTCTCCTTCCTGCTCAGATAGCCCCTCCTCTGAGCAAATAATGCTTTTTTATACTAATACCTACATCTGTTTGAGTATGTCTCCTGCATTACTAGTATCTACAACTTCCAAAGGAAATTAACTGTCAAATTTGCCTCTGAATTTAATGTTAATCTCCAAAGAGCTCACACCTCCTGACTTCGTTAACTCCAGCTTTGAGCATCTGAAGCAAAATCCTGCCTAGCAGGCTGTTTCAGCTGGGTGGTTAATCCAGCAGATCTCTCAGGTCAAAGGCATAGATTTAGCTGAGGCCCTACTGCAGCACATCTGAAGACTCTGCCTAGGTAAAGAGCTTTGGAAACCTGCAAAAAAGGCTCAGGGGCAGATTTTATAGCATCTTATTTTAACAGATTCTTTTCCAGGTGCCTCTAGGCAAAGATCTATTGCACATAACAACACTCTGCTCCATCCAGCCAGGCCCAGCAGGAGACTCACTCACAAGTGCTGTGTCAATAAACCCTTAACTCCCCTAAGGTGCTGGCCCTGCTTCAGCCTGGGGGTAGTGCTCTGCTACCACCTTCTCACCTCAGCCTTCCCACCATTTCTTCTCCTAAACGAAACTCTCCTAGTGTCTAGGTTTGATGTTTGGGGTTTTGGTTGGCTACAGCTGTACTAAATTCTTCCTTCATTGAAAACGAAAGGCTCAGAAACACCCCCTCATGCATATTGTTCCTCATTGAGATAGTAGAAACAAAAAGCTAGCAAATTTTAAACTTTCTTATTTCAAGATTATTATTTTTTTAGAATTCTATTATAAAAACAACTAACCCCATTCATTATTCCTTACCTCAAATAGCTCACTATATTGATTTTTTTCCACTGTTGTTAAAAAAAGAACAAGGCAACCATTCTGCTATGTGTGCTTATAAATAACCAAACTG
Organism: Aegotheles bennettii; assembly: GCA_013398125.1. Taxonomy (NCBI): domain Eukaryota; kingdom Metazoa; phylum Chordata; class Aves; order Caprimulgiformes; family Aegothelidae; genus Aegotheles; species Aegotheles bennettii. The sequence continues at coordinate 56,974 of VZRW01009213.1, forward strand.
AATTTTTTGCACTGTTACCCACCTTTTGAAGGAGTAGGGATGCTAATTAATTTTCCACACCTGATAGAAATCAAATTTCTATTGACAACAGTGAGATTATGGCTGGGATGATGTTTCATATTCTAACCCCTATCTTAATTTTTTCCCTTTTATTTAATTGATAAAGCTCACACCTTGATGGAGTCTAAAATGTAAATATTTAGGAGTTTGTCATCATTAAATGTAAATTCTCTCTTTTTCCCCATGGATTTTAAGGGATCATCTGAAGTCAGAGTACCTCTTCAACTGTAAGAGAGAGTGAAAGAGGAAAACAAATATAGTACTAGGGAAAGGTTTTAGTTCTGAAGGTTTGACAAGCTGCAGCGGAGAGCTCAGGCAGATATCCACACAACCAGCAAAACCAGTGCAGGAGTTCCCTTTTGCAGCATATTCTGTTTTACAACATTTTAGTGATGTGTGTTGGTAGTGAGCGGGCAAAGGTATCCTGGTCATGAGATGAAGCCAAGAAGATAACATCAAGGTATATAAACATGCCCCACATTAGGAAGACCAGCTTATCCATACAATATAAGGGGAGTCCTCAATGACATCTAAAGGCAGTAGATTTACAATGGACAAAAAGAACATTATTTTCCAACACATCAATCAGTAAAATTAATCAGCTTATTATGCAGCTCTCAGTTCCACGGTGTTATTTTTTTCAATAAGGCAAAAAGCTTTGCAAATTTGAAGAAAGGATTTGGCAGGCATATGCCAAGATTAACATCTGCTGACTGTCATCCAGGAAAATAATGCAAGAGTAAATATCACCATCCTCATGCTTCAGATCACAAGACTACCTATCTTTGGAGGTCAAGGAGAATTCCCTTTATACTATTATAGAGATACACAATATTACTACAGTATTATTTTGTGAGAGTAGGTCATACAAAAAGTGCAATCTTGATAAAATATCCAAGCAGACTGTTAATTTCAAAAAATAAGCATTGTTGGGAAGACTATTTTCCGCTCTTTGAACATTTGCCAAGTTTGTTCAGAAATGCCTACATTTCACATTTTAGAGGGTTTTATAACATATCTGAACATTGACACATGAATTGAAAATGTATTTCTTATATTCCATATTTTGCTTTGCCTAATGAATACTCACAAAAAGCTTTGGAGACAGGGTGGCCGCACAGTGACTCTTTCAGGCTTCCTTATAAAATCATAAAATCCTAGAGTCATTGAGTTTGGAAGAGACTTTCAAGATCATGCAGTCCAACCACCTACCTACATCACCGCTAAACCATATCACTCAGTGACACATCCAGACACATCCTGAACACTTCCAGGGACCATGACTCCACCACCACCCTGGGCAGTGAAGAAATTTTTCCTAATGTCTAATCTGAATCTCCTCTGCTGCAAATTAAAGCTGTTTCTTCTTTTCCTTTCTTCATTCTGTGTTTTTCAAGAGTGTGCCTCCCTTCCTTTAAAACCTGTCTGTGGACTTCAAAATCTACTTGTGTATCTGCAAACACTGCAGTAAACATAACAGTGCAAGAAGTAACCTAGGGCTTGGTTTTATGTGTATGACTAAAGCCTTTAGCCTTTAGCCTTAGTGTCCAGTTATGATTATTATTTATATATATATATAGATATAATAAGATCATTATCTTATACAAGTGTACCTCTTGTAGAACATCAGAGAAAACCGAGAAAGAGAAAAACACAATGGACAAAACCCACAACTGATACATGAGCACTTTCCCCCTTTTTTTCTGTGTTCTTCAGTCATCAGTGCCCTGTGATTATTTCTGGTTTTGGATATATCAGTATTTGTAACTATTTCAGTCCCATATCTTGCTTGTACTCTTTTTTGATATAGCTGGAAACAGCACACATCAAAAGGCATAGACTGGCCAACCCATTAAAGGAAATCCTATACTCAATTGTAACAACCTGGTTTTTTCTTAGTTGCCTGAGTAGAGGACAGCAGAGGTCATACCCTTCTGACTGATGAACCCATGTGCATACAGCAGCAGGTATCCAGACAGTTTATTGCTAGTTTCTGAACTTAGTATCTTCTGCACAACCTATTCCCTACATAACTATCAGGATACTAAATGGCAAGTGAGAGTGTATCTCAAAAGATTAACTGCTTCTGGGCTTGATACATTGAATTTCTAGAGGCAGGAGACACTGAAATTTACCTCTGAAGGAAAGTTCAGCTTTTAAAAAATTTATTTTCTCTTGACCTCAAACAAAACTGCCTTAAATCTGTATTTCTGACAGCTACACAAATTTCTAAGGATTTTTCTAAGGCTTTTTTTCTAAGGCTTTTGGAACTACCAAAATGTTTCATTTTGGTAGTGTCAGATTGTTTTGGTTTATTGATGCTGAAATGTTTAATTTCATTTTGTCAAAATACTTTATTCTGTTAATGTGAAAATATTATGACATAATTTTCAATCTTCAGTACAATATACCATTTAAAATCTCATATAAATTCAATATAAAAATTAATATGCATGTAACCAAAATCACTTAATCAAAATGATGCAGTCAAAATTATATTTTTTTCACCCTACCAAAACAAAATGTTTTGACATTACCAAAATAAAACAAGACAGCTGAAGTGATTTGTTTCAGCCCCTGTCCAATGAAAGTTTCATCAAAATTGACACATTCTCCAAGAACATTTTGACGTTGATGAAACAACATGTCACAATGAAACACAGCTCTATTTACAATGTTATTGTTGTCCTTAATTTTAGGAAAGAAAAAAATACATCCAAAGGGCTGGCCACAATGACACAGCACATTTTGGAGCCATACATTTATAGGTACCTGGAGGTACTAGCAATTAAAGTATTTCTGGACACTTACATCTTTAATTCTTCCAAAAAATAACCCAATAAGTTTCCTAGACTGTTCCTTAGGTGAAGATGACTCTAAAAAGGTTTGACATTCCCCATTCTTTGCTACAGTGAGAGTACAGGAATAGCTGTAAGCATTTCATGATATCTCTCTCTTCTTTTCTTTATTTTATGATTGAGGGTGATTTTTCCTCCTGCACACTTACCCTTCATGCCCCTTCTTCTCCTCATTTCCATGGTACAAAAACTTGGGCAAGCTCCCTTTTACCTTCTCCATGAGTATTTATAGGTCTAATTAAGTTAAATTCAGCTTATATGATTTGAGGAGTCTAATCAGGAATATTTAACTTGTGGAAATAATATGCATAGACTGAAGTATTCCTTCTGAATGCTAATTAACTGTCATACAAGTCTTCATACTTAATCTAATGTCCAAATCCACCAGAAGCCTTGAAGGAAAAAATTAAAAAGAAAAGGTAACAAAAAAAATCCTATGCGGGCATTTTAGAGCTGCCCAATAACCCCAAGCACATTTCCTGATTCATATTGTGGCACTGCCTTCTAATTTTAACTGGGAAAGGATGGAGATCAGCTCTACCTCAGCTTCAGAGACTGAAAGTTGGTGAAGAAAGGATTAAAAAACTTAGGAGGGTCATTCAGCCTTCTTCATTTTCCAGGACCACATTTTTAAACCAAATCTTGCAGAAAGTAAGTGGTAATTAATAATAATTAATTCTGCTTAGCTCTTTTTAGAGTGACTACATTCACATTTATGTCTACCCTTTTCTGTTTTTTTCTTCTAGAGCTTCTTACCTTAAATTACCACTGTCTCAGGTCATAGCTCTTACCTTTTTATACACTGGTTCTCCAAATATTCAGAGAAGAGTCCAACCAGCCAGACTCAGACCCAACTAGGAGGCTGCCATGAACCTGAAGATCACAAAGAAGATCCCCAGGACTTGTCCACCCGGACAGCCCACCAGGCCACTCTGAGTCTGGCAGTGTGATTGGTCTCACTGAACCCGAACTTATATGATGTACATGTCAAATTTGAGCCCCTTGTCCAGGTGCTGTTTACAAGCAAAAAAAAACAGAAAGAAATTTTGGGGCAGGAATCCGTTCAACCTGTTTCTGGCATCTGCATATGGGTGAGATGAATTGTGGTCTAGGAGAGCGTCTTTCTCTCCTGTGGTTCTGTGGAAGCTTAGTATAATGACAATATCAATAGACATCCACAGTGTCAATGCCTGAAATCAGATGAGATAATTTCCTCAACAGGTTTACTAGCTGGACCATACTGTGTCATAAGGTACCAACTCCATCCACACCAGGACCAGGCATCAATATGACAGGGCTCTCTGTGTCCCCGTGTCTGAGGTTTCCTTTGAAATCAGGATGAGGTAGGTGTGCATGTGAAAGGGCTGTTGCCCAGCAGTCCATGCCCAAACACAAAGTCAGGAAGTTGGTAGTACAATATGACAGCTCTTTTGGACCCGCACAGACTTCCATAACCAGATGCATGAAAACCTAGAGCACCAAGACCTACAAAGCACTTCAATCAGTGTACCTAAAACACCTAAACCCTTCTTTCTGCATGTGTTTCTCATTATCATCCAATTTCTTTCACTGTTAAGTAGGTCAATTCTTACTCTCTCTTAACACTCCTTCTAATTCCAGTGGCTCTGTACTCTAAGAATTCAATTTCAGAATCTTTTGCTGCTGTCAACCTTAATTTTTCTCTTCCATAGGTTCCAACTATTTTTTATCTTTTTATCTTCTGATACAATGAATTAGTATTTCCTTTCCAGCTTTTATATTGTTATTATGAATGTATCAGGCTATGACCAAATCCTTTTCACCTTCCAATCTTACCATAATTTCTTTTGTTTGAATTTGTATTTTCTCCTTTTTTTCAAACCATTTCTTCTTTCTGTAACTCAGCATGGAAAAAATGGACAATTTTACCAAGATGCATGGAAGGTCACTATTTTCTACACAGCTTTTCATGAGATCCTATAAAATATAAAATCCAAACTATATAGTCCAGCTAGAAACTCCTGTGTGCTGTCATGTCCTCTTCATTCTCAGGCACAGAGTATCTAGTTGTCTTTTTTTTTGTAAATTCTGTTTTTAATTTGTTCTGCTGCATAGTGGATTGTTCAGAATCAAAGTCCTAAAAAATTATGGTAGGATTATGGGAAGACCTACAATTGCATCTTATGCAGGGACTGAATGTCTATTTAGTTCTCAATGCTATAAGGATTATTATTTTCACACTTTAAAAAAATCCTTCCTTCTGTCTCCTTTTCTCCCCTTAGCTCAAAGAATAGACTGATATACAGTGTTATTAATCATGGAGAGATGTACACAATTATGTGCAGTGCATAAAGATAAAATAGTTTGCTATCCATGAACACCAATATATTAAGATAGAGTGTAATAGCTGGATAAAGCATATAGAAAAAGCTGACTGATAGAAACACCGATGGGAATAATTTGGCTGATGGCCCTATGTGAATGACGAGTACATGGATGTATTACATGGATGAACTGGAAGGATAGAAGGGTGAGATAAATCAACAGATGGATTGATGAATGGAGCATAGTTGTATAGAAGGGAAAGACAGGTAAAAGGACTATTAGAGAGAGAGAGAAAAAGAAAGAGTGAGTGCAAGTACCTTTGTGGAATTTCTTCTGCCAGAAAGAGCCCTGATTGAGAATCAGCTGGTTAAATGCAACTAACTCCCTCCTAGCAGTGAAATTGGGTTCACACCAGAGGCTCAAGGAAGATGAGAACAGTCTTTGAACAGAGGGAATCTGAATTCAGAACTGAAAGCATGAAAAGATATTAATGAGAGAAACACTAGGACAAGATTAAACCTTAGCAGAAGACCAGTGAAATCCATAACTTGGATATACCTTTCATTTCACCTGTTTTCCTAAAGCCCAGTCACACTTTTTAAAGGTCAGGATTTCACATTTTTGACCTTAATGACATGGAAGCTTAGCAAGACTGGGCCTTCCATGTACAAATGTGATGCAGTGATCTGTCTGTAGTAACACCAAGGGTGCAATATGATGATATGCAGTTACTTCCCCTGCCACTAGCATTTGCTGCTAACAGTTTCCATTAAGAGAACTGAGTAGCTCAGGGAACTCAAATTTGAACATCTTGTCCTCTAAGTCTCTGATTTAAATCTCCCCAGGGATGTAGTACTTGTAACAATACATTTATTAATTGATCCCATTTTGTTTTTCAGTATGCATTTGTACAATGTTCTGTGTATGCACATTGTACAAATATTTGTGGGATTTCATCCTCTTAGGTAACAACTCCTAAATATCTCCTACTCAAGTCAACCATGTGAAATAACCAGAAACTACCACTCCTTAGGACCAGTGGCCTCCCCTGTACAGGGCCCTGCTAGCAGCTCTTCAGCAATCGATTGCCTCATTTATGCTAGAGATAAGACAGCTCCAGCACTCTGTAGCCAGCTACTCAGTCTGCACACAACTTTTCAGAAGAGATCAAAATAACTTATACAAACCCAGAACAGATTTTCACATACTTTAATTAAAAATTATTTCTACTGGAACACATGTATTCTTTGGCCAGTATTCACCAGAAAATTGTTGTGTTTTGAGTTGGCTAGGCAACTCAAAGCAACAGAAGTTAGAGGACAAGATTCTTTCTACTTATGTAAAGAAGACCTTTGAGGGAATAAATATGCAATGGTAGAAATAACATTTTTCAGCTGACTTTGCTGACTTTATTCTCAGTTACAGTCAGATTTTTTTTTTTTGAGGCTATCAATTTCTACATCATTTTAAAACCTGGTTGGATGTGAAAAGCAACATACAGAAATGAACCATGGTGCTTCCCATCATGTATGTGCTCTCAGCATGTCTTCTGAGTCATTTCTGATTAGATTGCTGGAAACATTACATTGTCAACAATGCAGAGTAAGCCAGCTGTGTTATCTTTTTGTCCTCTAACAATGTAACATAACATCAGTATTGACCACCTGACCTCTGATTCTTCTTTTTCACTGTGATAGTAAGGTGGTGTGTTTTTCATGCACTTGGTTACCTTCCTAGCAGGCTGAAGAAATTAATTTTGAGCTGGAAGCCAAGATATTGAGTTCACTGAGAAAGGATCCAAACAAAATGCCAAGATATTTTTTTTCCATTTTGTAGCCTCAGTTTTTGGCTTTAACCACACAGAAGAAAAAAAAAAAAAAAANAAAAAAAAAAGAAAAAAAAAGAAAAAAGAAAAAAAAGAAAAAAATTTTTGTTTTCTAAATTTACTTCAGTCATATATTAAATGTAATTTTTCTGATGATAAGGGGTGTTGCAGTGATTGCTCTGACAATAGATAATTTTCTTGTTCTTCATAAAGTAGCTACAGCAAAGCTTTAGGCTTTGGCATCAATTCCTTTATTGAAAATGCCCTGTTCTTCTCTGTCCCCAAAAGAAGCCTTCCTCTTCCAAATCCCCAACATAATTTATCTTCTTTGCTTCTGTCTTGCCATAAATGGACTTCCCACCCTGGAAGAATAGCTGGATCCTCATATTCCCATAGGTTTCTGTCAGATAGCCATTTATTTCCAGTCATACTTGGTAACGCACGTGAATATATCTGTTAACCAGGAAATAGTCCACATATATCAAGATAATTTCTCAGTTACAAATTAAAGGCTATTGGGTATTAACAATTCCCCCCTACATGGCTGACCTTAAACAATGTGAACTAAAATATTACTAAACATGGTCAAAATGCTTCTTTTCTTTTGTGTAGAAACTTGGAAACTTCTACTATAAACCCAAAACCAAAATACTTTTTTTTCACACGGATGTCTCTGTTTCACAAAGGAACTGTAGTTGAGGAGTCTTAAGTTCCCTTATGCCACCCAGATGAACTCATTCTTCCTACTGCTGTGGTCTTCCTTTCTGGCAGAGGAAGATGTCCATCATTTACTACATCATTTATTACACATAGATCTTAAACCCAAAGAAAGATTATAATAATTTCATTCTTCCCTCTCAATCCTTACTTTTCAATTTTTATGAAGAATTAGTATTGTCTTCGGGGATCAAACAACACACACATACACACACAGACATATAAACAATACAAAATAACCTAATCAAAATTCCAATTACTCTAGTTGTTTCAAAGACTATTTCTGAGTAGAAAATGCAGAAAATTTCTAATTTTTCTAGTCTTACTGAAAATGTCACTGTCTGCCCTGCCTGGATTAAGTTGAATATTGCTGTGATTTGAATGCCATCGAACTGATTCCTGAGGTTGGCAGAAGTGATGGTGGTACCTGGTCAACCTTTGGTTTTAAAAATGAATGAGTAACAGATTAATTATGTTTTATTGTACCTGCTAATTTGTCCTGGAAAATATCTTAATAAATTGATTGCCTGTTTCAGGCAAACCTGTAAAGAGAGGATTATTTACAAAGGCCACACAGAAGCTGTTATTAAAAAACAATCAGAAGGAGAGAGGAACAATGGCAGGAGTGATCAGTGGGGAAACATTAATGGGGGGGAATTTAGGATTTGGTTTGCATTATCTTGCTGACATTCTAATTAAAATGTATTTCTCCCACTTCATTACTGTCTCACACTTTATCTGAATTAACTGTCACACTTGGTTAAGGAGAAAGTAATTTTCGTTACGTGTCAGGGTGAGGCAACACCAACCTCTTTGCTTTCGTTTCTCAGACCCAAACCTTCAAAATCCTAATGTCCAGATTTGTATTCTGCTGCTGTTAGATTTGAGAATACTGCATGAGAAGTTTTTCTGGGACATCTGCAAGCAGCAGGGTTGAACAGAGAAGTGTTTCTATGGTTTGTCAAATGGACCCTGCAATCCTGCAGGAAATGGGGGCTTTAGCCAGACCTTTGCAGACATAGAGTTGAGCTTGTTAGTTTATTTAAGATGCTGACAGCATGAAGAAACCAACCGAATTATTCAGCCCAGTCCTGTTTTAAATGTTGAAAATTTTAAATTATAAATAAACTTCATATTACACAAAAATGGCACATTATGCCAGAGTACCCCCTCTTTCCCCTCCTCCAATTAATAAATAGGTTTTTAAAACAAACAAAAAAATTAGGAAGCTGGAGAATTTGAGGTGTGAAAAAAAAAAGGATTAAAAACAACTAAAGATGTATAAGTAGTTATAATTAATTAACATATGTTTGCAGACCCCCCAGTAAACCCAAGCACTATGCAAGTGCTGTTGTTATGCGGAAAGAGGTCTAAATGATTAGGAAGGTTGGGTTTAGTATAGTGGTACTAGCTTATGAAGAACATAAAATCCAGAGAGGGAGAAGAAGTATGCAGGATATGAGTAATATTCCCAGGGGAAAACAGCAGAAGGGCTGGAGCCTGAAACCTGCATGGATGCCGGGCAGACTCAGAGCTGCTTCCCCAGGCAGTGCTCACTTCTTTCCTCTGCAGCCAATTTACCCTGGGCCTAGATGTAGAACTAACATAAAGGATTTTCTGAATTCCTCTCAATTATTTTTTGTAGCCTCACTGAGTACACTCTTATGAAATGGTTTAGCTTTTGTTTCAGAATAGTTTCAGGGCGAGGGGAAGTATATTTCATGGCAATTTTTGAATAAAACACATGATCAAACTCAAAATGTTTTAACTGGAAAGCAATGTTGCAGCATATCATGGGAGCTGTAGATTAATTATGTCTTGTTTGTGTCTGTGCACAAGGTTTAAAGGTCAGACATCTGCTCTGGCAAGACACCAGGGTGAGCAACAACCACCTCTTTTCTCTAACGAAGGAGACTGCGGAGCATCATGGGAAAGATGCACAACCACCTGTTCCTATTCACAAGGCTGGAAGGGACCATGAGGCACACAGATAAATTCTGGGACATAATGACTTTTCTGTACAGAGTTGATCAGTTTGTGTTAAGATCTCTCTGTAGGCAAATGGTGAAGTGACATTATCTGAATCACTTACAAAGAGGCTAGGTAAAATGTTTTCTCTGTCACCACCAAAATAATTCTCAGTCCAGGTCCTTTTTCCTTATCCACTTCAAAGTTAGTATCTTGTTGTTTCAGGTTATAAAAAAGTAGACTGTGAAGCCCATAGAGTGAAGGGGAAGAAGTTGCTCTTGCTGTGTATAATAAGACTACACAATAAAAATCATTCTGTGTAGCATCTTTCAAAATAACTGTTGTCTAAAATGATTCATGATTAAAAATTCAGAGAGAGCAGTGAATATAAAATATAGGTTACATTAAACCAGGCTGCAAAGTGAAAAATTAACACAGCTTTCACTTATGAGTCTAAGAGACTTTAAAGAAAATGAGTGAGACAAATATGATGAGGCGCAGTCCTAGCAGAGACACAAAACATGATAAAGACACAGTGATGTGAAGTGAGACAGGACCTTCTTCTAGGTAGCAAAAATTACAGAAAAGGAGCTCACATGTAGAGCAGCAAGCCAAGGGCAGGCAATGACAGAAACCACAGTAAAAATAAGGAGAGAGGAGCCCAGGAGGATGGCTGCAGCAGGTATTTGGAGGACAGTTTTGTATCAGCAGACAGTGGTGTTGCCTCTGGGCTATAGAAGCAAACTTGCCAGGTACTCAGATCCAAAGTAGGATCAAAACCATCTGTGGCCCTTTAGCAGCTGCTCAACAGAGTCCTGCTCAACAAAGTCTGGAGATACTAGAGTTTTGACAACAAAATCAAACCAGAGGCTGAACTAAAGATGACCAGATCTGGCTCCTTTTCCCTCCAAAATACCTTTGAGCATATATCTTCGTTACTTTCATACTTTTTTGTTATTGTTTTTCTTTAAGGTGAAAACAAATTTTACTCTGAGGCAAACATCACTCCTACTTGTATGAGTGACCACACCAACAACACTTTTTTCCACCAATCTATAAATCCTCAGAAGAGCTAAAGTAACAAAACCTTATATCTGGCAGTTTTCTTATAAAATGCACAGGCTTCTGGCAACTAATATAGTACAAAATGATCATCAACTTACACTGCTTAGTTTTATGGTATGTTAAACTACTGATGCACTGTTTCAAGAAAAACGCCCTCAGCGCACAGCTCCACGCCGAAGCATTCTTTGATCTATGGAAAAACTGAATCTACCAAGGAGCTGTAGTACTATAGAAGAAGTTCTCATCTTTACTCATATTAGAATCTGTCTATCTACTTCTTTACTGTGGTATCTAGGGATCCTTTGTGATACCGAATGTGTAGTAGCTTTCCAAATAAGCATGACCTCTAACACTCAGCACATAACATTGTACACAAGCCTACCAACCACTGTGCAACATCCTCTTCCCCCCAAAGCTGGGAGAAATGTATTGTAGGATATTAGGCCAAATCATATTAAGTCCAAACCACTGCCTGATACTTCACCTGAAAACCCATTTAGCAGTCAGTGTAGTTTGCTGAACACTGATATAATCTGCTGGTCATGAAAAATGTTATTTTGATTTCTGCAGTTTCATTACAGGCTACAAGTTCCCAGCTAGTTTCAGGAGCACAGGAAAAGTAATGAATTAGTCCACACTCAAGATGACAAGTTTCGGCTATCTGGGACTAGATTTCGTACTGGAAGAAAAGATGCCCCAGCTGGTTTCTCAGCACTGAATGGAAACATAGTTCTGACATAACGCTGATTCCTGCCTAACAAACAGCAAATGAATTTACAGAGTCATGAAATGGATTAGGAAATGCAAGTATCCCTCTCTAGACACATTTCCTCCATTAGAAGTGTCAGAAATGCAAGTTTTCAGGTTTTTAAGTTCTCAGGTAATATTGACTTTCTGAAATTTCACCTGAAACGGTTCCGCTCAAAATGATCACAAGACAACTCCCCACCATCCTCCTAAAACTCAAGAGCTAGCTGCAGTCAGAGATCTGCTTGTGATGGACATAAGTTGCTTCTTTTCTTTTTTTAAAAAACCCCTTCATATTCTAGGAAATTGCATTTTTGATGCAAATTTATTTTGTTTGCTAAACTGTTTTCAGTGCTTTCCTCTGGCTATCTCTACCAGGCAGAACAGTCATCACATGCAGTTCACTGAATGCTCTATTGTTGTGCAGCAAGTGGTCTCTTGCATGAACACAAAACCCTGGTAGTGCTGGACCACTTCTAATTTTAACTTCTAATTTTCCTCTTCCAGTATGTCAGTGGTGACATTGCACATTCCCTAGGATTTACACAGAGTGCTTCTTTTCAAAAGGTTAGCTGATAAAAAGGGGCTTCTAAATAGTGTGGAAACACAGTTTAGGGCACTTCTTCAAGTGAGACAGTGCAAAGGTGCATGCTGAACCCAGATCTCTTGAGCTAGACATTTCTCAACAGATGCCTTTAAAACCTTGCAGCTGTACAAACACCAAACTAAGGCCCAGGCTGCAATTCCCCTCTCCCCAGGACTCACCAAGCATGGGTTTAGCCATTCAGGTATGTTAGAAGGATTAAAAAAATGCTAACAGAGGAACAGGGGAAATAACAGAAGAATAGGGTTGTGATCAATGTCGCAAAGTCTACTTGGAGGCCAGGAACAACTGGTATACCGTAGGGGTCATTACTCTGTCCGATCCTCTTTAACATCTTCGTTAATAATCTGGATGATAGGGCAGAGTGTACCCTCAGCAAGTTTGCTGATGACACAAATTCACATGGCAAGACTCTTCAATTGATCAACTGCCCAATATTTCCTCTGGTACCATCCCCATGAACCAGAGGTTTTATGAGACTTTTAAGTCCCTCCTTCCAGCTGCTGAATAAGGTAAAACTTCCCATTACAATGAATTTGTAGAATTCAGAATATGTATCAGGAATTATGTAAGGGTTTTGAATGAACAAGTCTATATTGATTGAATTCACCTAGTCAAGTTCTCAGAAAGAGAGAAAAGAAGAATAAGGTCTAAATTTCATAATCTTCCTGGGGACGGATAGAGTTCTTTTGGAGAAGCCACAGTCAGTACGAGGAACTGTATTTGTGTGTGCTTCTATGAACAGAAATGACTCATCAGAAGTAGAAAGTTGCCATCCTCCAACTCCCAAAATTAGATATTGTGGGTTTTTTTAAAGATAATCTTATAATTCCCCATTTACTAGATCATACACTCAGCGATGCCTCACTCTCTTATCTTTCAGTACTTCAGTTTATTTCTTCGGCCCAGCCAGAATTATTCTATTGTCTTATTTGTCCCCTTGCTATAGTTTGTGAAGCTTTAAGAATTTCCCTCCACATTCATAACTAGCAAATATACTCAAACTCAAATAACCACCTTCTGTCTCTTCAGTATTTAAAGATCTCACTAAACAATCTAAAATCCTGCTGGGTGTGTATATCTTATAGTTTGTGGTATGTCTTCAATCTCAGTTGTAACAGTGTATGTGTGTATTACACTTGTAAATATAGATACAGATACCTGGATGTGGATGTGTTCACATGCTTTTTATAGCTTACATATACACATACATGTTCAAGTGGAAGTACATCTGTCTACAAAGTCTAGATCCTTTGAATATCTGTCCCTTTTCTGTTTTTTTCGAGGTGGGCATTCAAAGAGATATAACTAGGAGCAATAGGTGTTTTACCCAATGAATATTTATTCAAAAGCACACACACAGAGGACAATGATGTATGTGACCACGTGCCTTCATATATATCTATTAATACAATACATACATAGCACAGTATAGAATATCAACCATGTAACAACTCAGTCTTTTACTTGGAATCTTGAAAGCTCTGGAACATTCATATAGTTCTGGACCATTTGATTCACAAAATGCATTTTATTTCAACATAATTTATTTTCCCCATTTTAATGATGAAAGAGTCATGACTCAAAGGGCATATAGTAAGACAGAGAAAGACCTTGAAATACTACTCAAATATCCAACATTAAAGCTGCACGTGACTCAAGAGCACAGCTAGATGGACTTACAAGTAAAACTATATAGATAATTACAGTTGCAGATTTACATCAGTGTAGAGGAAACACACAGAAAGCCTGGAATTGAAATGCTCAGGCAACTAACTGTTCAGGTGAATAACTTGCTGTAGTGTCACTACATCCCAACAGCCATGGCTACCCATATGAAGACGCCATCGCACCATTTAGGAGCTGGCTTGTTGAGGTTATTTATTTTCTTTCCATTTACCCATATTAAAAGTTGTTCTTTTAGGGACACCTGCAACTTTTCTCTTTTGTGATAACACATGGGCATGTGTGGCTTTGAGAGCTATTTATGTAATATTTCCATTAACAGGTTGTAATTAAACCACCTAATTAACAAAGCAGTAATCTATTTAACAGGGTTTTTATTTTTTTTAAAGAAAGCCTAACAGAACTGTGATTAAGTAAGTTCCTCTGTTAGATGAGCATTATGGTTTTGCATAAAGCTTTTAATTACTCAACCCAAAATGTTAAATAAATTAAATTAAAGACATAATTTTATTTTTCTGAAAAGAAAAAAAAAAAAGAAAAAAGAAATAATAACACACGCTAGGGTAAAAAGCTGTTCCAAAGTATCCATTAATATAGTAGGGAAAATTTTTAATGTGTTGCACATTTCAGCCTAGACAAAAGCTGATTAGTGATGTAAAATATAGTGAATAAAATCTTGCATTTATTAGACAGATAGATAAATAATCATACTTTTTATTCCCAAGATGTGCCTTGTTATTAGAGCACAGGAGCTGCCCTTCTGGGCCATGGCAGTGGACCTCCCCACCCAGCACTTTTGTCCCAGCTGGGGCAAGGTGAAAGACTATCCAAGGAGAGCACACAGGTCTGAACACTTTCCTCTGTCCCCTTGTGCTTCCTCAGCATTCACCTTCGTTGGATTGGGAGGTTAGATTGTACACCCTGCCTGCTCCCTTTAGTGTCCATTTATGGATCTGTTGTCTGCAAATTTGTCTAATTCCATTTTGAGCCTGCTGATGCTGTCTGCCTCTGCAGCCTGCTGGGTCACCAAGTTCCAGAAGTTCCCTGTCCACTGTGTGAAGAGCTGCTCTCTTTACCTGTTTTACACTGTTGTCCAATTAGTTTTTATCAAGTGTTCTTTAGTTCTATTCTTGCAGGAACGAATGAAAACAATTCTGCATTCACCTTACTTATGTTCTGCATCTTATCATAACCTTATAAGAAATATTAATTTAATTTTACCTTATTTTCAATTTCTAGTCACTTTTCCTAAACACAATCATTCTCATCACCTTTCCTAGGCTGATTGTCTGCCCTCACTCACTCACTTTCACTAAACAAATGTTTCTGAGGGCAAAAGTCAAGCAGCAAAAGGCGGCTGCAAATTCCAAGAATGAAATTACAGCTTCTTCTCAGGCTAAAAAAATAAACTTGTACTCTACTGGGACACTCCAGTACCTTTGTTTTTTGCAAAATTTGGCAGGAATTACCTGCTTTATGGGCAGGGCACCTGACACCTGCTTAAATCTCTCAGACCAGTCATGCTAAGTCCTGATGTGGTGAAAATCAGTGCTTTAATTTTCCCATCCTCTAAAACTCCCTGCATGTTCGAGGGGGTCCTTGGGCATCACCCTCCCAAGAGGACCAGGCACATTCTAGTCTGGGGCTGTGGGTGTTGTAATTAGGATAGGGCTTTCTGGCTGTTGAAAGGCACAGTATCACAGCAGAGGCAAGGGCCAAAACCAACCAGTCTCTCCCGAGTTTCTTAGTCTGGGCCTGCTGCTTATACACAGACAACATGATGGAGAAGGAGGGGTCGGCCCAATCTGAATGTAAATGGGAGAGGAAAGAGAGAAAATGAAAGAAGAGGAGCTAAAACATGGGGATTTGTGGAAACAAAACACAACCACACAGTTGAAAATATTTGTGGACTTGCTTGGTTTGGACCCATATCTTTTGTTGTGTTAGGGTTTGCCTCACTGCCAAGCCCAACAAGAACAAACAAATTAGGCCAAAGGAGGGTGTTCTTGTTTAGTTTGAACACAGAGCATCGAAATGTGAAATGAATTTCTGTATACTTAATCTTAGCCAAATGAGGCTGTCAAATGTTTGTTTCTCCAGCCTGCCTCAGCACTTTATACCAAAAGGAAAATGTTCCCTCAGTGTAAAGTACGAGCAAGTAAAATGAAAAACCATGAACGCAAATATTTATCATTTTCTTTCTCATTAGCATTCCTTGCTCAAAAAGCAGAACGTGTTGCTTGTGCCTCCTCCATCTCCATAAGTTGCCTAGCTCCCCTGTTGCTCTTCCCACAGGCAGCAACTGATAACAGTCTGCAATTTGAGGTTGTTGTGTGGGAGTGCTCCAGTGCGTAGGAGGAAGTGCAGGGGTTGCCCTGTGACATACACCCAAACTTTCAGGAGCTGTTGCCTATGTTTCACCCCTGGGAGCGAGAAGCTGGGCTCCAGGTGAAACCACTAGCTCCACAGTGGTCTCAGTGATCTTAGGCTGACCTGCAAGGGTCTAGAAGTATCTCTGGCTGCTGACCTGGCCCTAACTACCAGTCAATGCAGACAGGACACTGGGTGTTTAGATACAGCTTGAACTGAGGAAGTCAGGGATCAGGATTTGATGCTGAGCTTTGAGTTGCAGGAATTTGGGATCAATTGCAAAAGCAATTCTTGACAGATCCCTATTCTCAGTTACAACACAACAGCACCATTTAAACAGGACTGATCCACTCACTTGGACATGAACCCTCAAGCATAAAGTCACATTTGCCCAATATGAGCTTCCTGACACCAAGTAAGTAGCAGGTTAATTTGTGGTTCAGTCAGGGTTTTGATCATTGTTGTTCCCTTCAGAAAGAGCCCTTCTGTAAAACTCTCACACACAGAGACTGCAGATTTCCCATATAAATTGAACCAGGGAAGACACATTCAAAATGTCATAATTGTTTTCTCTGAGTGTTTATTTACCACTCCAGGCAGCCAGGTTTGGAGTGAAATGCAGAGGCACTGCTGACACATCCTGCACTCTGCTCCTAGACAACACTGAAAGCAGTCAGAGCAGGGAATGAGAGCTGTCTGTTGTAGTTTTAGGTCTGCTCATTGTCTGTTAACCAGAAACTCTGATGGAGTCCATTCAAAAATGATTGACATGCCAGGGATAGGGAGATTTTTGGAGGCAGAGCCAGGCTTGGATTGCAAGGTCATGGCCTCCAAATTCCTTTTTTTTTCTTACCATGAGAAAAGAAAAAATTTGTTTTGATGTAGAAAGGAAAAAAAATTAATTGGTAATGTGGTTCACATGTTCGTTATTCTAATATCTATTCATTTATTTATTAGGAGAGAGGGCAAGCTTATTCCATTTTTCTGGGGCAACACAGGCTCCAAAAAGCCCAATCTAGGCTAGAGAATCATCATACAAGAACATCAGCTTGATTGAATATTGTTAGATATTTCAAAGACTGAGTACATGGTACCTGATCATGTTGGAGTTGGGCTCATGCAGCTCATGTACTTAAGAAGTTTCTCTCAGAAATTGCTGGGAGAAACAGCTCCCTGTCATGTTACTTGCCTTGTCCAGGTCCCAGCACGAGATGCTTATGTTCAGTGTGGTATTACCTCCTTCAGCACTACTAGGAGGATCTTAAAAGATAATCGCCTACTTCTCACCTTGTGATGGTCTCACACTGTTGACTTCTGTTAATATATTGTGGTTTGAACTGATGTGATGTGAGATGAGGTTGGAACTACTTTCCTACAAGGACATTTAGACACAGTGCAATGAAAGAAATTGAGGCTAAACACCAGGAAATAACTTTATAACAGTAAAAATACTGTACAGGAACAGACTGCCTGATGAAGATGTGGAATATCCAACAGTGGAAACTTTTAAACATGGATTAGGTAAGAATTTGCCATGTATAAAACAGATACATGAGATGCTGCATCAAGGCAGAAGAAGGAACTGTATGACTTCCTGAGGTCCTTTCCAGTCCCATTTTCTGTGATTACTCAGTTCATGTTAGCCATGTTTAACTAAGTTGGACAACAATTTTGGCAGTAAGTCAAACATCGTATTTGACATTTGAAATTTGATTTATTACATTTGTAGGCTGCTTCACTCTCTCTAGGTCTTCCTGCACTGTTTTCTGGGCCCAGATTGCACCGACCTGTTTACCAGTCTGATTAATTAAATTCTTCCCAGAATCCCAAGGAGCTATCACTTTAAGACCCAGCAGTGCAACATTTGATTTACTTCATAAAACTTCCTTCTTTTTGGTAGCAGACAATGAAAACATATCAACAGAGTCTCACATCAAAGAGAATATCAGGGGGAAAAATGTCCATGCAGACAGCTGGTTCTTTCCAAATCTTGTTCACATACTCTGTATATGTGTGCTTGGGGGAAGGACGAAGGGCAAGGAAGGAAGATTTAGAGGGGAGCCAAAAGTTACATAAATCTAGAGGAATTATGAGAAATAATGAAGCTCTTTATCCTGCCAGACAAAGTCAGGAACCCCCATAGAAAGTGGAGATTAATTTGGAAATGGTTATTATAGCACTACATTGCTGAATGCAAATTATTCTTTTTCAAATACACAGATATTGAATGTACAGGAAACAGGAAATGAAACAGGTTGCACATAAGAGTTAAAATGAATGTGTTAAATTTTGTTGTGCAAAGAAAGTGAAATACAAAATGATGAAAGGTAGAAATGAGGAGAGAATGAGAAAGGAGAAGAACTTACAACAGGAAAAAAACATCAGCAGTTGTGGAGAAAAACAGCTTTGTGATTTGAAGATTTATTTATTTATTTATTTATTTATCTTCCTTGATTCTCTCTTTATTCTTTGGTGTTGTTAGGAAACTACAGTTTCCTACATTAGTACCTCACAATGTGTAGTAACTCTACTATACACAGTTTCCGATCATTACTTTGCAACACGGTATTATTTTTAAAAAAAGATTTTAAGCTAGCTTATTAAATGCATGTGTTGTGGTTGGCATTATCTCTTCAAAGGAAATTAAACCTTATATCCGAATTTCAGCTACTTCTTTACAAAAAGATAAAAATCAATCCTGTTCTTCTTCTAGAAACCATGGCCAAATCCAATGTGTGTTGCCATTGCAGATTTAAGCTAACTGAATGTTCTTGATATGAAATGGTAAGAACCAGCATTTTGTTTCTATAAGGTATTGTGGAACGAGACATTTGTGCATTACAAGGTGCTTTTAATCTTACCTAAAACCTTGACAGAATGATGCTCTGAACACTGAGAGTTCTGCTTGCCTGCTGTAAGGGATGGGAGGAAGAAAAGCCAGAGGAAAAGACAAGAGCCATTTTTGGGAAGAAAGGAAGAGAAGCTGTCAAGCCTGCATACTGATTCATTTTTTGAAAAGCAATGCTTTTACAAAGCACTAGATATATAACACCAAGGAGTATGCAAAGATGCAGGAATCAGAGCAACATCTTTCTCCCTCTTATTTCCCCTGAGCTGCCACAATAGAGTTTTATATCTGGACTCTACTGAAAGAAAAATCCACTTCCCCTTGGAATAATAACACAGAAAACACTTTGAGCTGGAAACAAAAACCTAAATAGGACTTCATTTCAGCTGAACTCAAGAATAAGAATAATTATAACACCAGCAGCAAAGCTAATAACAGCCTGACCACTCTGATACCTTTGACTGTGTGAGATCTGCATTAGTGATTCTGTTCCCATTACTTTTCCAGGGTGTGGGGTGCTGCAGAGAATGACAAAAGTATCTTTATTGGATTACGTTGGAGGTGCTACATGCTTCATAAGCAGATGATGTCTGGAGCAAGGAAACTTTCAGGGCAAGCACGATTCTTCTACAAAGCCTGCACAGGGTCTGGCACGGTAGGTCCAGAGCCCAATTAGATTGCTTGGAGCTATAGGAATACTGCACAGAGTGATACGTAGGATGTGTGAGTGACACCCACGATATTCCTCAAATGCAGATTGATCACTAAGTTTCATTAGTGTTAGTGGTTGCTACCTACAGAGAACAATTTATACCCCCAAGCCAAATGTCTTTTATTTAGATCATGAAAAAAAATAGTGAAAGAAAGGTCTGAAGTAAAATACAATAACAAGTATGTGACCCACATGTGATTTCTGTCACAAACTGCCTGAGATTTTCCACACAAAATGACAGTTGTCTCTGCAGATGACAAATTCTTAAAAATTAAAAAGTCTGGTAGGCATAAAGTGGAAAATCAAAACATTTGCCTAGCTTCATACTCAAAAATTACATTATGCCACATTTGAATATTTCTCCTAGGTCTACAGAGGAACAATTTTTCCTATATTCAGCTACCAGAGCTGTTACAGAAAGAGGCCTGTGTTTGAACCTGGACATTGTCATAGCTGAGAAATATGTAGCTAATAATCCATTCACTTAATAATATACATGGTTGGTGGCAGAAGGATCAGTATATTCTTTTCTATTACCTGGCCAAGGGATTCCCAAAAATACAGTCATGAAACTCATTTTACTCATCTGAGTATAGTGTGGTGGTAAAAGTCCATTGAAAACATTCTTTGTAATCTTAATGAAGTAAGGGAAGATAACAAAACCTGCACCCTACCACAATAACACAATTAAACAACTTCCACTTGCACCAGTACATTCTTTTGCATTTTACATTATTTTTAAAGAAGTTCCTCACCTGCCTAAGGTGAGTATGAGTTGATAAGTAAACGGTCATTTCACATGTATAGCATGAGAATAACAACACAATGAATATTGGAAAGATTTAGACCTTTCATTTTTTTAAGAGAAAATTGCTGAATATCTTTGACAACGTAATGATCTAGGAGACATGTATTTTCCACAGTTGGCCAACACATCTACTATAAAATGTCAGTTCTAGAAAGTCCTGCTGCCTTCAGTAAACATGAACTATGCTTCTGAAAGGACTTTATCTCATTTTTCACTGCATTGGAACTGAAGTGTCTCATTGCCTGTAAACTGTTGAGCAGTCAGGCTCACTTTTTAATGATAGACACAAGTGCAACTCTCCTGATTTTCTTTTATAAGAATTACGTAGGGGGACTCCCTGAAAGCTAGTTAAATGGGACTAGTATAAATCTGGAACATCAGCACCTCCCTGCATATATTTACAAGCACTGATTCCAAAAGGTTAACAATATGGCAGATGGATATCACGATGTGCGAACTCAGAAAAGCTCAGAATTCAAGGTTTGGTTCCAAAAGCAGTTAAAAGTCTGAGCATTTCCCCAGTCCTCTGGAGCAGGCTTCCTTGACTGACGTAAACCACCTGCTGCTTCTGTTCAAGCCAAAAATAGTGCAAGAACAGCACTTATGTGTCTTTTGCATTGCTTCTCCTCTTCGCTTCATTGAGAATTGGAAAACATGGAAGTAGAGGCAAAAAGGCACAAGTATGAGCTACCCCATTTAAACAAATAAGTGTCAGCCTAGGGAAGAAGTGAGTCTAGTGTCCTGTTCTGGGTTAATGTCAAATGTTTTCAGTGCTTATGATAAAGTTCTTCCACTTCGAGAAGCATTTTTGCAATACCAGGGAAAAGGTATTTTCCATCCTCTGTGCAAAAGCTATTCCTGCATCCTTATGCATTTGATTTCACACTGTGCAACTTTTCTTCCTGTAGATGCCCTCCTTTCATATGAACAGCCTGAAGCAAATACAGAGAAGTGGAAAAACCTTAAACTGAAGAAAATTATGTACATTTTTCTCATCTTTTTGTCCTTTCCAAGTATTATATTGCCATGGCTTTATCTACTCTTCAGAAAGAAAAGGATTACATCCCGTGACCTTGGGTAAGTAGGTCCTGAAAATATGTGTACACAGCAAAAAGTAGAGCTATGTAGATGTTAAGCTAAGTCTAAATGATGGTAGACTATCTAAATGATAGTCTAAAATCTGAGCCTCCATTTATCTTGGCTTCTAGTGGTGCATGGAACTGAACAAGATCAGCACCTCAGGCCCCATGTAGAAGCAAAGTTCCTCTGAGGAAAAGAGCTAACCCTTCCCAGGTAGATTCGTGTCCTGCATGAAGTAGGTTTGCCAATACATGTAAGGGGTTTTTTCTGCTTTAAGAAAGCCAAACATCTTACTACTCTTCCTCAGCATGGTGCTGTGTCTCCCTCTGATGGCACCTGGGCCACACTTCCAGGCTGATGAACACGCTAAAGTCTTGCATAACAGGGGATTTCTTTTTAGCTCAACTAATGAGTATATTTAGATTAGAGGTCCTAGGTTTAAAACCTACTATTCTATCAAAATGTAATTTGCTTTCCAGCTCTCTAGTGAATCAAATCATAGGGACAAATTTTCAGAAGGGACCAGTTCTCAGCCACAACTGAATTGAATTCATGTTTGTGGCCCCACAGGGACAGAGGCAGAAGAGGTTTAGCAATCAAAACTTGCTAAAAAAGCTGCAAAGACTTTAGATGTTTCAAAGTGAACTCTACTAGGTTACTCTGAACACCCAGTTTGTCTCAAGACACTAAAATAGCTACAAGAACCTATAATTTCCAAAAGTCCCTCAGGACTTGCCAGCAGACTTGAGGTTTGAAAGACTTTCCAGTTACCTTCAACTTCCTATTGGCACCCTGAGGACCACAAGGAAGTTTT
The DNA here is from genome assembly GCA_013398125.1 of Aegotheles bennettii. NCBI lineage: Eukaryota > Metazoa > Chordata > Aves > Caprimulgiformes > Aegothelidae > Aegotheles > Aegotheles bennettii. The sequence continues at coordinate 79,440 of VZRW01009213.1, forward strand.
GCAGCCACCATGTGCTGTTTTAGTGTAATTTACACACCGCATCCTACTGAGTGACTTGGCTTTGAACCGCCATTTCATCACAAATGGTGGCAAAATATTTGTCCCACACTAGCAATTACAGAAACTCACTAAGGATAATCTCAAGGCTATTACTTTGTTGGAAATGGAAGCATTTACACTTTCTTTGCTCAGTCCAGCCTGGCAAAGGGCTGATGAATTAAGTAAGTTTAAGAAAAATTAATTGTGTGCTGGCAACTAGAAGACTTCACCTTAAAGTGTCAGACCTTAGAAGAAGGGTCATCCTAAGGTCCACTTGATTATTCTTCTGTAATTAATACTTCTAAACAGGACACAATAGGAAATTTCCAGTAGTAACTTCATTCTCACTAGTAACTCTGTTGGTTTGGCTATGCTGACAACCAAAGGTGTGCTGAGGATCAGATTCCTTTCTTCCCCTTACATAAGCAACAACTATCTGTTTATACAGGCTTAAAAATGCTATCTTCTTATGTTTAAATTGTCTTTTTGTTGTATCACAGCACAGGACTTAGCAAAATGTCTCAAGGCATTGAAACCAATAAAATGATAATAATCCTTCTGCAAAGGAAACACTCGGTGATCTAGAATCTGGGGATAAGAATGAAGCAAATATTTCTTGTTACAGGTGTCATTACCTGTATGTTCCAGAAAAATAAAAAATAATTATAACAAAAACATGTGATTAAAATCAGCAGCCCTGTCATTGGTTTCTCTAAAGTCACTCTGTTTTTTAATATTTTAGGGTGTACTACTGAGCTTCAGAAAGAAGAACAACACCTTAGACCTGTTACCTCTAGGTCTGAAACTTTTCCACTATATTTGAGTCCATTTTACTTCTCAGAAACAAAACAAAAGAAAAAATAGTGTTATAACACAAAAGACTGGTATTAGTAAGAGGAGATTGGAATGCTAGAAATGTCTCTGCAGGAGCCAAGACTAATGCCCTTTGATTCTGCTGGGGGCATTGATACAGAAATTCACAGGAAACTGTCTAATCAGAAGTAAATGCTCTTTCTTCAGAGCATTCTTTTTGTTTCTCTAAACCATGTGTTCATGGAAGGGTAACTGCCTGATGCTAATGATTAAAGCCTGGGGCGGGGTGGGGGGTGGCGTGTTCAACCTCTTCACTTCTGTGACCATATATATTTCCCAGAGAAAACTCTTTTAGAAAGTTCATACTAAGATCTCCACAAGTGAGAATCTTTACACAGACCTCATAGAATTAGCTCATTGATCATCTTATTGGGAAGCACTCAAATGGGGAATGTTTTTATATTTTTCAGGTGACATAGGCTTGTTTTGTCCCTACTATGAGGGAGAGGAACTCCCTTGACCTGTATGTGAGCTTGGCTGGCAGCTCTGTGACTGCAGCGAGTGCAGAGCTGAGCATCAGCCAGCAAGCCCTGTCAGGTATCTGTGAATCTGGAACACACCTAGCACTAACTTCAGACATGAGATCCTGGCTAATTCAAAGCATGGGCAGACCAAGCCAATGTCTGCCTGCAGAATACCAGAATATCTGTTTCCTTCATCACACCCTTCACTATCTGATTTCCAGTTTGACTTCAGCCAGTACTATTTTTACCTGCCTGTCAACTGAGTCCTGCAATTAGATGTTCACAGCAGGCTGACCACCAGCATGTTCCTGGCACAGGGCACAGCATTGAAGGCTTCTTCAGACAGAAATTTATTACAGCTGAGGTAAGATTTACCTTTTGTCTTGAGAACTCCCTCAACAAGACTGCAGGTTCTTACTGGGAGGAACTGTTTTCTTGGCAAGGATTAGCGCAGTGGGTCCTCACCTAAGACAGTGGGTTTTAGTGCTTTAGGGATAGTAACCAAGACCTGGATTCCCTTCTTGGCTGGGCCACCAGTTTGCATATGTGTAATGTATACTAGCATTAGCCAGGCTACCAGTCCTTATCTGGTTAACATACTGCTTTGAAGTGATAGAAGGCCGAAGTAGACATAGCAGTGAAAAGAGACACTACAAGAACCTCAGCAGCTGGGCAAGTGGTATGAACCAGTTTAGTTTGCTCAAACTACAGGAAAGGTTCTGAAAGTGTTACAGAAGGTAGCTTGTGGGTCAAAATACAGCCAAGGAGACAAGACTAGCCAGGACCAAATTATAGGACCAAATAATAAATGGGATTTTTTTGGCCAAATTCCAGCAAACACTTTCACAGGGAGACATAGGAAATTAGGCTACCAAACTAGAGCTCCGTTTCTGAGTTTACAGCATGCCAATATCGTTTGACTTTTAGTGGGAACGGCTTAAACCATCACCTGAGGAGAGTACATATCCCCATTGGAAACCTCAGTTGTTCACCATTCCCTCAGTGCACCAACAAATTCAAATTCATCCCCTTGCTCTCCCTGCTCTCTTTTCATACACGCATACAAAAATACATTTTAAATAATGCATATAATTACCTCAGCTTCTGGAAATAAACTATATGATAGCACAGGGTAGAAATGGCTTCTGGTGAAGGCTGTCTTTAACAGCACAGCTGGTAAGAGCAAAGAATTGCTCTATGTGCAGGGGCCATTAAGCCACAGGAAGGCATCCATGTGAGTGGGACTGGGCAGACTTACACATTTGGAAAGAGAATACTCGCAGCCTGACTGCAAGGAAAAGAAAAGAAAGCATGCCCTGGAAATATAATGCGAAAACTTCCCATCAACCCTTCAGGCTGCATAGCCCAGGAGACCATGGTTGCTATAGTGTAAGATGGCATTGCCGCTTTCATAGGTAACGATTTAGATGAGCTCCAATCTAGATATGAACCCTTAAGTTACTGTGGATTGTCACAGCACCAGTGCCTTAACCAGTTCTCCCACTCTTGCTTATAGATTGTACAAGAACAGGATTACATTGGTCTGTTTCAAACCCCTGAACAGGTAATCTGACTGAGGTTTTTAAGGTTTTAGCAGGTCCTTCTAATAGCTGGTGTGGTAGTGTGCAGTTAACCTTTATTGCCGTGAGGGCCCTATTAAGAATGAGTTACGTTCATCCCCTTTAAGGAAGGGAGGATTATGCTTCCAGATGTGTTGATACACTTGACATATGCCCTGTGATTTCAGGGACTCTTAGGCACCAAAAGAGTGCTGTCTTCACAAAGCTGTAATTTTTGTTTATACAATAGATACACATGCTTGTAATGATAATTTGTGCATGGCAATCAGAAACTGAGTGATGAAACTACAGAGAGAGAGAGAGAGATTGAGTGAGGCAGTAAGAATGCACTGTACATAACACTTCATACTGAAAACTCATCCTAACAAGCAAAGCCGATGTAAAACTGGTTTCCTTTTGCTTGTTCCAATTAGAATATCCATAAACATTTTCAGTTGTTGCTATCATCACATCAGTTTGAACACATAGAATAGCTTGATTTGTAAGTATATGCAATTATATTTGTGAATGAAAGCACCGAATTTGGTTCATTTAGACTAGTAGATGCACATTGTGTCTTGCTACTCACCATTACGTAAGCAACAAGGCAATTGCTTGACTGCTAGTGTTGTAGTTGTTACCACTAATAATTACTCATCCAGAAATCCATACCCAAGCCAAGGGATGTTTTATTCTGTTCTTTTTTAAAAACTTTCCCATCCTCTCTTCTGTGAGCAGAAGAAATACAGTGGTTACAACTCCACTGTAGGCTGAATCTGGGAGTGACTTTAACCCCAGAGTCCTGATAGATCATTTCCATATATCTTATAAAAACAGGAAATATGAACAAAATATGAACAAAATATTGTAAGGGGATCTACTTGAAAGGCTATTTTTACTTTTCCACTTTATGTCTCATCTCCCAACCCTACTATTGTACTATTGTCTCATCACATCACTTGAGAGGATATTTACATGTCAATGCAAAATTTGTGGTTGTAGCGTAGGGCAAAAATCCACAACCTTACTGCACCTAAGCTGACAACCTCCGACAGGCAAACAGGAAAAGGCTGAATAACATAATTCACAGATAGCAAGTTCTGTCTACTGTAGGAACAGAGAATGTGGTTCAAAATTAATACAAGACTCATAAACATAAAGCCTCTTAATTGCAACAAGAATAGCTACTCATGCAATATGAGAACGAGCTTGAGAGAGAAACTTCCATCCAGCTAAGGTGCTGAGTAAACAAGAGGAATCCAAAGCTATTTAATAGTTGAAATCACCTTCTGAAATCAATGCAAAAGGCCCTTCTGATTAATTTTATTTAAAAGTAGCTCAGACTTGGGGATTACAGCAGTTCTGTCATCTTCCAGTCACACACAGGCAGGGGTATGTACCCCTGCTTGCCAGCAGTTACTCCACTTAGAGGCATGTAACAGTGGATCTCATTCCAGGAGGGGGCTGGAGTACTTTGAAGAGTCCAAGGAAACATTCAGACAAGAATTCAATCAAGGATTAAAGATTCTGCAATAAATCAGTGAGAAGGTCATTGTCATTTGACCATTTTATTAATGATTGTTCAATGGATTACATACACTGATCACAAATGGTCTAAGGATTCTCTCTGCTGATTACAAGACAGCTGTAAATGATGCAGAAAAATATTAGAGAACATGAGCTCACAAATCCTATTTCTGCTTCTCCTCTACCCCAGCTCCACTTGGGATGACAACACTGAGTCATATCCTTTGCTTTATTTTAAACCTTATGACGTGTATGTTTTTCCTTGTAGACCAATGTATGGAGGACAAAATCGATCTGCATAAATATAAACCCAAGCAATTAGATCCTTAACAGGTTTTTAAGCACAATGACACCCTGTTTACTCTAGAAGCCCCTAAGACAGTGGGGCTGTGACCTTACTCTACATTCATAGTTTTCTACCCCAGGTACCTGAAAGCAGATATTTAGCTAAAAAGACTTTTAGGCTGACCTGCTAGTGTGAGATTTTTTCTCTGAAAATCTAGAAGCTGAACAGATTTGGAATCCTGATTTTAAACTCTGACTCAAGAATCTGCCCATTTTGATTGTAACACCACCACTGTTCCTCCCTGAATTCTGTCCACATGTCCTCCTTCTTCCGTGGTACCTTCCTGTGAGAATGGGTTAAGGCGCATAACAGACTTGTTCTAAAAACAACACACATACATGTATGTATTCTCCACGTCGGGCTCCAGCCATTCCTTTTTACTGCTTAGTCTTTGTTTTAAGTAAGTCCTAGGGCAAAGATCAACTGTTTTACATACTTGCAGTGAATTTAGCTGAACACATCAGCTACACATTAGTGTACTAATCCTCAGTGAGCATCCTGGAAAAAACAGCAACACAAAATGAACATTAATAATTTGATTAAATTTCAGTCCCATCATCTCTCACTCTTCAGTGAGTCCTGAAGTGTTATTCTTCAAATGATTGTAAGTAATTTGTTGAATAGAAATGGGTTTAAAGCATATATTCTAATGCACTGCTGAGAAACTAACATCACAGGTATTCCAGACTAAAGCAAAGGACTTTTTTCACCCCTAGCTTAGTTGTTGAACAAAAGAAAAAGAAAAAAAGAATCAGTCAGATTAGGAAGTTCCTCAGAATTTTTGGGCTAAAGTATAAACCTCAGAGTTTTGACTTGAATATACTACAAATACCTTTTTCACTTTAGTGCAAAGTATTGTGTTTTGTTGTTGGGTAAATTTATAATAATTTTTATTTATTTTAGACTTTCTTTTTAAAATGAAAGATGACATTCAAAGTAAAAAGAAAAAAAGCACTTAGAAAATAACAAAAGGAAGTGTCTTACATTTCTATACTTTCTTTTTAATCACTAAATTTGACCCAAATCAGCAAAGCATTTTGGTCTCCCTGGAATGTGTCTATGATTATTTTGACAAATTTATTATGCAACAAAGCTTTTCAATTGTTCTTTTCATGATTCATTGTATTTGTTCTTCTCAAACACTAACACAAGAACACTTGTGTTCCTGAGAAAGCTGGAGTTTCATAAGAATGTTCTACTTTTGTGGGAGCTGCCATCACAAATGTTGCTTTGGACTGAAACAAGTAACACACAGTGAAAATGCAACATGACTGCAACAATCATTCACCAAGCAGGGACTAGCTGGTGAGAAATATGCTGCTGAAACATCTGTACATAGACCATTGATTTGATCATTTCAAACAATGAGAAAAGCCTGTCTGTAAACACACACTAAAAAGAGTACCTAATCCATCAAATAAATTGTTTGCTGTAGATGGTCCTCCCAGCTCTATCTATAGGTGTGCAGATAAAAACAGATGACCATATAAGCATGACATGCAGAGCTATTGGACTATCTTGTCTACCAGTTTATCTCCAGACAGGGAGCCCCAGAATCCACAAGTGAGCCAGAAATGCTTATAAACAACTGATTGTTTCTGGAGTTTAACTTTTTTTTAACTTTTTAGTTTTTAACTTTTCTACAGGAGTTTCTCTTTTCCTGCAGGGTCTAGTACTTACCTGCAGCCTCAGGATCTGCAGCATAAATGGTAAAGAGCCAGGAAACGCAAGAAGAAAGTCCTTTAAGATTGTGGTTTCAAAGAAACAAAATCAAAAATAAAAGCAGCCTCTGGAAATGACATTATATCACTTGCTGACACTAGACCATCAAACAATACCATCCAGTACTAATCTTAAGAGACAGAAAGCTAAAGAATCTGAGCCAAAGAACTGCTTCAGGAAACCATTATATGTTGTACCTCAGGTTACCTGTGAGCACAAACCCCAGGCAGGTGAGAACAGAATATAAACCTAGTGATAAACCTTACAAGGTCTTTTGTGCTATTCCACCTGCAATTTTGTGTAGCTTCTCATACTGAAGTCAAACAAAAGGTGGACAAAGAAGGCAAAGAGAAAGGAATAAGGAATATCTAAATAAAGGCTGACTGATTTTGTGCTGTTACCACCCGTGCATCTCAAAATCTACTTTGCTAGCTATGCTCTGAACACCCAGGACACAACAACGAAATGGCTACAAACATCAAAAATTTTAGATCCAGATTCACTATGCATAAGAAGCAAAGCCCAAGGTCCTCACTGTAGTCAAGAACAACAGGCATGGGGCACCACAGGGTGTTCCAGCCTACCTAAGGTCTGAAGCACATGTTGGAGTTTCCCTTGCTTCTCTTTATATAGTCCACAAGAGCAACAAGTTTCCCAACTGGTGTATATCATGAGGAAAAAAAGCTGCACACAGTTTTGAAGACACTAATTAATCTGGGGAATAAGCCTCACAGGCTCCAGAGCATAAGACACTCACTGCCTTGTTGACATGGGAAGAGGGACTTCAGACAGGCTAGCCATGACTGACTGACTGGATGAGAAAGACTTGGAAGAAACCAGGTGATGCAACACATCTGCCAGTAAAACAAGTGCACAGGCTGGGGACATTGTTCAAAGTAGGGCCTGGTCTCCAATGCCAAACAGCCACCATGAACAAGAGCTCCTATTTCCATCTACACCCAGCATAATACAGGCACCTTTTCCTGCCTGCTGTGACCAAGCCTCAATTACCCAGGTCAAAGGATTAGATTACTTTAATGCACTCTCCATGCAGCTACACCTCCAAAATATTCAGCCTGTAACCAGCACAGCATGCTGCAGCCTGACGGGCTGCACACTGGGAGCAATTTAGACCTAGCTCCATGCATTTCTCTGACCTCTACTAAGCTCCCAAGTGGAATTCAAGGTGATGGTTTTAACCTACAAAGCCATCACTGCTTTGAGACCTTTTTAGCTTAGAAATCCCTTCCTCTCCCTATCAGATGCTGATGCTGCCTCTCAGGGGCCCTGTACCCACGTGGTGTGACAGACCCCTGTTTTTATTATCATTCTGTGCAAGCCATCAATTTTCTTCTTTCTTTACAGCTACACTGAGCAGCAGTGGATCTATTCACAGGTACACCCCTTATTTAGCCTGTGACTTGTAACTGATTGTTAAGGTGCCTAAGGCACAGAATGAGTACCTACAAGTACATTCTAAAAAGAGCAAAAAATGAATAAAAGAACAGTTGTCTGCTGCACTTGCAGTTAATTATCCATAAGCTTACTTTCCTCTCCCCCTCCCCAGCATCCACTTGAGGACTGAGTTCACATGTCAGACACCAGGCATTTGTGCATAGTGTGGCAGTGAGGAGTTCAGCAACATGTTTGCTTGACTGTACTCCCTTCATCTACCTCTCATCATGCTCAAAAATTTGACATTAAGCATCTAATGAGACAGAGAGACATTGATTCCTTCAACCATCTTCTTAAATATCCCCTAGCATGCTCTTTCTGTTCATCTGCTCTCTGCATGATTTTCTGTCACTTACTAAATTAGATCCCTCCTCAGCATTTGCTCAGAGGTCTCCTATGGGCCATACCACTTTCTTTTTGTTCCCAGAGAGTTTTCCAGTGCCTCTGCCCCCAGCCTGCCCCCACTCTCTCTCAGTGTGAGCAAAATTACAGCCATGGAGATGAAGGTTACAGAGAGAAACTCACAAAGCCACATTGTTTGCATGCACCTTGGTTTGTGGTGCTGTGTTAGGACCAGACTGCTTTGGGATTATTTGAACTAATGCCTTTTGAAAGAACGATGAGTGGATTAAGGCCAGCAATTTAAAATACTAAACTGATAGGTGCTTTAGAAGGGAAACATAGGGAGAATGCTCTCTTTTATAGCTGTTGTAAAGCCCAACTCTCTGGATATTTGGGGTTCATAAGAATGACAGGTTGATAGTTCCCTTTCCATGCATTCAGAAGTGCAGGCCAAGCTGGCAGATGCCTCGTCTGTATGTTAGGATACAGTACACTGACTTTCCTGTAGATTTTACCAGAGCAATCTGTAGCCTGGAAACCTCCAACCAGCTGGTTGTGCAGCTGTTTAATAACTGTCATATGGCTTCCTGCTAGAGGAGAAAGGCAACTGAGGAAGACGGAGGGAGACTAATTAAAAAGGAAAGCTTTCAATAAGTTGCTTTTAACTTCCCTCAGCCTGGTAATTCCACTTCCTAAATTAGTGCAAGATAATGGAAAAAGCCAGAAAGCGACTGGAGGCAATCAGAGAAATGGGATCAGAAATCTATCCACTGTCCATCTCTTCCACACCTTTCATTACAGTCATCATCATTATGGTATTTTCAATCCTTCATGAAGTCAGTTCTCAAAAATAGGTGAGTGGCAGTAAAAGAAATAAATAGAAAGGGCTGCTGTACTCTCAAAATTCCCCAAAACGCTACACACAGTAGAGAGGAAGATAACATTAGAGTGGAGAGTGCATTGAAGTGAAGAGAGGAGCACTCCATTACCACTTCAGGTTTGGAAGGGGAATGATCATATTGAAGGATGTGTGAAGGTGCCAAATTTTAGTGTGTGGCTGAAATACAAAACATTTAATGACAACTACATAATTTTTTTTTTTAAGGTTGAAATTATGAGCACATTGGGGGTTCAAACAGTACATTTTGTCCAAAGTGAAAATAAAGCATTTTGAAATACATTTGATTAAACAGAGGAATAGATTCAGAAAGTGAATGAAAAGAAGAGAGTGCAGTACGGTATGGCTTCTATGCCACTGTACTTGAATGGGGTTGAGCACTCCTCTAACAACGTTTAAACAAAGGATTTTAACCAAAGACTCCTATTCACAGGAGCTTGTTTTAACCACTGGACTGAACATTAGTTGAAAACACGCCTATCTCGCTCTTGTCTTTTGAAGCTGATGTAGCAGTTCTTTAAATATTCCCTGGCACAGAGACCAGAAACTATATAAGTAACTCTAACCTCCTGGTAAAAGTCAGTTTTTCACTTTGCGTCTGTGAATATTTAAGGCAGATACAAATGGATTCTACTTTGAGCTTCAAAAGGACAACTCAGTTCAGAATACACAATAGTTAGCAGTTGGGCTACTTTCCTGAGGGATGGAAGACTTACTTGAAGTTCATACATTCCAAGAGAAGCAAAGAGAAGTGCAAACAAGAACAACTCTTACAACCTCAAAAGCCTACCTGGATATCTTGTAAAAGGACAGAAGAATAGTTCCTCTTACCTTACTTTTGTGAATGACACTGAAGTCCACAAAATGTTTATTTGTCAAAAGTTATATGCTGAAATCTGCCTGTATTTGTTAATAATTTTGAATAGACTTTGATACCCTTTTAAAAAAAAATTAAAAATAGACTCTCTTTGTATGTATTCCTGTGTGTTCGTGTTTATACACCCACACATGGCTATCCACCTACAATTAAACTGAAATCTCCTGATACAAATTAGATCAGATACAGATTGCATTCAAAAGTGGAAAAACCAGTTCAGGCATAATTAAAAGTCAGGATAATATCTGCTCCCAGGAGATTTCAGACCATGAGGTAAGAACCAGATACTTCAAAACTTTAGTAATAAGTATAGCAAAAGAGAGAAAGAGAGAGAGAAAGAGAGAGAGAAAGAGAGAGAGAGAAAGAGAGAGAGAAAAGAAAGAGAAAGAGAAAGAGAAAGAGAAAGAGAAAGAGAAAGAGAAAGAGAAAGAGAAAGAGAAAGAGAAAGAGAAAGAGAAAGAGAAAGAGAAAGAGAAAGAGAAAGAGAAAGAGAAAGAGAAAGAGAAAGAGAAAGAGAAAGAGGGAAGGGAGGAAGGGAGGAAGGGAGGAGGGAAGGAAGGAAGGAAGGAAGGAAGGAAG
>VZRW01009213.1:90148-133205 GCA_013398125.1 Aegotheles bennettii
AGGAAGGGAGGGCAATTGATTTTGAAATTGGTTGATCTTGGGAAACGTCTTGCAAACCCACTGCTTGTGAAAATTCAGCAGACTGAAATCCAGCCTAAAACCTTGGTCTACTGCAGTATCAGACTCCATCTCAAGCAGAAATGTCAGTCACAACTGACACACTCTTCCACACAAGAGACAAGGGCATGCAGGCAGCTTGCTAAGTATTTGCATTAAGATAGCTCATTTGCCAGTTACTTGATAAGTGGAATCAAGGGCCAGACAGAAAGTATGGAGTGTAGACAGATGACAAATATCCATTTTTGCTTTTGAAAATCTAAAATTACTTTGTGCAGTGTATTAATGTTTTTTGTGACAAATTGAGAAGCACTGAATTTACTATCTGTAGTGAAGCCCACACACAAAATACCATGAGTTTGGCATTTTCCTCATCTTCCCAGACCTTTGAAGTAACTTGCTTTACCAGCCATCGGTCCCTCTACTTCAATGTAAATATCACTGAGCAAAGCCACTGCAAAGTTGCTCAGAACCAAATAGGCTCCATAAAGGTCTGTGCTCAAAACCAGAGACAAACATAAATTAGAGGGAGATAGAAAAGAGATTTACCACCTGTGCAGAAAGGTGCAGGAAAGACCTCTCTTTTGGTGATTTTGGGGTATTCAGGGATGCCAGGAGGAAAAAGGGTAAAGGCACAGGGGCAAGAGAAGGGAATTGGCTGGGATGAAGCCATCTTTTTTTACACTCTTCTCAGGAATCTGCAGATGCAAATACTTTCAGGATTTGAATGTATAGGAGTTAATGTTACTTGGAGACTCAAAAGCAGAGTTTAAAATACTTGGCAACATTCCAGCTCTGAACAATCAGGCAACATGAGTCAGGACACACAAAAGTAATAACATTTAAAATATTTTTTTTAAATAAGCTCTTTTCCTTAGTTTTTTTCCTTACCTTTGGGACATAAAAACTTGGATTGTGTTTTCCAGTTTTCCTCTACAAAGTGAACTCTAAGAAGTCACTTATTGAATTATTTTTAACTGAGAACTGATATTCTTGCAGCGGCCCCATCTCCTCTCCCTGCTCTCCCCTACTCCCCCCTACCCACCCCCCACCCAACTATATGACCAAATAGCATGACTTTAAGATTTGTTTTTAATTTTCCAGGAGACCATTCATCCTTCCTCAACATCAAGACAGTGTCATTTGTTCTTCTCTGTGGATTTGCCCCAGACTGTCCCAGATGCCTTTTCCACATGCATTTAACTCCTTACCAAGCTGATAATGGGGAGTATAACTTGTCCAAATCCTCTGTTCTTCACATTTTCTTTCCTACTACCATTGGTTGTAACACCTGATTTCAGGCTGGAGATGAAAGGAAGGCTCCTTTGTGGCTCCTGCTCTTCTTCCTTGTTGTTGTTTTATTTATTCTCCACCTACTCCTTTCACAGGAATTTGCTGCTCCTTTCAGGATACATGGCATGGAAAGAAACCAATGAAATCTGGTGCAAGAGGACCTCTGGAGAAACAGGAATGGAGAAAAACAGCCAGTGCAGAATGATCAGTATATACCTGGGAGTTGAATATTTGATAAGACTGCCTGATCAAAAGAAGAATCCGTTTTACTTAGTTCAGGCCATGAAAATACTTTAATGGGTAGACAATAATTTATGCTGAGGACCTTGCTCTGTGATTATGTACAACTGGGAAGACATCCACAGTTTCTCTCTTCTTGCCCACCCCTTCACACATATAAACCTGTATAATGGCTACCATTCCTACTACAGTACTCCAGGATAACCTCATTGTATGGATTTTTAGAGCAGAGATAATAATTTAAAAGGTGTTTAAAAAATAAATGTGGTGACTGCAGTATTTCTTTCTATCAAAGAAGGAAATACCCACTACATGATTTCTTCTTGAAGACAAGACAGTGACTCTCATTAACACTATCACTATTGGTTTCTCAATAATCTTTGATTTTCCTAAAGTTGTTAGGATGTAAAAATACCCCTTGTATGTTCATTAGCAAGGTCTAGTGAGGAATACGTGATATCTGTTTGCATCCAACTGATAAATGAAATACTAGAGGGTATACACCAGGTAAGGGTATAATAAACCAATTTTTCATCTCTATATTAAAGTTTCATTTCAGGTTTTCTTGTAAATATTATGGAAGGGACTTCAGGGCTGCTGGGAGATTTTTGATTGTAATGTTCTTGTGGCTTTTGTACTAGTGTAATTCTTAATGAACCTTTTCTTTTTTTTCAGTTGGAAATATTTGTGTATGTTCATTACCTCAGTGAATCTCAGTATTGTAAAAGGAGGCTCTAGCTGCTTTACCTTCTTGTCTGGTGGTGTTCTTGGAAATTTCTGTCTGAAGAAAACACTGATAGACTTCTCCTTAGAAATTTTGTGACATGATCCGAAGATGAGGAAAGAAGGTGTTCTGAAAAAGATGGAAAGCTGAGTTCTCAGTGGTTTACAGTCATATCCTAAATGTTGTCAGTGACAAATTTCTCTGACTTTTTCCTCCCAGTATTTCAGAGCAAATCCATATATGAGGGAAAGAACTGAAAACTACCTGACTCATGTATCTTCAGCAGAATTATTACCCAAGATTTAGTTACAATGCCAAATTTCACCCTAAGTCAGACTTGAGAAAATAAGCATTGATAGGGGACAGAGGACAGAACTGCATACCAGGAAGTTAACATAAAGCAGTTCATATTACTAGTGAGGAAAGTGAGCAGAAAAGATGCTTTTTCAGCTGTGAAGCAGGCAGCTTTGGAGTGGGTATCTATCCAGGAGGCTGACCATGGAACCTCTGAATATTTCAGATAGTTTGAAGCATATACCAGGCATCTGCTTTTCCTTTCTCTGTGGTGAATAAATGCAACAACACTGTGATCTAATTGGGCTTTGTTGCCAGGAATATCAGAGAGGGCACTGGGTGATATTTTCATTAGTTCAGATGTCTCAACTTTCCCAGAAACAAATGACAAAAAACCACAACAGAACATATGTCCTATTTCATATTTCTCCTACTCAGAATAATTCTGTCTGTCTACTCATTAACCGACAGAATTAATCGTAATAGTTGTACAGCAGTTATTGCTGTTGAAATAGTAGTATATTAGCTTCTTGGCAAGAGCCTCATTTTACTTTCATTAAACAAACAATTGCTGAAAAGAGGATAAATTTGACAACACAAATTCAAAGACAAGCAGAGTCAGCAATATTGCTGCTGAAATTAAGAGAGAATTAATGGGATTTTAGTGCATTTCTTTATATATTTCCTCCATATACTATTTGACCAGTCAATATATAGATAGGATCCACTATGCTAATTTCTCAATTGCAGATTTTTTTAATAAATAAAAAATAGGAAAATGTATTTAGATTTATCTGAAAGACCCTGACTGCTGCCCACAGAAAAGATGGTTAAAAATGCAAATGGGAACAGGGTCATATCAGCTTTGGGAGTGCTGCCGAACACGAAGAGTCAAAGCACATCTGTTTGCTATAAAAAAAATCTGTTGCTTGGAAAAGACACAGTCTGGGTCATTAAGTCTTTCAGAGGCAACACCCCAGTGTCCTGACTGACACAAAGATTGGGTTAGGTATGTTCCGAGGAGGCTCAGAGGAGCTGTTGAGAAGGGAGCAGCTTAAAGCAGAAAGCTGGTCAGCACAGATACTGCTTTGAAAGAGCTACGAGAGGCTGAAGATCAAAGTCAATGGTGAGGCCCTGCAGGGAAGCATGTGGACCTCGAGAAGATGCAGGCATGCAAGAAATGAGGTGCACTGATCGGAGCTGTGAAAGGGTAGGCTGTGCAGTGTTTATCAGCCCAGTAGTAAGATCATACTCAACTATTTAGTAAACAGAGGAAACCATTAAAAATTATATTTTCCCATGAGAATTGTCCTGACTCTTGTATCCACCGTATGGTACCTTCTGTTTTGCAGCTTGTATCCTGGGCTTAACAAGGAAATCACCCTAGCATGAGATACTGCTTAACCAGGCAATATAGACAGTATAGTAATGAGTGTAATTAAAACACCTTATGGTACGTATGTTTCTTGAACAAAAACTATGGCTGAGATGCGGAGGCTGCTGGCGGAACAGAGGAACAAACCTGCCTCTTTGAGAAATGGATCAGATGGAGAATAACATGTAGAGATAAACAGAGTTCTGATAAACTGATCTGATTATGTTATGCACCAAGAACGTGTGAGACTGCTAAAATTGTTAAGTGGTTTTCATGCCTCTACGACAACCCACATTGACTCTAGGTGAGACACAGTCCTTGGACTTGGTAGCCTGCCATTATAACCAGTGACATTCATATTATGTGTATCTTGATCTACATTTAAGAACATTGTTACTTGTCTCTGATACGTATTTGACTGAGATAATTATTTATGTGTTTCATCTTCATTGACAGGAACTTTCTTCTCCCTTTTTTGCTTCCAGATGGGTTGATGGTATCACTGTGGCATGCTGCGGAGCCTGGCCAGGAAGTTTAGCAGGCAAAATAGCACTCACAAAAAACAACACCCCACACAACACAATAGGAAAAAAAATGTAGATAAAAATACTACTGACAGATAAATACTACAGACTCAGTTCAATTACATGAAAATCAGCTAGGGACTGGTTGGCATATGGACTTACAGAACTCTCTTCTGCAGGCGGTTGGGTTAAAAGAGTAAGAGCGTGATTCACCCTGGTTTCTACTTAAAGTCACATGCAGAAGTCACAAATAGAGCTCAGGATGGAAAACAGCTATGTCATGCGCAGCTGTTTTTCTCCATAACAGCACAGCAGGGAATAAAAAGACACCAACCAACCCTTAAGTCTGAAAAACCATGATCATTCCCTAGACTTTAACTCCAGCCTTGCCAGGCAGGTAGAGACACAAGGAGTAAATACACTAAAGAAAACAAAATGCAAGAACATTTTGTGTTGTGCTAAAAGATTACAAGGTGCTATAGTTACAAATCTTCTATCTGGGACATTGAAAAAGCTGCTGATAAACCTCACTGTCTGCATCCATTTCTGGAAGACTGAATAACAGAGGTATCTCAGACCTTCTGCCATGCCTGAGAGGCAGAAGTTCAGGTTGCCCAACCAGGATCCTGTGGAAAGGGTAACAAATCAGATTCCCCTCACTGGAAGATGCCTGCAGGGATGATGAAAGTCAGGACTGTCTATTTGTTTCTTGGAGAGTGGTTTTCTTTACCTTTTATATTTGCAATGCACAGAAGTGCTATGCTATTGTGCAATTCACATTGTGTGCACATGTAAGTATTTTACCAAGGGCAAGACACATTGATTATTTTTAAAAAACTGTATGAAGAAAAGTATTTTTACTGTTGTACCATTGAGTAAAA
Source organism: Aegotheles bennettii (assembly GCA_013398125.1). Lineage (NCBI taxonomy): Eukaryota > Metazoa > Chordata > Aves > Caprimulgiformes > Aegothelidae > Aegotheles > Aegotheles bennettii. The sequence continues at coordinate 95,537 of VZRW01009213.1, forward strand.
AATCATCATTCATGAAGTTGTAATATATATACTTCCATGATTTAAGGTAAAAGTGTTTTAATGATAACTAGAGATCAGACAGCTGAGCATCATGCAAAATGAGTCTAGTAATTACCCTTCATCTATTGATTACATTTTGCCTTTCAGTTTGGTGAATAAGAAGAAAGGACAGTGTTTGGAGGACACTATAATAGTCAAGTGAATGTTTGAGCCACTAAAAAAATGCACTCACTATGGCAATGACCATTCATGTGAGTGTGCTGAACAAGGAATAATTATCTATACAGAGTACAAATAGCTTTACTAGTCTACACACTGCAAAATGCAAGACAGTGATAAAAGCAGAGGAAAAGTGCTAAAAGCCCCTAACTATGCAGCAGTATTTAGAATCATATTGTTGTGTAGCACAGTCAGTGCTTTACCCCACTTGGGTAGTAGGAAGGAAGGAGCTCTTTGATGTCAAAGTGAAAAAAAAAACATTTTGGCAAGTTTAAGCCTTTGTTGTTGTTGTGAACTATCGTGGGATTCTGACACAAGCATTATTCAGAATGATTCTACCAATGTTCCCTGCAGAAATAATTCATCATATGGGCTATGTGAACGTTATCCACTGTAACCACTGCTTACAAACAGTATCAGTAAACCATCACTCAGATTGAGTGAGCAATTGTTCTCAGTGTGTGCCATTGTTTCTGACTTCCAGCTGGCTGACACATGTCACTGAAGTGGTGGAGAGTTTTGATAAATCGTATCTGAGATGCATGTTAACAAAGTACAAAAATACCTACTGTATCTAACTCAAATATTCATAGATTCAGAAAGATTAAGGCCAGAAAGGAGCAATATCTCAGCTTGACTGACCTCCCACATACCACAGGCCATTCAATTTCACTCAATTACCCCTGTGTTAAGCCGAATAACTCATGCTTTATTGAAGCGTATCTTTCAGAAAGGCATCAAGTCTTGATCTGAATATATTGATAGAAGGGAAACACAGCTCTCCTTTTATAATTTTTTTCACTAATTAATTCCCCATACTGTCACATTTTTCCCTAATTTCTTATTTGATTTTACCTGGTTTTTGTTTCCAGACATTGGTTCTTGTAATACTTTTCTCTGCTAAGCTAAGTACCCTCTCTCAAACCCAGGCTTCTCCCACAAAGATATGGTCTTTAATAACCTAATCTCCCTTTCTGCTTCTTAACAAGCTAAAAAGGTCCAGCTCTTCCCCTGAAGCATATTCTCCAGCCCTCAAACAGCAATTGCAGCTCATTTACAAGCTCTCCAAAATACGCTAGTTGTGCCCATGATTCTATCATCCATCTCATCATGGCCACATTTGGGAGCTAATCCTCCCCCTGTTGTCCCATTCATACACCAAAGATTGCATTGCTCTTCTCCTCCACAGCACGGCATTGAACCTTCTTCAACAGTGCTTCCAGCTGCTTCCCAGAGCATCTGCTGTCTGAACCACCACTCCCCCTTATACCCAGAGGGCCTGGTGCTTCTTTTTACATACATCTGAATTTTTCTTGGTCTGGGAACATTTCTACTCTGTCTGATGGATGCTGATCTCCCTGCGTAGCCACCATGATATAAATTTTATCTCTCCACTCAACCGTAGATCTCTCATGGGGGCGTTTTATGGTTATTTACTGTCACATGGTTGAGGGAAATATTGAAAGGGACTGAGTTTAATATTGATCTTTCTTGTACCCCGCTTAGAATATCCTCATTTGATTACGTCTCCTTGCTGACAGCTAGCATTTGAAATTGTCAGATAGCCAGTTTTTATCTATTCAAGGTTAGTTTTCTGATACTGCATAGTGCTTCTCATTAAAATAATTTCATGTAGTATTGAGTCAAATGCCATACAAAAGACTATTATGTCTGTGTAGTTTCTCTCATCAACTAAATTTATAATCTCATCAAAGACTGAAATTGGGTTTCCTTGACAAGATCTATTTTCCATGAAAAAAACCCAGTATTGATTAGTATTAATTCTATTACCACACTTAACCTTGTACCAACTGATTTCTGTATCAATTTCTTCATTTTCTTTTGCCAAGAAATCTTATCAGGCTAATTGTGCTATGCTTATCTTAGTTATCACACTTGCCCTTTCTGAACACTGGGAGGGTGATAACAAATTCCCACACTTTGGGAACTGTAGTGACATTCTTATATTCAGCACAAAAATAATGTCATTGAGCCAGAAAGCTCCTTGGCCAGATCCTTTGGGATTCTTCGGTAGAAGCTCTCACCGCTGTTGATACTGAAGTGACTTTTACACATACTGTTTTGTGCCCTCCTTAGATATCCACACAAGTAGATGTGAATAGTTACATGACAGTGATAGCTTGATTAACTCTCAGTAGCACCCTTTATTGCAATTTGACCCCGCAAAATGAGCTTGACTACTGTAAGTAGCCAAGTACAGTGAGAAGAATGTGCATGTTTCCATGACTTGCATAGTGGCATGCTCAGAAACACCAGGATCAGACACCTGTGAGACTCCTCACACAAGCTGAGACAGGTTACACCAGTAGCCAGGGTGGTAGAATGAGACCTGTACTTGGAAGGACCCAAGGAGCCCAGGCAATATTGCTCTTTAACACGTAGAGACTTCTTTTGTCCCAGTTTGACATCAAGCCAACAGATATGGCTGCAAACGCCACCTAGGGTAATGTGGAGTGATTGCCCAACCAAAATTCCCCCCTTTTCAATAACTTTATGAGATACAGTACAAGCACTGCAGAATGAGGATAGATTGACAGAAGACATGTTTCCTATTCAGTAGTTTTTCTAATGAGCAATCAACAGCCAAACTGATTTCCAGCAGTCTTTCCTCAGGGAAGAAATTGAACTTGTCTTCATCAAGATCCCAGTCCCAGCCATGACACCTCCTGGGGAACTCCGTGCAGAGGCATACAATACCAACTTTCTTCAACCTGATGTCTTATAAAGTAGCTCCAGTTGATGTACCAAAATAATTTCAGATACAAGCTGGTGTGATCTGTCTATCACCTGAAGGAGCAGGTTCCTGTACTCCCTGCTTCTCCCCTTGCAACCCAGCAACCACGAGCAGCCTATGAGGTGCCCAGAGAGTGCTCTGTCAATGCACAGGCCACACTTGCAGCTTCTGGGTTATATTGCTCTCTCTGCAAACTCTGCTCATCTTTGAATTCATAGATCCTATGACACCTGAATTCATTAAGATATCAAGTTCTTGGATGTCTGAACAAATTAAATTGTGTTATTAATTATCTCTGTTTCTGAACTTGTGCAGGAAGATGGAGGTCCAAGTGAAGTCTAAGTCACAGAACACGAACACAAAACCCGTAGAAATTATGTACATAATATTTTCTAAATCAAATAACAAACACCCTGTCTACACAAGTAATTTCCAGCACTGCACAAAGTCATTGAAGCCCCCATTAAAATAAGGAATAGCTAGGAATTTGATTACAGATACAGAAGTAAAAGGTAGAAAGTATTTGTGATTTCTGTGATGTCACATAAGAAATTTTCTTCAGAGTATAGAATATATTTCCTCAGCTATGGAACACAGAATGATAACCTCTTGTCTTTGTCCTCCTGCAGATCTTCTGCAGACTAGGGAAGCTCTGAGCATGCATCCATGTTTACATCAGTATACCAAGTCATTCTCAGGTCAGAAGTGCTTAGATGTAGTGATCGGATTTAAGCCTTTCTGAAGAGACAAACTGCCTCTTAAATTCAGGTCTGGATCCAACCTGGAATTTCAGTTCTCAAATCTGTATCTGTCTGAGTGTTTAGAGCAGAAATTACACACCTTACGATGAGACGACTGTGTCTTCACTTTAACAAAACACAACCAGAACTGAAAAGAGAGGTTGCAACTGAAAAGGCAGCTGAACTATTTCTGATCTTAAAACTTGCAGTGGACCCAATTTCTTCTCCAGAAAAATGATAGCAGAACTGAATATCTGACTGATCAGGACCTGTTTCTCTCAGGGTGCCAGAAAACAGCATGCTCAGGATAGAAATAAGTTGGATTTTACTTACAATCTTACAATTGGGTATAATTGAACACTAAACAAGCCTGAGAGCATTTACTTGCCAGACAATCAGTTTCAGCCCTTTCTTATGACCAACACCAACATGTTCTTCAATTCAGTGGCTTTCTTTTCTTCCTTTATGACCCAAGCAAGACATCACTGTATTATAAAAGACTGTTGTTTTGTTTTAGTTTTTTTTTAAGTGAGTTAAAGATGACATAATATCACTTTCTGCTGTAAAATGTTCTGTGGGCAATGAGGCATAAGAGGTTTATTGCAGCTTTATTAAAATATACTAAATGAATTGAACACGTGCTATCCAGCAAGCTGATTGAGGTAGAGACTCCCTCTAGATATTTGGGTTGTGCATTAAGAAAGTTGTCACAAGTAATTTGGACTGGAGCGTGGAGTTATAGACTGCCAAATGTTGATTAATTAAGCCCATGTTTGGATTAGTTCTGCTAGATTGTTTCATTAGGAAAAATGACTGAAAATATGGAATAAAGCAACCAGGGGGAATCCAGGAAGAATTTAAGTGTGAGACCTCCTGCAAAGAGCGGGAGCTGGAACTGAACTGTATGTGCCCTATGATGTTGTATGGTTCTCCCTGTTGCTCCCTGCCTGGGGCAGGAATAGGCACCAGGAGAGCTGGTTTGTGTTTGCTGTGACAGTGACTGATTTCACTGGAGTCACTCTCGACAGCCCAGGAGTGGAGCCCTTTCTTTGTCATGTGATGTGTCAGCCTTAAGGCAAACTGTCAACTTATTTTACATGCATAATACCAGCCTAAAGGTGAGAAGGAATATATGATCATAAAAGTAATGATTGTGCAATTATTGTTTATTTTAATTTCAGATTTGTCTCCATATGATTTTACTCCGTACTTTTGCAGAAGAAAATGCCTTGATGAGGAGACCTCCTGCACTGGGAAATCCTTTTCTTATATTCTTAGGCTCCTGTAATTGGCTTGTAAATGCACTGCCATGAGACTTTACTGAATTTAGCTGTATTCCAAAAATAGTGAGCTAGTAGATTAAAAAAAAACCAGCATGCCAAACTAAATTAAAATAAAAAAACTCTGTGAGCTTCAGAGCTTAACCAAGTTATTACCTGTCTGAAGTAAATAAAGTGTCACTCTCTGAGCAGTCCATTAAGAGAAAAGCACCTTCCTTCGGCTCATTTAGCTTTAAGTATAGGGAGAGAGGTGGAGATCTGGATATTCCTGGGCAGAAATCCTGCCTGACTTGACTACCCTAGGGCAGGCAGAGAGAGCACCTGCCAGAGGACAGAGAACAACCTCAAATTTCAGGGAAGAAGAAAAGCAAGTGAGGCACTAGTTGAGTGTAACTGTTTCTCATCCGGAGAAGGTGACACTGCAGATGCCCAGCACACTGCTCACAGAGCTGTAAGATCTTGAAATAGAACATCACATTGCTCACCTGTCAGCACCATGTTGAGAAGCTGGGGTTTGTACCATATAAATGAAGTTATAATACAGAATGTGAACCCATCATATGTGTCATGATTTATAACATAAATCATTCTGTCTGCTTCTAAATACATTTCACAGCCATTGTGCCCCTGCTCAACCATGAGAGGCACAGCCACAGATGACAGGAGGGTGCTGGGTAAACTCAAATATCACCACCAAGGAACCAGAAGAAGGCAGGACACCCAAATTCCACTATAGCATTGTCTACAGGCCTCACTGGTAGGTAAGATACATCAGAGATTCTCCAAAGTTTTAACCTTGTGAGAAATTAAGACAAAATGAATAACTGAGGTATTTGGCTATTTTTCATTAAAAATAAGAGAAAGAAGTAAGATTTGTAAGCTATTCACTCTGAAAAACCCCAGCTCTTGTCAGGTAGTTAGGTCAGACAGTCAAAGTCCTTAGTCACTCTGGAGAGCATAGGTCCCATTTCTCCTTCCTCCAAGCTTATTTTTGTTGCAGTTTAGAAGATCTACACACTGAAAAATTAAGAGATGTTCTCTCATTGTGTCATTTTTATATGTCAAATTTGCCACTTAAACTACAGTAGACTAATAGGGCTCTTGCCTCATGAAGTCCATTGTCAGGTGTATTGTCATCCATTAGTCCTGCACACAGAGCTCAGGACTGTTCACAGAGGTTAGAAAAAGAAAATAAAACCACCTGCAACCCCATCTCTGAAAATAGAAACATGAGACTAAAAGCTGCAAAACAAACTATCAGACCGTTACTCTCTTTCTTGGCTAACACAAATTCCTTCCATTTAGCAGATGTGGAAAATCAAAGTGAATGGACAGAGAAATTTTTTGATACTCTCATTTGCTCTGCTCACATATGTTACACTGCTCCTATGCTGGGCATAACTCTCTGATATTATTCTTGTACAGATTTGTCACGAAGATTCTTATTTATACCTGAGGTTACTTCAGGAGAGTATCTCCAGTCAGCAAAATTATACTAACAATTAACTAAGCTAATTCATCTCAGCACCCAGGTGGAAAATATGTTTATGTTTATTTTTCAGAAGTAACAATAAGTATTGCATGTCTCTCTATTAATTGCTCATCACCCTGGTCACCTCTGTCCCTGTCATTTCCCACTTTTCTGAGTATCTCTGCTCCCATTCACATTTCTACCAGCTTCTGGCCTTAGACCACCCTGTCTCCTCCCCCTTCCTCCAATCTGGGCTCTTCTCAGATACTTTTCATTGTGGCAAGTCAGCTGAAGTGGGTTAAGGACTGTTACAAGAGGTGGTCTTGCATGTCAGCTGATATAACTGCTCAACTTTTATGATTTCATTTAGCACCAGGTAGCAAAGTGAAGACCTTTCTAAAATTTCATTATTGTATTATTAAGTCCATCTTACTTTACTTTAAGCCCCATCTATTTCCATAAATTATATCTTCTTACCTATGTGGGTTAAGACTTGCAGTACCTGCTATCATAAATCCTTTGTCTCTATTTTTCCTCTTTCCATAAAGCCCTTTTGTGTCATATGTGTGAAGGATGATATTTATACAGGTAAGCAACGCTGTATTTACCCATCTTCTAAATAATGAAATTAAAAAAAAAGAAACTATTGAAAATTGCCAAATTTCTGTATTGGTAGAATGATATCTCTAATTTTTTTTGGTTAATAGGTGCTGTCACAGGCAAAATCATCTGCACGGTTACATATTCATAAACTGACTGTTTCCTATAAACACTGAAATTCTGTAATTATCACTCATGCTACTCATCAGAGTCTGAAAATAGATAAAACAATGAAAAAGAGCAAGAACTTACTTAATATTTAATCCAACCCATCTCAAAATACCCACCAGCCACTGTTTTCACAATGCACCCAACCAATCTGTAAGGTAACTTGATGCCACAAAGCTTCTATATTTGTGCCTAACAGCAAAAGTGTAGTAGAAAGCTGGCTATTTTTAGTCAAAAACATAACCTGACAGCAAGTAACTGATTCTGAATGCAAACCATCAGCTGTATATCAGAAAAACTGAATTATTCTGAACCAATTTTGAAGATCTGTTCAAAGAGTTAAGGCAACTTCTGTTAACTTGTGTAACATATCACATTGCCTAAAATATCGTAAATTTGTGTAACATATCACATTGCCTAACAGATCATAAATTTGGCCTACTTGTCTCCTTACTGGTCAAACTGTAACTACAACAGCATAGATAACCTCCAAAAAAAGAGGCAGACAGTGTGGAGGGCACAGCAAGGACAAACTGCCACTGACTGTAAAAGAGAGAACTGCACTTTCCAAGTGACTTGCCTCCTCCCATCACAATGAATGGCATACCCACATCCTGAGCACATGCTTTTGGATATGGAAAATGGCAAGCTACTTCTGAAATTCTGGGTCACTTCTCATCAGGGATGGATTTAGTGGAGTGTTTTAATATGGTCAGTACAGCTACTTTTCCAGCTGATATTAACCAAAGGTCCTCTGCTGACCAGCCTTCTGTTGTATTTACATCATTCATTCATTCACCCCGAGGAATTCTAAAGTCCCAAATAATCTCAGTTTTAAGGAGAAAACAAAATTTCAGATAGTCTGGTTTGTAGGCTGTTCCTAGTCAAGACAACATATAGATATCCAGGCCTTTTGGTGAAACCCAAAACAGTCACATGGAAAAAAATATCTGAATAGATAACATCTTTATCTGGTGTATGTGTGGGAAAAACAGTGGAAATAGTTGACTGAAATTCTGGGAAATGCCAGAGCAACATATCAGAACCTACCCGTTCTTTTCAGGAAATATCAAAAAGTGATGTGAAATCACACCCTTACACTGAACCTCAGGTCCAATTAATGTTATTACCTCAGCTTGAGATCAAAGTTTGACACTGTGAAATGTTCAGGACTCATCCAATACAGGGCTTGGCTGAACTACACAGGACTGGAAAAAGATGGTCATTAATTTCCTTACAGCTGCACATCCAGGAATCTCCAAATGCTTGGCTGCTTTGTTCATATAAAAAGCTGTTCAGTTCCCTTCTTCAAGGCCTTTAAAAGAACTCAAAAAAAATGCAGATCCTAGAAGAGAATGAGCCTTACAGGTCTGCAGCCTCTTTATCTCTTCTTTTGGCCATGCTAGTGATTTATTAACTGCATTGATACAAGCTGTTTGAAAAGATAGAGAATTGTCGTAAACATAGAGAATGATCATAAACACCTCCCTCTCTCCTAGTGACGATTTCTCAGGGATCCACTCCTGTGGTGCTTCAGCATGCAGCATCGCCATGTAATGGTAGAGAGCGGTGTAGGAAACCTATAAGGAAGCATCAAAGGAGGCAGGAATCGCTTAAAGTGCTTGTAATGTATAGGAATGAGTACAGGGAAACTGAAGCTGGTCATCAATGTATGTTTCCTAACAGTCAGCAGCAATACCTCACCTGCCTGGTGTTATTCAGGAGAACTCATCTGCAGGGCTTGCAAATGCAAGGGGCTCTTGAGGTGCAAGCAGTCCGTTAAAACATCTGAGTTGGAACTGGCTTTTAGGGAGGGTGCATTAGCAAGAGACAAAGCCCAAGTATGGCATGTAATCACAGCAAAAGAAACTATGAAGGGTGAAGCCTGAAGAGATGAAATTATATATAATTTATGCTTTTAGCCATGATAAACTTTTCTTTTTCTTATTTCAGCATGTTGCATTTCTTGGGGTTAGCAAGAAGGGAATTAGCAGCTTTTTCTCAATCACAAGATTATCCTTCCCAACTAGGTATAGTTGAGAGGTGTTTTCTATGAGAAATTCATCAGGAGCAGGGAGGGACATGGGAGATTTTCTTCCACTCAGATTAATTTTTATTAAAACTATCTTAAGGTTTCACAGTTGGGTTGTTCACTCACTCAGTATCATGGACTTGTAGTACTCCAAAAGTCTGTTGGTAGAAATATCGTGCAGAAAACTGCATATGCCATGGAGTCACTATTTTGATTTCTGATACTGTTGTGCAGATTCTTGCTCTTTCCTATTTTCTGTAGGTCCCAAAACATCAGGGAAATTGCTTTGCTAAATCTGAGACACATGTCCATTTTTCCATTGAACTGAAAAGCTGATCTAAGAAACTCATTAAAGGCTGAATCAAGTCAATATTTTAATTTGTTTTGGAGTCTCCTTTAAACATTTAAGGTAAAATGTAGAAGAGATTATTAACAGTTATTATAAATGTAAATATTGGAAAGTCTAATTTTTAAAATATCAAAATAAATATCAAGCATTTTGATTTTTTTCAGAAAGGAGAAGCAAAAAATACGTAAAACAAATGGGCAAAACCTTGATTTAAAATAAATATATTTGACTGGGGAAAAAAAATTCCCAGAAAAAGATGTTACCTAGCATCCATTTGTTCCTCCAGCAGCTGTCAATACTCAAAATCACAGAAATCCTGTTCATTCAGACTACCTCTTTTTTTCTCAAAAGCTGCAAATTCTACTGCCAAAGATAAACTGAATGTCAGACTGGCACTGTCTGCCTCTGAAATCTGAGGACAAGGTGCTTCAAACTTCCAGGGACAAACCCTTGCTGCAACACTCTGCACTCTCAGTATTTATGAAATGAGTAGCAAACTGTGTCTGGTGAAGTCTGAGCAGTATGAACAGGAAAGCTACATGGTTACAGTCATTTTGACCAAAACAATCTGTTATTATCACTGTTACAAAATATACTTAGTGTCAAGGATACAGAGGTGTAATTTGGGCTGCCCTGGGTGTCGTTTCCAGGGTTCAGAAACTGATAAAGAGCATTCCTGCCCAGCCTTGCCCTCACATGTTTAAGGTCACCACTTGCATTATCAAACTCATTTTAAGGGGCTGAATTTAGCACAGCAGATGTCAAAGCACTCTGCTGCATAATGTGCTGCAGTCCCGAGCCGGCAGATGCAGGGACACCCCGGAGACCATGCCCTCTGACTTTTGTGGGGGATGTGGCCATGCCCTGGCTTGTGTGGGGAGGGGTGACAACAGCCGCACTGACCTCCGAGGGCTCCAGGGATGTCCCCGGACATAGGCTGTTGCCTTGTTGCACAAACCCACCCAGCTGCACCTGGGAAAGGTTTGGGTCTCTCCTTTCTGGCTAATGACAGATATTTTTGCTGACTGCTGCACACTCACACCAACAAACCCCAGGGGAGTCGTAGGCTCTGGCCTGGAGGATTATTGAGGTGAAAGCTCCTACCAGATAAGACTTGTAGTGCTACTGTTGTTCTCCTGCCTCAGCATAAAGTACAGCGAGCTGGGTCTGGGACTTTGACTTCTTATTCACAAAGTATTAATTATCCTTTGCAGCTCTGTCTGCAAACATCTTCACTTTGGCATAATTACCTTCTAGCCCCCTGAATTCCCATGTGCTTTCACTAGAAGTTATTCTTTTCTCCCTATAACAGTTTTGTTGATTCATTATGCCCTAGAGATGACTATATGTCACCAGTGGCTGAGTGACTCCATTATAGCAAATCTGCAAAAAGCTCAGAGTTCCTTCAAGAAGAAAGATGCCATCTAAATATAAGTTATATATTTTAGTAATATGCACTAAAGTGTAAATTCTGCTTTGCAAGGAACACTTAAGGTCTCCAGCAAGCTACATGCAGTTAATAAATTGACAGTTAGCAGTGGCAATCTCATACCATGCTTATTTCAGAGCCTCCAACTCTCCCAGGAAACCACACTTTATCAGACAAAACGCTTTGCTTGCTGCAGTGCCTCACTGTTATTGTAATGTTATTGACATCTTGCCCCTCCTGTTGCACTCAAATCTCATTATCAACAGTGTAGTTTTAATATCCCCCAACTGCAGCAGACAAAATCAGCCCCTCTTTGCAAATTGATCTTTCCTTCAGAGGTGGACACCACCACTGTCACCATGCTGGTCTGTGGGAATGAAGTTGGCAAGCAGAAGCCTTCATAATATATGTAACTGCTTGTAGTAATCCAAATAGTGAGCTTTTGTTTCTTTGCTTCATAGGCTCTTTCTCAGTATTTGGAAGCAAAATACCTCTTGACCTGACAAAGTGCCCAAGGGGTTTGTGCTAATAATCCTGTGGTGAGGCAGTGCCTCTGGAGGATCCCTGAGCTCGTTCATTCTCCTTCTACCCCTACCATTCTTTTGCTAGAGTCTTACCCTTGCCCAGAGACCTGAGCTCCTTCCAAAGCCTGTTTAGAAATATAGTCCACATCAGTGGGATAAAAGCTGGCTGCTGTCAAACCCTGGATAGTAAACCTCAAAGCTGGAAGAAAACGAAATTAAAACCACTTTGTCCTCCCAAGCCAGATGGCCACTTGGTCAGCATATGTGGAGGTGTTTTTTTGGCTGAGTAGCAAACTTAACATCTCAGCTGCCAAGCATTACAGAGCAGAAGAAATCCCAGTCATGGTGGCAGCAAGGAAGATTCATTCTAATCCCTTGGTGTGATCTGGAGATAGCCATTAGTGCCTGATTCAGTGGCCAGGCAAAGGCACTGAGCAGACGGCAAGTTTATTTAAGGCAGAGAGTAGTTCACTGGAGAACTAAATGTGCAGCTGTGCTCTGCACCTGGGAATAGCAGAGGGTTAGGACAACATTTGGGGGTTTTAATATAATTATTATTGTTATTATTATTATTATTATTGAATGTAAGCATAAAGTATTTAATCCTTGTCTGAGAATCACACCTTCTTCAACTTAGCTCATGTCAGGCTACACATTTTGGTTATTTTTTTTAAAATCTTTTAACAGGGATTTTAAGAACAGAGGCTGCCCAGGGAGGTTGTGGAGTCTCCTTCACTGGAGACATTCAAAACCCGCCTGGATGCGTTCCTGTGTGATGTACTCTAGATGACCCTGCCCTGGCAGGGGGGGTGGACTAGATGATCTTTCGAGGTCCCTTCCAACCCCTTAGATTCTGTGATTCTGTGAAATATAATTTCATAGTAGAGGGACAAGACAGATCACTTTGCTTTTTTTGAATGTATTTTAACACATAACACAACAGCAAACACGTTGCTCACTGCTGTAAGTATGCACAGACCTCTTAACTGCACATGAATGTGTGTGTAAGCTTGGGCTGAAATGTATCCATCTGAGGTACAGAAAGTTTTTTGGCCAGCAGCAGTAAAGGGACTGTAACACATGTGAGTGAGCAGCTCTGCTTCCTCAATCAGGGTCAATGGATCCTAGCAGCCACAGAGCCAACAAACACCATCCATTGCCCTGGGCATCTTTTGCTGCAAAACAACACAGACCGTAAGTCAAATGAAACCTTTATGGTAAGCAAAACGTATGTCTTGAAACTCCTCCAGCTTAACATGATTTGCTGGGCTGCTGCGAAGTCAATCAAAGGCCCATTGAATTTAGTGTCAGTGATTTTACTGGTTTCGGTGCCTTCAGACTAAGACCTTACTTAATATTGACTCATGTACTGGGCTGCTCAGTGAGCTTTGCACTGCATCAATACCACTGAACCCCTCAGCATCTGACTATCCTAATTGCTTTATGGGAATTGCCTCTGGAAAGATCCATAATTAGCCTGAGAAGTGAAGCAGGGTACATGCTAGGGCAGCATTCTCCAGCTGAGATAGGCTTGAAACCATGACTGTTTGCCACCTTGTGGTGAATGATTTCTCAGCTCTCATTTAGTTTTCCTCTGCAATGCTGCATTGGTATTAAAGTATCAAGTATAAAGTTTTCCTCGTATCATCCTCCTCCTCCTTGTTTTATGAAATCCCCATCTGTTCTCAGGCCTTTTTTCTAGGGTCCCTTTTTTGCCTCAGTGATTTAATAACGTCCTTCAACTCTTCCCCAAGTCCAAGCTTAATGAGATGGGTCTTCTGTTCCTTCACCAGTGTTAGCTAACAGGCCTTTTGCCCAAGAACATGGTCAGCAGTATGAAGAGTGGTGGTGCATCTGTTACTGTCTCAGCATAGGCTTTTTTATACTGCTTCCAAAATAATATTCCTCCCCAAAACTTATTTTCCTCTTACACACTTAAGGGTATTGTGCAAGGGTACGGAGAGTGCCTGCCCTGATTTAAATGACTGAAAATGTAAAGGAAAAAAACAATCAAGGCCTCTCTCCTGAGTGAAGGAATTCCTATAATGTTATGCTGGACTGCTTTCCTTTAATTGCTCCTCTGAATCTTTGCTTTCTACATTGCTAGACTAACCTTGGTCTTCTAGCAGTAGTATAACAGAAATATTTGCAGCCACAAGATGACACTTTTATTACTACAGGCTTTGAGGCAAGCTCCTGTCTAACTGTCAAGCCCAGACCCAGATGTACGTTGGAATGGTATTGCATGCAGTTGTAGAGAAAATGGATGCATGTATATAAGCACAAGTGTACAGGATTTTCCTTCATCTGTGACCTGATGGAGTCATGCAACCACTGTGGTATTTCTGAAACAACTTAGAGACTAAACTTTCTTCTGCATGGGCAGAAATAATCAGCGCACATATATATCAGAACAACCCAGCCCTCATTATTAGAATTAGAAGAAAAAAAGTTATTCTTCCTCTTGTATTTCCAAAGTTAGAAGTTTGGACCACAATTTAATGTAGTGAGTATGTCCATATTGCTAAATAAAGCAATCCCGAGGCCAAATAACATAGATTGGCTGTGTGCATGTGTCTGTATTTCATGACACTTGGCCTTGGGTATCCTAGGGCCACAGAGCACCACATGGGACTCATAAGGCACAATTATTGCCTAATTTCCTTTTTTCCCAGTTCAAAGTTTCTGAAATACAGGGAAGTCTGTTTTGCAGCCCATCAGAAGAACTAAGTATAAAGATATTTCTTATAGTAGAAAATAAGGGGTGTGTTTTTCATGCCCAAGTGGTGTCGTGAGGACATGTACAGGAGTCTGAAGGCATAGAGCCTCCTGGGATTGGATTGGAGGTCTGTGGAGGCCAGAAGGATTCAAAGCTGACAGTGTTGTCTCCACACTGTTGAAATGGCACTTGGCATGGGCGGTACCAGCAAACTGGGCATGATCATGGAGACTGCTAGTCACCACAAGCCAAAACTGCCAGGGCATATATTAGCCGTGAAATCATCTGGACAATCCACATGTCCAGCACTTAAGCACTCCTTGATAAAAAAAAAAGTACCAAAGAATTCTATTAAATAAAGATAATTAGATTCCCCAACATGTTTCCCACTCTCATATACACAGGTGGACTAAGCACACAGTCACAGTCACTGACTCACACTACTTGACCCCCTGTTCACTACCCAGTGGATAACAAAAAATGAAAATAATACTTTTTGGCAGATTGGTTTGCCCTCATCTGAAAATACCCATCCAGCACCCCAGGCAAATGGACCTTGAGCAACCACAGCTGCTGGACTCGCTCAGAGGGGCCACCACTGTTTTAAAGTCTGCAGAGACTTTTCCACTAAGAAAAAAAAGTAGTTAGAGAATAAATTCTCATCCTACCACAGTGTTTGGTTTTTGTGCTGCTCTTCTCTGCCGTTTCCACCTGTTTCCTGTAGAATTTGCATTATGCCTTCCCTTCCCTTCCTCCCTCCTCCAGTTCTTCACTCTTTGTCACACATGGTTTAAGACCAGTTATTTCACCTGATCCTTCAGCTGCAGACTGTTCAACAGGGTTTGTAGTTAAGTGGTGAAAAAACTTGCCCAGAGCTAGTTACTAATCAAATGCAGAAATACACAGCTAGAGTTGAGTTCACTCGACACATTTGAAGCAAAGTTCCACAAGTAGGACTGGAATAACGCTGTGTAAAAAAAGCAATAAAGCTGGAGGACTGATATGAAGAGACAGAAAAATATATAATCAGAGAAGGAATTCAAAGCACTATTTTAGATACTACAACACTAAACAATTAATTCCATTTCAAGGGGTAGAACATGAAGCAAGATATCACGTGTGGGGGCTGCAGTTTCTATGCAATTCAAGAAGATCAGTGTCCAAAGATGAAGAAATGTATAAAGAAAGAAAGATATACACCCACTAAGATAAGAAATTTGGCTATACAACAGTCAAATCTGTTATTTTATAGGAAAGGACTAAACCCATGCAAAATATCTGGTCATTCATGGGCACCCAGCCAATTTCTCCTGTAAACTTACATTAATTTTAAATTAAGTACTTTGAGAAACATTTAATCCTGTTTTTTCAAAAGGTGTTACCTCCTCAAAAAGGAGAAATGAAGTCTTTAGCTAATTGAAATTTGTGTCACTTCATGACAATATGTGGTGTTGTGCTGATTTACACCACTTGAAAATTTGGCATACGTGATTCTCCTTAGATCGTTTGTTGTTTTTTCTTAAATAAATTCAATATACGTATTAAAAACAAATGAACAAAAAACCCAACAACAACAATAAAATCAGCTGTCAGCATCCTGATACTGCAACTGACAACAGTGATTTATTTTGTTCACTAAGATCGATTACTGTCCCTGATGTACAAGCATGCAAGGGCAGAGACCATCTCTTTTTGCATAGTGGAAAGCTATCCACTGCAACAAAGTCCCAGTCTGTTCTCATTGTACTGATATCCCTTGTAGGTTTACATACAGAAAAGCAACCAGAAAGGACAGGGAGAGAAAGCTGTTAGGTTTTCTAAGTAAAAAAGTCTAGGTAGCAGAGGCCCAAAAAGACCAACTGGCAGAAACTGCAGTAAAAAAAAAATAAATCTGCCTTCATTCCTTTAGGCCTCAGGTTAATTAAAGAGCTTAATAGTGATTTGTTTGTTTGGTGGGTTTTTTTGTCTTTTCCTTTTTTTTCTTTCTAAGGGACACAACACTCCAGCATCTGAAGTCTTAAAAATTAGTTTGGATGTATTTCTTGAGAAAATCAATCATTCAATAATAGGCTATAATTTTTTCTTCATTTAAACTGTATAACCTATGTTAAACGTCCCAGGCAGAATATTAGACAGATCACTTACAGGGCCTCAAGTGCATGAATTTATAAGTTCATCAAGATGGCCTGAAAAGCATTGTCAGTATCCATCTGGCTGCCTGATGTGGACTAAAGAACAGCCCGAAGTCTGCCTAATGAAAAGGAAAAATCTCTGCCTAGCACTATTAGGATAAAAGGCTGGTGGTTCTGAAGGTGTTAATGTGCTATTCATATCTTCCTTTGCTCCAATAACATTAAACGGTTAATTCTGGTTCAAGGTTTGTGTGATGGGACACAGGTCTGTTTTTACCATAGCAACCACGTTATAGAAACTCTTTCTGATATTGTTAAGCATAGATGAAAAGAAAGTAAAACAGAAACATTAGACTACTTGGAATTCAAAAGTGATTTTTTTTTCCAGTTTGGAAAAAGCTCCATTTTCTTTCATTTTCATCCAGTAAAGTTCTTCAGAGAGAATAATGCTTAAAAAGTCTCTGCATGGTACCAGAAGTTTCTCTTGTTAAAAATAAAATAAAATAAAATGCTCTTATTACAAGGAAACCTTTTTATGCTGTTTCATTAGCAGACAGGCTTTCATAAGGCCTAAAATGCCTGAAGTCCATTTTAGGGCCCAATTAAATTATTTTAGTTTTTTAAGTCTTCCAATGTGCCTAAGTCTCAGGTGCAAAGAGTTTATTAATTATTTGATTTTGGCTGAGGAATAATGTTCAACAAGGTAATTTCTGTTCTTGAAACAAACAAAATAAAATACACATAGGGGAAAATGTGATGGGTCTTGTCTCACTGGGATGATCAGCGCATGCCATTGGCATACACAGACACAAACCAGTGACAAATGAGGTCCCTCCTTTCACTCCCCCATGTGCTTTTTCAAACTGAGATTTTTTCTGAGCATGAGTGCACAACCCCTTTTAGGTCTTCCTTCTCCCAGAGCAAAGCCTCAGACCTCCCTGGGGTCTCATTACACACTGCTCATGGAGCTCAGCTGACTCCAAACTTGACTCTTCTCGCAATCCACAACACAGAAACTCACAGAGAGCCCTAGAAAGAAGGAGCTCACACATGCAGTCTGTTTAAAATCTGAAGGGTAGTTATTGATCAGTTTATCCAGGGGGGAATCAGCTTGCTGCCCTCATGGATGTGTTTGTAGCTTCAGCATTCAGCAGAAGATCCCTTCACAGGACGAGGTGAAGGCACCTGAAGGAAGACCAAAATCCTGAGACCTAAGCCACTTTTTCTAGAATGTTATAGAAGATTTATAATTCTCTATCATCTTTCTATTAACCTAACTCCTAAAAAGCCCTGTAAATAAACATTTCTTTATATTCTATTCAATGGTGAGACTCTGTTTATGACAATCTCTGACCTGAGAAAGTTCTGGGAACAACATTTTGGATTAAATGAAGACAGTTTGTTCAGCCCCTACGAATGCAGTTCCATAGTCCAAACTTAGGGACTGAAAGGCACCTTTCTTATTCTGTAGTCTGATTTCTGCAAGCCATAAAATTTCATTGTGGTTCCCCTACAGAGATTATAACTTTTTTAATTACATATATTTTAGAATGCTTTTATGGAAAGACTTCAAGAGATACTCATTACATCACAGAGCTACATAAATTCTTCCAGGGGTCAATTAATGTCTTGGGGAAAAAAATAAATAATTAATATAAAATAAATCTGTATTTATAGTTTGAATTTGTTTCATTTTGCCTTTTAGATGCTAAATATCTATACATGTTCCTACATTAGATTAAAATAGTCCTCTATTGTCATGTACAGTACACCCTCTAAACTTATCTTGGTCTCCTTAATGCCACACAAGGTATATAAAGCCAAGGCCTTAGTTCAGTTTATGATTTCACTGCCTATAGATAGATTATATTTGGTTTGTTACCCACCAGCAAATTCCCTAGCTAGTCGTTTGTTATGATCCACTTTCTTAAATCAGTGTCTTATCAAAACCATGCTTGATTTTTCTTTTCTTTTTAAGATTCCTGTTTTTCACTCAAATCACAAGCCAACAGCTCAAGGCACGTAAGGTAAAAAGCGTGTTTATTTCTACGTGTTTTTCTGAAAGAAAATACTAACAATGGTAGCACAGAGCCCTTTCTAAACTACTGGGATAATTTTTCTAATGCTCCCCCACTCAAAAGCAAACAGACTGGGGAGAGAATACAGATTGTTAGCAGAACTCTTCACCAAATACAGTCTGTGCTTAGTTCTTGATGAATTGCTAAACTTGTCAGTCATTAGCATAAACTAAGCCCAGGAGCTTATGGGCCAGCAGATGAGAATATCAATCAATTTAAAAATAAATATACAAGTGGCCATATAAATCTGAGAAATACTTCACTGAGATACCTTTGTCTTCTTTAACTGTCCAATTGCAGTTTAATAGACTCAAACCTTAAAGTGGGAGACCTGCTGCTGATAAAAGCAGGTCGGGGAAATATAGGGCAACAGAATCTCTTGTTACTAAATGAAACTCAATATCCCTACACCACTTTGATACTGTATGTGTCTCAGGAAAATCAGGTAGCACTGATGTTTCTGGAAGTCGCTTAAATGTTACTTAAATGGCTTAAACCAGTCACTGGTGCGGAAAAAAATAATCCTGTGGTTCCTGCCCCTGCCCGGACCTTGCCCTGACATGGGCACTCCTTTGGCCACACAGCCAGCCACATCATGAAGCTAATACAGCTGAAAACATGTCTTGGTGGAACTACTCTCCTGTGGGATCTGCAAGCTGACTTTGCTGCTCCCTCAGCTGCCCAAGCCCAGGAAGTTGGCACAAGGGTTATAAGAGCAGCATAAACAGGCTATGAAGTCATAATCTCATTATGAACAGAGGGAAGAGAACACTGGAGTTTTACTTGATAATCCAAGAAAAACTCTCTTCCAGACAAGGAACATGAGTTTCAAGGAAAAGGTGTCTTGTGGACCCTTAAATTCCCTCTACTCTTTCAGATTCTTTACAAGGAAGAAAAGAAGAATATGTAAGGGCAAGTAAATGGAATGTTCACAGAGCAAGAAAATACTGCCTTAGCCAGTGATCCAAGAGGTACAGAGAAAGTAAGAAAATTAGCTGTAAGGCTAATGCTATTTTCCTTACTCTAAGTAGGGTCTTTGCTGGATATGAATGACTTCCCAAGATGTATACAGGACCTTTTCCAATTTCAGAAAGATTGAGTAGGAAGCTGCATTTTTGTACAGAGTAGAGAGAAGGTATACTCTGAGAGAAGATACTGAATATATGTGAGCAACTGCTGTAGAAACCCCTGATAAATTGACTGGAGACTCTTTCACCACTTATGTTTTCTGTGGCCATCACCCTAAATAGATGCATTGTTTATTCCTGAATCAATTGCATTTCAGCTCCATTTCATTCTAATCAGATAGTCAATAACCCCTGGATAGTATTTAGTATTTGGCAGCTGGGAAACCACTAGCTCTCTATTTTTGTCTTCTTAATTGCTGTTTGGAAACTTGTGTGTTCGTATTTCCTTAGTACAACTCTGCAGACATTTTTTCCTCTTCTCTTCTAATACAGTATGCAATTGCCACATCAATTGCAGTAGAGAGGGTTCATACAACAGTTTCATTTTTTAATCTTCCTAGAATTTGTGTAAATTGCAAAATCTGCTAGTCTGATATCCTTTAATGTCTACCATAACAAGAACAGATCAGGACAAAATACCACAGGGACCTAGGTCCTGCAAGCCATCTTCCATGATGGCAGACAGCCATTTAGGAAGAATGGCTGTAAATTTATTTTGAGTGTTGCTGCAATGACAAATAGCAAAAGCTGAAACTAGGGATGTTGAAGGAATGCCCCAGTAAAACACACAGTCTATGGGAAAAGCCAACATAATTGATCTCCGGATTTCAGCTCTTATGGTCCACTTTTGGTTTTAATTCTGAGAGGCCCTTTTTGAATTAGGGATGACTTCTATTACTTTGGCTCACGTGAGCGGTACTTACTGAAATGGGTGATCAAAATGATGCTTGAGACTCAGTTCCTCTTATGCCACCCCAGCAGCAGAGAAATCTTAGAGGGCTGGTATCACTGAATGGATAGAGGCTGTATTCATGCAGGGAAATCCCTGCAGAACATACAGCCAATTCCCTGTTTTTTAGAGAAAGGGTAAGGCAAAAACTCCACACAGCTGCGTACATCCCAGATTTGTAAGGCCAACAACTACACATCCACATAACTAAACAACGTTTCCAGATCCTTATGAACCCTTCACATACAACAAAAATGTTTGCTTTTCATTAGAGGTCCAGGCTGGTCACCTCAGTGCAACCAAGTGGATTCTAGCAGTTATACCTCACTAACACGAGGGAGAGGAGAAAAGTCCATGAGGACTGTTATTTTCCACACAAAAGTTGAATCATATTCAACGGCCTGCCCAATGGAGTAGGGAACAGGGCAAGTTGGGGCAGCAAACAGATCAGTGCTGAGAGGAAGTTTCTGGTGTGGACCAGAGATGGGGGTCTATCTTAGTCTCAGCCTGAACCAGAAATTAGGGTTGAGCAGAAGACAGGACCTAACAAAGCAATAACTGCCCCAGAGGGATGGACAGTTGTGCACTTCAGCTGCGCCAGGTCTGCTCTCTCCATCCCAGACAATCACCTCTGCCGCTTTTATTACCAAACCTAAGACAGCCATGTAATGTTAGAGTCACGCATGGTGCACAGCCTCTGAGAGGTGTCCATCTTTCCCCTCAGACTGCACAGGAAGGCTAAAAGCCTGCATTATGTTGGTGTGGTGGAGAGGAGACTTGAAACTGCTGAAAACCTCAGAACACAAATCAGTCCAAGACCTGGGCTTTCACTATCATTTGGGACACAGTAAAATTTTCTTATGCCCAGTTACAGCCTGGAAATCTGAACAGATGAAAAACTGTCACAGATCCCAGTCCAGCAGGACAAATGTTTGGATACACAAAGCTAAATGCATCCAGACCCAGAATTCAGGGGTGTTTGCTTACGGGGTCTGTGTTATTATCATGAGGACACGGATGTCAGCTGTCGCCTCACAGTCAAGACTGAATGCAGTTTTGTGTGTTAACGGAGGTTCAGCATCTGTGCACTGTACCCTGCCCCGAAGTGCAGCACTTACTCTTGGAATTTAAAATCAATAGAGGAAGAGCCCAGCTGTCAAATTAATATCTTGCCTCAGCTTGTATTGGAACATAAATCGCAACTAATTTCCTGTGATTACTCACTTAATAAGTTTCAAAAGGTGCTTGCAAAAAAAATAATACTGAAGCAATCTAATCAGAGTGTACCCCAAAACGGAGCTATATTGGAAGAGATTACCAGGGGGGAAAACACGATCAAGGACTCTGCAAACAGCCATGGACTCATCTCCCTGCCCTCCACACTGTAGCCATCCCAACAGGGTGCCATTTCCCCTAACACTGGCCATCTCCACTGATTCCCCTCAGCAGCTGGGCAGGGCAGGCTGGGGTGTACAGACTCCCTGTACAGCAACAACACAAGAGTTGCATATGAGCCATTTTATATATTGGTATCACTTATTACTCAGCAGCATGTGGGAGCCCATTAGCCCACCATTTCCATCTCCATTTAGCATCACAGCCTCAGAGCCCACTAGAATAGCACTAATGCTATCTCATTACACCTTCCTTAAAGTGCCACCGGTCCTGAGATGAAGCTATTTTAACGACATGCTCATTTTGCTGTTTTACAAACATCAGCTATGAGGTATATGAACTTACTTCTGATCATAAAATTACTGTCTTCATACAAGATAGCTGGTAAACTTGGCGTCTGATATTGCAAGAAGAAAACCTGTGAAGAAGAACCAACAGACAGACAAAGATGTTTTGCTATCTTAACTCTTTCCTGGTGATATCAATATTTTACTCACATGCTAAAAGCTTGATTTTTATTTCAGGAATTTATCTGTTGAAGCACATTTGTGGGTTTTTTTTTTCTTTCTCTGTGCAATATATGCATCCATAATGTGTACATCAATGGAGATATTTACATGCTTTTTCATTTAGGCAGATTAAACAGCATGAAATAATCTATATTAGAAGAGTAGATGTGTACTGGTATCCATTTCCCAGCTACACTTAGCTTCATCTATTTTAATTTTAAATTAAGCTACGTTTTCTTTGAAAGCAAAATTCTGGAGCTGGTTCAAAAAATTACTTTGTATATAATAAAAAAGCATCATCACATTAGGTGTTGCAGTTTAATCTTCATGCTGTCTAAAGCCAACCTGCCCACAGAGACTGTATAGGACTCTCTGAGTTGTTGTTTTACTTTCTGGCAGATTTCACTAAATAGAGAACCTCCTCCAGGGCACACATTTAGAAATCGACTAAACACTTCTAATTTCAATTCTCATTTTTCAGCTGGGTGAATAATAGCCTAAGTATGAACTCGTAGCTTGCAAAGGAGAATGTAGTTGCCTGTAAAATGTCACACAGAAGGAAAAATATTTTCTCCTTTTTGGACAGGAGAGGATGGGGTCCAGAGTCAGCTGTGGTGCATCAGTTGACCAGTGGAATGGGGAATAGAGATAGAATTTCCTAATAGTCCAGATGAATTGAAATGTTGTTGAAGCCTCTTCACATCTGCAATCCATTCAGATGAAGCAGACAGGTGGTTTGTTCGGTCTTTCCTAGGAGAAGATATGTTTATTCTGGTACAAATCATCTAGGAGAGGTGCCAAGATTTGCCTGAGACATGGAAATAGATTGGCAGAAGTTGCTCATCCCATTATCCCTTGACCTGTGTTTGCTCTGTCAGCACTGCTGGTGTTTTATCTCCAGGGCTGTGTTGCTGTGGGCCCTTGAAATCACATATTCCCATGCACTATCATTGTTCTCTAAAAAGAACAAAATGGAAATGACAACTTTTGTTATCTCCATGGTTAAAGTCTACCCAGCAATATTACACGGTGTTTTTAAACAGGAAAACACAATCATCTGTACTTACTATATCCAAGTTTAAACTAGAGATGGACAAGCATCACAGTGGTATAACTGGACTCTAATAAAGTATCCCAAAGTTGTGGTGTTGATTCACATCTCTTGAGATGGGAGACTGACCAGGTAAGTTAAGGCAGCCTGTTAATTCAACAAATTCTGGGTACTTTTTGAACTTTCATGTGTCAAAAATACCTAACCTTGCATTTTCATCTTGGCATTTCCAACTGCATGAAATTAGGAAGAAACTTGCTTCAAAAACCAAGGAAAATTAAAGAGTTGTAGAAGCATCTCAGTTTGCCTTGAGAAAGGGTCACACTGCCATTTTTTGTGTCTCAAGCTTTCTAAATCTCCCTGTGGCAATTAATCTTAAAAGACATTAATATTTCAAGTTAGCAGGAGACTGTGATGAATATGCAAAAGGCCAGACCTACCTTGTCATTTGTTTGGCTATAAACAGACATAGACATGAGGAACTTGCGGTCTCATGCCTGCCTGCAGGGCACAGGTACAATCATCATGCATCTGTTGGGGGTCTTATCCAGCACCAGAGCTCTGCCCTTCCTGCTGGCCAACAGAGATGAACACTCAGGAGATGGTAAGTTGCCCTAGTTCCCAGTAAGGCCACCATCAGGCAAGGCAATAAGATGTCCTTTCACATCTGTTCCCCTTTGCCTTTTACTCTGCCAGATTACTTTCACTTGTGCAGAGTCAGCTTAAAACACTATTGATCAGCTTTGCTACGTGCCCTGTACAATTAGTGGCTTCCACCATCAACAGCCCAATGTGACCGTGATTTCAGTGCCATCCACATGTACTGCACTGTACAAATCAAACTGCCCTAGCTTCATATGCATTAAGAGTACAGCATTCAGGGCAAGTCCTAGAGCCGCTTCATATGAGCATCTACCCCTACACCCCGCAACCCTTCGCACAGAGGAATAAGAGAGGGTTTATGGGCTAAACTAAGCCCTCAGCAAATTGTACTGAATCAGCCCAAGAGAGTCTAACCACTTTATGGTGCACAGGATGCACAAGAGCTGCAAGAGGTCTGTTTTGGGGTACCTGGTGACTGAAAAACCGAAAATGGCACTATTTCAGATGCACCACGTCTTTCTGATTCAGATCACCTCCTTTTTCTCTTTCTAGCCACATGGTTTTGGACAAGATCATTTGTCTATTCCCATGGCTCCCACCAGGTAACACAAGGCAAGTCCAGCAACAATCAAGAGCTGTAAGTTTCATCATCTTACAAGATGGTAAAAATAACTGAGAAATTGTTACAGTATGAGTTGATCTGGCATAATACATCACAGACAGCAGGTGTCTGAAATATGTGGCACAGTATCTAAAATGCATGATAATATTATAAAATATAAAAGGATCTTACAAAATTGTACAGTTTAGATGACAGATAAAATACATGATTTGACACACCATACATTTTCTTCTTTCCTCCTTATGAAAATTGTAATCTGAATATATTACTTGTAAGAGGTAGTTGAACTGCTCTGCAGTAGTCATATGGTCTAGGGACAGCTAGGCAAGGGGAAGGCATAGGAGAAAAAAAAAAAGAAATGAAGGCAGGATTTTGATTTCACAAGTGAGAAAGTTTCCTTGTAGCAAACTGAGTTCCTTCTTTTTATTTTTTTTCACTCTGATTAATGAGAGCTATATCTGGCCCATGTGTCTTTCTAACTGTTTATCAGGTCCTTTGCCCAATGCTGGCACAACATAGAAGTGCAGTTATTAAGTGCACAGGTAAGTGCAGACTGCTGCTTTTGCAGGCATGTGAGCACACACAAACTCAGAAAAGCCCAGGCTCTGGGGTATGAAGGACTAAAAGCACAGGAAGCTGGCTGGACTATTAACCCCATTTCATTCTTGATTTCTCAGCTGATGGTATCCCACTAATAAACTAGACAAATAAAACATTAATGGCGTAGTATTTAGAGCCTAAGTGCGAAAGTACTTGGGAAGCCACATCAAGAATACATGCTGGAGAACATGAAAAGGACTGGAAATCCAATACCGTATGTTTGCCAAAAGAGCCACACCAGTGCATTCTCCAATAAAGAAACCTTGTCATGCTTCAAAGGTTCTTTAAGAGAACAAGTCTTCAATGACACAGCACTAAGAGGTATTTTGTTCTGTACTGGTAACCCAGGCTTTGAAGAGGTGTTTGCATATAGTTAAAGGATTAGAAACACAGATGCTAAGAGACTGCAGTGTATCATTCTTAAACATTTTTAGTTTCTGCCTCCACTTGCATCCCACACTGAAGTGACAAGCCTCTGAAAAGAGTGGCAGGGTCCTGTGACACATTTATGTCACCTGAAGTCTCAGAGGGGCATGCAACATGACAGCACAGTACCTCTGGGAAGCTGAAGCCATCACTTCAAACAGTTTTCTGTTCTCTCAAATCTTGATTGCAAAATAAAATGAATGGTATAACATTTCCAAAAGCCTTGCCAAGAGGAACACATGAAGCACATCTGTGAACTCATATAGGGCCATAGCAAGTCCCTAAGACCCAGCCCGTCTTGAAGGACAACATACAGTTTCCCCTTCCCGAAATCAGTGACAGAATAAAATTATAGCTCAAGAGAGCTACTTTTTTTCTGTTTACTGGTGCTTACATTGGTACCTCCTCATTATATTGGTTTAGTTCTTCTGATAGATATCTTTAGGAGTCAAGCACCTATTCTGGGCAGAGCAGGTGTTTGTCTTCCCTTAAGCACTTACCATGCCCATGGGAACAAAAAAAAAGAGCTATCATGACCTTCCTTTGGAGGCAAGAGCATGATATTCATGGTAGTGTCCAACAGGATGCTGTGAGGGTGCACCACCATTCCAAAAAAACATGGGTGATTGAATGCTAGGTGGAGACATAAGCTGCTCAGATGGAACCCATTCCAGATAATGTGCAGTACCTGGGTAAGGAAGATAGTCCTACCAGATCACTCACTTCATCTGCAGCCACTGAAGAGAGAGGGAGAGTTTTCATGGTGTGACCTACACCTTAGTTGTGTCAAATCTTCTCTGGACATCCTTCTTTAACTTTGACTCTTGAGGGAGATTGGAGCAAGAAAACGCTTAAAGGACATGCCTTGGATAAGTCCTTATAGTTAGGTGAAATCCATCTTTACTTCACTTTTCTGTTTCAGAGGGAGCATCTGTCTTTACTGAAATGTCTTTGCCTGATGGCTTAAATGTTACCATGGAAATAAAATGTTATTTATTAACACTCATTAAGCACCTGCCTTCCTTTTTTCTATCATGGGTGAATGGGCAGAAGAGAGTTTCTTCAAACAATTTTCAAAGGCTCAGGAGCAGAGAAGATTGATTTAATTCAAAACTAAAGCTCTCTGTGGGAAGCACCAGCACTGCCGGTGCCAGAGGTTGCACAGGAACTTCAGCTCATCCATTTCCCTTGTGTAGCCGGTCCCCACCAAGGGGACCAGAGCCACACGCAGCTCGTATCTCTTTAACCACCAGAACTGACTCCTAATACTGATTCAGCTGCTGAAAGTCTTCCTTGGATATCTCCTTTCCTTATTGCATGCTGCAATAGGGAAGTTGTGAGTTTCCTGAGATGTCAACATGCAAATTTACTCCTCTGTCATTTTCTTCTCCTTTTATACCTAAGAGATATTGGTAACTTAATAATCTGGGTGTTGTGATAGAATTCAACATTTATAAGAGGTTTTTGTCTCATTGTGAGGAGAATGTAACTGTTTGCATACCAAATGAGGAATTGTTGGCAAGGCTGTGAGAGAAAATGACCAGCAGAGCCTAAAAATGCAGTCAAGGTATGGCAATAGATGCAGTAGAAATGACCCATAGCAGGTAAGTTTAGAAGCAGTAAAGGCAGAGAAGGCAAAGGGTGCTTAGAAAATGGAGAAAGAATAATGTCCATTTTAAGCGCTTCTCAGTCCTGCCAGAGGAGATTAGCTCCTAATGAGGGGGTCAGGGAAGGGCTTTGAGTGTGAACATTCAAGGAAATTTATCCATTTAGGTGTTTGATTGACCTCATAGTTACAGGGTGAATGCTTATGGGTGCATACTTCCCAACCACATACGAATCATCCCTATACTCATGCTACATAAACTGAACAGTGCCAAAAGACAGCCTAAATTCCAGGTTACTTCTCCAGTTAAATTTTATGTATGAAAATGCTGATGCCAAATACAGGCAGTCATGCCAAAGTGCAGGTTCCTGTGTGACAATGATATTGCCTTCTCTTTCTTTAAAAATGTCCTTTTAAAAGATATTTTCTTTTTACAACAGTCCCCAAGTAAGCAGAAGTCTGAGGGAAGCCAAAGAAAGCAGTATGTCCTCTTGTGAGATGAGCAAGTGAGGAGGTCTTGAACATAAACACTTCGAGCTCTTGGCAGAGAGCTGCTGCTTTTCCTGCCTTCTCCAGGTGAGCGGCTCATAAGACTGCAAAAATGGAGCACAGAGCCCACTCTGACATACCTCTGTGCCTTCACTACCTGTGCAGTGCTGAGACCTGGCCAGTCCCCAGACCTCAGGTAGGGTTCTGTCTTGGGCGTGGGACCAACAGAGTCAGGTAGCACTGACCTTTGCTTGGGTCAGCTGCTCATAGCTGAGCATCAGTCCTTTCATCTCAACACACAACACCATCTGCAGCAGGTTTGAGCATGGGCTGATCAATAACATTATTGAGCCCGTGTTTTCTTTCAAGCTCTGTCAGACCCACAAGCATAGCTTGCTCCCACTGACAGCTTCTTTTCATATCTGGGTTTTTTTAATTATTTTTATTTCCCCAGATCTTTCTTTTCAGATAGAAGATAAAGATCATTCCACAGCACTTTGAGGCACATTCTGTTATGACAGGTAGGTCATATACACACATGGACGGCCATATTAATTCTCTGTTTGCCATAGTTTCTCTTATCCCAGCTTCAACCCGCCCCAGCTTCACATGAAACTCCCAGCACTCACCCTTTGTATGCAACCCCCACCTCCTACCTACCTACCTTTCTGTCTCCATTCCTCCTTATACCTCACAACTTCTTCCTTCATCCATGAATGTCCTTCATGCACACACAGCTCCCTTTCTCCCTACAGAACCCTTTGCTCTATAGTATCTTTCATACATTCTTTCATCCTTAAAAAACCTGTAATAATACACCTCTACTTTCTTTTGCCGATGTGCCTTTATTCTCTCATCCACTGGATTCTCCTGTGTCTCTTTTGCACTGACTTCCTTCAGCCTGGACGATTGTGCAGACTTCCCTTTTACTTTTCTTCTTTGCTCTTAACATAAGCTGCTTGGGACATGAAGGAGAAGAAGCTGAGACATTCAGGAGGAAAACTGTGATGAAAACAAACCCTCCCAAGAGCACGTGCTTTGCTGTCCCTTACAGGTGTCCAGCTCTCTATGTGAAGTCCTGTGAGGCGAAGGTGTCCTGCCTAACAGGATGCCCCACCACCTGCAAGGCAGAGAGGTGTGGGGAGAGCCAGCCTTGCTATGCTGCAGTGTTTTGACTGGCAGTTCTGCTGCCCACAGATAGATCCTGAAACACATAACTCTTGTGCTTTCCCCAAGAGCCTGGGCTGTGCTGTCTGAGGAAGACCTGCACAGGGTATAGCACAGGCAGCCCTTTGCATTTTCTTCCTGAAATTTTGTAGCTGCCAATAATGACCTGGAAATACCAGCAATGAGCAGTTAAGCCACAGGTTTCCCAAAGAACTGATGCCTCTCTCTCCATGTTTTCACTACAGCTATTCAGCACAGCCATTGTTAGTACGAGCCAGGACAAACACGTTTGCTAAGCAGAGCAGAAGGAAAACATAGAAATACCCACAAAGTGTACACAGCAGGCAGTTGGCTGGCAGGAGAGATATGAAGGAGATGGGTATTTGCAGACAGTGCAGAAGTTATTGTGACAGCTGCAGATTGCAAGCCTTCTGTGGTAAACTCAGAGACTAGCCGAGAGTTTAGGAGAACGAGTGGAAAAGAAAGCCTTGGAACCCTGTCAGGCTCAATCCTGTGCTGAAAGGTGCTGCTGTTTTATGGTGCAGCTGTAATGGGCTTAACAACACAAGGACTTCGTGGGTATTGGCATGCAGATACCAATAATTTCTACTTGCACCCTGTGTCAATCAAAGAACAACACTGGCAAAACAACAACTTTACCTTTCCCTGTCTTGTCTGTCTTTCCTAATGGCAGGGATGAACTTCTCCAGGGCAGAAACTTTCCCATACCAAATATAAGCAGGGCACTGAGCAGTGAACTTCTCATGGAGACATCCCCAGCTGGGTCATAGCTGGTCCCAGCAGACAGAAGGGCCAATGGCTTAGTCATGCGGTGCTCTTTTAGCTCAGAAAGAAACAAATAATTTTTGGTGCCATATGTTCAGGCTTTCATTTCTGTTGATGACTTGGACTACTCATGGATATGTTGGCTTAGCTTGTCATAGGGAAAACTAACAGCAGCCACCAACACAGTGGGCATCGCACAGCTCAGAGGGGGCCACAGGGTGCAGAGACTTGGGGAAGTGTTACCTTTTTTTTATTTCAACAGTTAATTTTATAAATGTTTTAGGACTTCTGACTGCAAATCCTTCAACAGCTTTGCCAGCAAAAACTCCCAAGGCTGTATACAGATCACAGGTCAAATAGGACAGAGGAGTCCTCTGCCCCTCCAATAGCACTGCTAGATATACTGGATCAGCAGTTGCAATGGTTTGGCTTTAATAGTAAAATCATACCAGGAGCAGATGCACTGAGTTTTAACACATCTCTGAAAACAGTCCCACTTCACCACAGCAGTTTCAAGTCCTTGTAAGTGAATGGAAAACTCAACAGTGACAATATTTTTTTCCACCTGATGGCTTTATTTAGGCACCATCACAATTGTACTCATATCAACATCTTCAGCTTAAAGTAGACAACCCATGGATCGTAACAAATGCTCTGCTTGGAAGCAGCCAGACTGCTCCGTCACATACAGCCTACTGCAATCTAGAAACAAAGGAGAAATACATTGCCCCCTAGGGTGTCAATCAGTAGCCATGCATTCAATAGCTGCATCTCCAAAGTGCCTACAGGAGAACATTTCATTAATCAGCAGCATATTCCTTATAATAATTAATACAAAATCAATTTAGTTTTGGGAACTAACAGGCTGCAAAAACTTATCCAGATGACAAAGATGTCCAATCACCAGAGGAAGACGATTACCCCTGTCCATTTCTTGTTTGGATGTTGTTATAGTTTGAGGGGACAGGCAAAATCTTACAGCTCTGTTGCAAGGACCCAAAGAGGGAGGGGTGGAGTTTAGGACCCTTTGTAAAAAGGGGTCTGGGGTGTCGGTATTTCCTCCCATTTCCTGCCAAGCTCTATAAAGCCAGGAGGACAGGAAGTTCTCTCCTTCTCTTTCCTTTCTGCTTACTTTGAATCGTCACGTGGTGACGGTGAGGAGGAGGAGAGGCCCTGCCTTTTATTACCAGCTCACCACGTGCTCTGCAGGATCCGACTGCATCGGGTGCTGAGGGGGCTTTGGACTGTTTTTTTCCCATTGGCTTTTGCAGTGGAGGACTTTTTGGGAGCTTGTATCAGCGGTTGTCAGAGTCAGGTTGTATCTATTTGTATATATATTCTTCTTTTTTTCCCACCTGTTACTCCCCCTCCCCATTCCATTAAATCTGTTATAGTTTTAATTTCCAACCATTAAGCCTTCATTCCTTATTCCCCTTCCATTTCCTGAGGGGGGTGGAGGAAACCAGCAGAAGCAAACTCTGTCTGTGAGTTGTGGCTTGCCCTGGCTGTTCTAAACCAAGACAGATGTGTACCGTTTATGGTCCTCACTGCTCAAACAAGGAACCTCTGCAGTTCTCTCGGGCTCCAAAATGAAGTGCTAACAAGCACACAGATGCAGTACAGCAGGAAGCTGGCACTCACTGCAGACCATCAGGCTGAATCTAATGAGCAGGGAAGCGCATGTGGACCAGCATCTTCTCTGCCCTGACACTCTCATGCTCAGTGCCACAGGCAGCCTATAGCTCCTGAAGGGAGGAAGGAAACACCACAAGATCCTGGAAACCTTGGGAGCAGCAGCAGTTGTTTGCTGGTAGCATCCTTCCTCATTGTGCTCATGAAGGGGCAGGTGCAATACAGTGCAGATATCAAAACTCCAACCCAACCCCAGCGCCTAAAGCGTTGTTTTCAGAGACTCCTGCCCTCTGGACTTGACTCACTGTTCCCCTGAGCACTGCATCTGCATGTCTCTGAGAAGTCAGTGAGACAACACCTTTGTTATTTCTCTTAATGTCTTTGATTCCCTTTTCTCATTGCAAATCCCAGTTGACAACATGCCTTCTTTTCTTTACTACAACCTCTTCATTGTTTTCTCCCTTCCAATAACATTTATTCCTTTAACTCTGCCAGTACTTTGAGGGAGGATGGTCTGGGCAGGCAAGAGGAATGTTCTATAAGATGAAGAAGCTGTGCTAAGTCATATTCTCGTAACAGTACTCTGCACATAGTGTCGTGATCCATATGTTAGTTGGAGAAGAAGAGTGGGAGAAGATCTGGGAGTGTTTTTTCTCTTCTGTTTTTATTTTCAGTTTCTAAGGAAGATATATGGTTCTGTAACTAAGATGTCAGTGTTGGCTGCAGGAGATCTGAATACCGTTACTTGCTTTCTTACAATTCTTCTGCAGATGTTTTAGCCTTTTGTGAGCCTTGAACTGGAAATAGGAAAGCAAATATGACAGCCTTCCTAATTTTGCAGTGTAAGTCCATTAGTCCTATTCTAATCAGAGAGATCAAAGCTGGGACTGCCAACCAAAATAAGTATATACCTCATTTGCCGCAGAAAAAGACTACTTTGGGGATTTTAAACAGCTTCAAAGTGCTACTACTAGTTACTTCAAAGTAAAGATTTTTAACCAAACCCTGTGGTTAAGGATACAAAACGTGAGGAATAGATACAAAAAATGTCAGTACATGGGAGAAATTAAATAATAAAATTGAGACTCTTGTTATGCTGAGCTCCAGTTTCTGAGATAATTTCTTAGTAAATCTGTCTGAATAATTGCTAGTAAATAATTTGCCTGATGGTCTTCTCTCTGGGCTTTGTACAGACAGTCACTAGCAGATTGTGATGGCTTCGGAATGGTTTGTTATTCAAAATAACTTGATGACATTTTTAGGAGATTGCTTTCATCAGCAGCTTGTTATTCACAAGAGAGCCATGCAGTTACACCATGATTAGTTATAGTATTTCTATTACCCAGTTCCAGAAGTATAAGCCCTAGTTATCCAATACAAATACTTCCAGAAGTTGAATTTAAAATTCCTTTTCCCCGTGTGCAAGAACACAGAGACTTCAAACCTGTTTTCTGTGTGTGAATATACAATTAAAACTGTACCTTATTGTTGTTTGCTGACAATAATCCTGAAAAGGCTGTGCATGCAACCTGTATCAATTCATTTAGGAAGTAAAAAAAGAAACAACAGACAATTGATGGTGGTGACATTCAAATGGCCCTAGGGTCTGCTATTCGCACTCTTCTCTATACAGAGTGCTGACACCCTCAGTACAGAGAGTCCACACTCTCAATAGTAGGAAAACATTGCTCTGTTCAAACTCCAGCACTGTCATAAATTATCATCACTATTACTAAGGACAAACCTATTAAGGTGGAGGAAGCAGAGGCACAGAGAGGTTAGGTGACCAAGAATGCACAAAGTCTGTGACAGAACCAATTATGCAGCAGAGTTCTCTGGATGGCGATGAACTTGGCTGAGAGCAGCTCTCTGTTCTTCATCACTCTTCCTTATGAGGACGTTCAAATCTGTAGGGCTTTCTCTGCCTCTTACCATGTCCCTGCTGACATCCTCAGTAATTCCGTGTTCATAAGGAAGAAACATAAACTGAGAGACATTCCAGGCTCTCTGATGTGTTGGATGAGTCATGGTAGGAATGAGGGAAAAGGGGATCAGCTGTGTGTGCTACATGTTTGAGGATAAGCCCAGCAGGGAAATGTTGGGTTCTTGAACCTCCAAAGGGCTATTATAGATAGTCAGAGGTAAGAAAAAGAAATTAAAATATATAGAACACACTTGACAGCAGTTCTTTTACCATCACTGTTGATACCCTCCAACCCTGCTAAAGTTCACTGATCTTTTATGACCACCCAATCTAGAATAAAAAATGTTCTCCCTTAAACAGACTTCAGATATATAATTTGGCTTTGGCTTTCTATTTCAAGGCAGCTCTATCTTCACATATTAAAATTATGTAGCTCTGAAGTCATTAATAATTTCAGTTCCAAGAGCTCTTTTCTATGAACACTGTAAAATTGCATTATGTTATCAAGCACTATGTTTTTTTCCATTTAGGTTGTCCTTCTTCCTCTCTGTCTTCTTGTTTTCATTTTCTGTTCACAACTTTTCTGCTACACCATGTTCATCTTTCAGGATACAGAAAAAGAAGAGACTATCAGGTATAACATAGGCTATTCTTTGTGTGAAGATTTGTGTTGTCCTCCAGCTGATTTTCTCTTGAGATTTTAGTATTTTCATTGTCAGCCTGAAGGGTAATAAATGTGTGTACCATGGGTATACATGTATGAAAGGAAGCTGGGGTTGAAGGGTAAAAGGGAGTCATTCTTTCCTTGTTACTGAAAGCAGAATGCAGACAGATATGCGTATTACTGTATATTTAATTTTTTTAGTTATAT
The DNA here is from genome assembly GCA_013398125.1 of Aegotheles bennettii. NCBI lineage: Eukaryota > Metazoa > Chordata > Aves > Caprimulgiformes > Aegothelidae > Aegotheles > Aegotheles bennettii. The sequence goes on from VZRW01009213.1 coordinate 129,631, forward strand.
AGGATGATGACACAGCCTGGTGGAGTTAACATTGATCTAAAGTAGCTGCAGAATCACTGTGCATAGCTTTTAACCTTTCTCTTTCCCCCTCATCAATATAGTTAATGACATTTAACCATCCAGTAAAGAGTGGTTTGGGACCTATACTATGCTGATGCGTAATAGAAAGTTTCAGGTTCCAGTAAGGCTGACTGTTTCCTCCCGTCTGAATAAAGACTGGATGTTATACAAGTAAAGGTTGAATGTGATGAAACTGTTAGATGAAGCATGTCCTAGTCCTTTGAATAGAAAACATAGCTCTGAAGAAGGTTCCATCAGACTCTTAAGAGAGATTCCTCTCCTAAGATTTGAGCTATCTGGACATTATATATCTCATTTAATCTAACAAAGTTTTCCCTAAAGGCAAAGGATAAAGACAAGTGCCTCCAAATGGGCATCCATCTTTATAAAATGTCTAACAGAGAGGATAGCTTGTGGTTGGTTAACTTCTCTCTCTCTGGGAGCCTAAAGATTACCTTAATCAAGTTACCTCAGATGCAGAGGGTGGAAGATAAGTAAGATGAATCCCACTTGAACTCGGAATTTGCTCCCAGTGGTGTTTGTTCTGAAATACGTCATTCCCCTCTCCTGCTCAGAGTTCCAATCACCAAGTAATGAGATTCAGGAACTTTTGACCCCTTCAGGCTTGCCAAGCCCAAACAGCCATAGGAGAGGAAACCAGGTTTCAATGTGGTAAATGAATTGTCGACAGAAGTTTAATGAAGCTTTGCTCCCAGAGCCTATCACTGAAAATGTCGTTGGAGCTAGGAAGAGTCCAGCTTGCCAGTCAGGGTGAGATTTCACTGTATTTATTGAATACTTCAGTGTTACTTATAAACATAGTGCATTTGATAGAAACATCATCAAAGGATAATAAATGTGGACTCCAATAAATATCGACTCCAACAGCATTATGTTTATGGAACAGTTTTTGTAGTAATTCTTGGTTACTTCAGTGTGCTTAACCAAAATTATTCTTCTCATCCATTTATGCATTAGGCTAGAGACTTTTTAACTCTGATAGTACCCATTTCCACTCCCTGGGGGTGCTTTTATTGCACAAGTTGTATTTTGGAACCTCTTTCACCATCAAATGGGTCAAACAAAGGGTTTTATGTTTGGGGCACAGCCACTGACAGGCAGAGTTAAATTTTGTCACTGAACACAAATGTACTGTCCTACTTTGCCAGGGTACATGTTAACCATTGTTGAAATACTGAAATAAAAGAGGGTGAGAGAGAAATTGTCCATTCTGTCCTCAGATTTGACCAGCACACTGTAACTGAAAGGCTAATCTTACCCATCGAGACACAAAAGGTGTTGACCAGCAGCTCAGAAAGAAAACACTGACTGTCCTGCACAGTGACTAAAACAGAGTCTTGGAAACAAAACAAGGTGTGGCTGTATAAAAACTTTATAATGTATATTCACAAACAGAGCAAATTCAGATTGCATGAGCATTTTTGAAGCCGACATTTTCTGATTTCTCAGTGTTTGACTTTCCAACTTTCCTGTTGTTCCTCAATCATAGATCACTATTTACTATATCTATCTACATACAAGGATGTTTCATACCATACAGTCTCATCTCTCCTTTCCCCACTCAAGAGTATAGAGGGAGAGAAGGTTCTATTTTTGACTACAGATGGATGGTGGTACATGCAGACTGGGTGTCCAGCTCATGCCTGTGAAGACAAGTGGGACAGAACTGAACTGCTGCATCATGGATATAAGGCCTGTGTATTAAATGAGATGGACATTAAAGGGTAAAATAACAATGCTGAAGATGTAAGAAGTGCTATGACTGCAAAATCCAAACAGGATGTCAGCTGTCAAGCTCCTTTAATCTCACCTCAGTGACAGTTACCTCCTTCAAGGAACACAAAGACTGTCAAGGAAAGCACCATGTGGATGTGCCTCTTCATTTCTTTCTCACTTTGTCACTGATAGTCCTCACAGATGGGTTCTACATGACATGTTTCCGGCAGAGACTGGTGACTGGTTGTAGTGATAAAAGCCTGCTCTGGACCAGAAACCAGACATGGTTTCCTCATAGAACCTGTTCCTGTCAGGGTGAAGGACACACTCGAAATACTCCTGAGACATGCAGGCAACTGGCTCAGACTGTGGATCCTACTTCTGTCTCTTTGCACTTTTCCTCCATGAATATATAGGAACTTGGGTAGTATTCAAAGGGTCACATGAAGCCTCCGTTGTCAGAACTGTAGTATTCATCCCCACTCTTTCATTTAAAAGGTAGGTCACTGAAGACAGGGACAGAATGAAGGACGGAAATATCCTGAAGCTGATCTGAGTTTACCATAAACTAATATTCAGCATCAACAAAGACCTAGCAATCAGCTCAGGCAAAACTCTATGCTGCTCTGCTTTTGCTGGGGGAAATGACCAACTGCTAACTCAGGTACGTGTTTCTAACATCCCTTTTGAGCAGGACTTCACTTGAAAACCTCTCAGATCACAGAGGAAGGGATTCCTGAACCATAGCCATCTGAGGATGTGTCTGCAGCATATGGTAGGTCAGGTCCTGAAGCAGGCTCATAAAGGGTTTCCCATCACGTTAACAATTCAGTGGAGTTACTTTCTATTCTAAATCAATTGCCACCAAATCAGAAATCCCTATTGCCCCTCTGTAGTAAAGATATGACCTTCTGCACCTTTAGGAGACTGTCCATTCACATTACACCACCACTGTGGCTACTGAATGCGCTGCATTTTTGGTACTCTTCCTTGGCACAGGGGCAGCGTGTTTAGTCCTTACAAAAGGTCACAACTCCACTGACTTCATCTAAGCTGTGACTTTTCAGTAGATCTCAAAGCACAAGCCTTCCTGTGCTACTTCAATCTCTGGAGTGGAGCAGACCTGCAACATTGTCCCACAGAGATACAGAGATTTCAGTTGCATATGCTGAGATTTTAAATGAGCTGTATGTATTCCCTGGCAGCTGGTTTAGGGAAAAGTTACTGCTTTCAAAAGGTTTCTTTGTTTTCTTATGTAGGTAAAGGTTTCCCAACTTTAGTCCTACTGTATATTCTCCAGTTTCTAAGGAGATAACATACTTTGTTATCCATTACGTAACTGTATTGATAAAATTTCTTAGTGGTGTTGGCGTGGCACATTCAGAAAACTCCTTTCCTTTTTTAAAAAAATCAATGTATTTTTAAGTTTAACTCATAGAAACATAGAATCATAGAATGTGCTGAGTTGGAAGGGACCTACCAGGATCATTGAGTCCAACTCCTGTCCCTGTGCAGGACACACCAAGAGTCATACCATGTGCCTGAGAACGTCATCCAAATGCTTCTTGATTCAGTCAGGCTTGGTGCTGTGACCAGTGCCCTGGGGAGCCTGTTCCAGTGCTTGACCACCCTCTGGGTAAAAAACCTTCTCCTGATATCTAACCTAAACCTCCCCTGATTCTGCTTCCTGCCATTTTCCTGAGTCCTGTCCTTGGTCACAAGAATGAAGAGATTGGTACCTGCCCCTTCTCTTCCCCTTGTAAGGAAACCATAGACTG
>VZRW01009214.1:0-118017 GCA_013398125.1 Aegotheles bennettii
TAGATGGGAAATTAGGAAGAAACCTATTACTATCAGGTTAAATATTTATAAAGACTACATACATAAGGTAAGGTAATTCATACAGGTACTTCATACAGGTAAGGTACATAGCACATCGTGTGTAGGGTAGTAGGTTTTGGAAGCAGAAATAATGTATGTATTCTTGACTATTGTATCTGTAAGTGTCACTGAGGAAAGGTAAGGGTGTGCAGCAATGTGACCACAGCTGGTGATATTGACCAATGACTCAATAAAGTCACTGATTTGCCCTATTCTTATCTTCTACAATAGCAGAAAGAACAGAAAGATCACTTTTTCTGACCTGCTTTATCCTTTATTCTTTACTGGAAATATTCCCACTCCTGTCCTTATCCTTTACCATTGAGGACACTAAATTATTTTTTTCTTTCTTAAAGAGGATTTTCTTCCATTTTACAGAGGAAGAATATGTGATTTTGGTGTACTACTGTTCTTCCTAGTCCACTTAAGAAACTCATATCTGAACCACAAAGGATATTTCAGAATAAGATACAGTCTGTTATATATGAATAAAAATTCTTAATGCATCTCAAAGGTGAACTCAAAGGTTCATTTAGTCTACACTGTCTGCTTGCATAAAAAGAAAGCAGGATTCCACATCTGTGTAAGTAAAAAATAAAAAAAATAATACTAAAGAAAATTATATAAGCCCGCTCCTATCTTGGAAATAAAACAGAACTTAGCCTAATGAGTCTATTTTTAGAGTCAAATCTGTGCCATCAAAATTACAAGCTAAGGTATTAATATATCATGCTGAACTGATCGAAAAATACCTTCCAGTGCTTTTCTACACCACTTATGTACCCGAGGCACACAGTTTTTAAGCAGGAATCTGACATTCCTTCTGCAAAAACTGGCTGAGATATAGCTTTCTTCAAAAAAAGGAGAACCCTTCTGCAAATTTATATATATATATATTTAATTCAGGAAATTGTATACTTTTTACTCAGTCCACTGCATTTTTCTTCTACCTAATTTGTTTATTTCTATAGTGGCTAACATGACTTTCACATTTTTAAAAGTTGTTTTATAAAAATAAATGGCTATTTGAGAAGAGAAGCCAACAATTAAATCATTGGCAGATGGAGGTTTGTGTGTTCTTTCCACTTTGACAGAAAGTCTGAAGTGGGTTCTAAATCTGGTAGATTTAATTTCTTTAATGGCTTCTATTCGCTCTATGATAATAGTGTGAATAAAAACAAGGAATATGGTAGATGGCAGAATGCAAAGCTAAGAAAGTATAGACAAAGAGCTGCTCATAAGTGTCTGAAGATTTAGATGCACAGATTAACTGAATAATGCTGGCCAACTTGATACAGTAATTTTTTTTTATTCCTTTTTATCCAAATAAAAGTATTCCAGGGTGGCCAACAGAGCACAGATCTGTCACACCTTTCCTGAATTGTATCTGTAATCAGGTTTATTCAGATTTTTTACAGCTTGTATGAATCCCATTAGAGTCTCTTGCAGACTTTACTCTTCCATACAGCAACTGCACCAGAGAAGCATGACTTTACTTACAAACTTTTGGGAAGTAGAGAGAAGGTAAAATAAGGAGAAATTTTTTCCAGTTCTACCACTTCCTGAAAGGCCTGACTACTCAAATATTATGTAAAAGATGATTGTGACCCCTATGAATTTAGAGACCGGGAGCCTTATTATACCTTTGTGTTGTGGGTTAACCATGCCAGCAGTTAAGAAACACACAGCTGCTTGCTCATTCCCCACCCCCAGAGGGACAGGAGAGATAGAAAGGGCAAAAGCAAAAAACTTCCTCAGTCAAGACACAGGTAGTTCAATAAATGAAGGAAAAAAAAAAGATCACTCACCACCTCATATGAGTAGACCAATGCCCATCCTGTCTCTAAGCAACAGCTACTTTCCAAAAAATGGCCCTCCCTTCAGTTTTCATTGCTGAGCACCACACTATTTGACAAGGAATACCCCTTCAGTCAGTTTGGGTCAGCTGTCTTTGTTATGTCTGTTTTCAACTTCTTGCCCATCTTCAACCTATGCATGGCGGGGTAGAGTTGGAAGAATAGGAAGCCTTTGTACTGTACAAGTACTGTAGTAATAGTCAAAACACTGGTGTATTATCAAGACTTTTTTTGTCACAAATCTGAAACATGGCACCATACAGACTGCTGTGATGAAAATCAACTCCACACCAGCAAGGTCCTGTATGTACTCTTATCTGCCAACCTCAGAAAACTCTTTAGGATAGAATTTGTTTCAGCTATTGCAGACACCTAAGAATTACTTGTTCAAGTCTAAACTAAGCTTTATATATCTCAATGACATACAGAGACTTTCAGATCAATGTATTCTAAAGATTGGCATCTTAAGGTAGACAAGAAAAATAATCCTTGATTTGTCATGCATTAAAAAAAGGTTAATAGATTGATTAACTTGCACTTAAACAAACTGAAAACTAGCTCACATCAATCCTATATTAGAAAATCAGAGTAGTAAGGGGCATGTTTCCAGCTGTCAGAACCCACTACTCTCTTGAACACTAGCTATAAGTTTACAGACCTGTGTGCTCACTTGCTTCAGGTCCTATATTGCATGTTTGAAGCTGCAGTTCAGAACACAGGTCAGTGCCTCTGTGAAGGATTATTAGAAATAAGAAAAAATAATTTTCAAAGCACAATTTAAATATTAATTCATTAGACTTGTGTTGGGTCTGTGAATTTTACTGAGTAAGTATATAGTATTCTCGAGGGAAACAAATTGAATGGTACAACTACTTATAATCTAGTGATATTTCAAACTTGATTGACTACTGTAGAGCTTACTCTTCAGGTGTTTTTCCAAGTTGCTCATATATGTTAGCCGCATTTCTGTGGAACAGCAGTAGCATGTAATATACAATTATGTTGTGCACAGGCACGTATTATCATGAATAGGCTTAGGCATAGTTAGCATGTAGAAAAGCATTTGTGTTTAACAGGATACTAATGTTAAACATCAATGCATTATTCATAGGCAAAAGGAAAGCAAATAATTTTACCCAGCAGTTTCAATATTTCGTGCTTTCCTATTCAGGTTTATTGAAAAAGATGAATAGTAATTTTTAAACACTGAAAAAAAGAAATGTAAACATGTGCAAATTATGTCATATCTGTTGTTTTGATTATTGATTACTGCATACCCAGTATTTTTTCCTTCTTTTCCCCTGATATAAGCACATCTGAATTTGAGTGTGCTAACACTAAACTTTTTAAACTACTGAGAGTTGAATCTAAAGTTAACACTTCATCTGGAACTGCGAACATCTTAGGTTATATTTTGAAAGAGAACATCGTAAGTACATTGCAAACTCATGCAGCATGTGAGTGTGTGTATTTCTCTGTTCTGCATCTTTGGAACAGAGGACCAAGCAATTTTGCTTTTAAAAGAATGTGGTACAGAAAATCAAAATATTCCATTATGTATTTCAAAAACTTTACACAATTCTTTTACCTTGGGGTTGCACTGACTACTGGTATTGAAGTGATGTTCTTTCAAGGACCTTAAGTGAGCAAGGCATTCAGCTACTCTCAGACATGAATATCCGATTATGCTTCAATTAGAATATTTGTAACTATAATGTGAGGCTTATTATTTAGATGTGCAGTTGGTAACTAATTGGCTGACTGTATTGTATTGTGAAAAATATAAAGTTAGTAGAACATAACTAGCATATATAAAATTACAATGATTTTTTTTAATATAGATTTAAATTTTATTCAAATATACTTTAAAAGATATTGACTGGAAATTCAGAGTAATCTGTTGATCTCACACTGGGATTTTCTTCTACATGGACAAAAAGCACTATACTCCATTTGGGTTACAAAAAGTTTCAGATGGCTATGTGGAAGTGGAGAGGATCACTTTCCTCTAAATTTACCATACTTTAAAGTCAGTGGACAATAATGATTCTGTGGTTGTAGAAGTTATTAAGAAAAGAGAGCATAAGTAGGAGAGCATAAGTAGATTAGTAGAGAGGGTTTTAGGCTTCTAGCATGCTGTACAATGCTGAACCATGACTCAATATTTTTTTTTTTTTTGGTTCTGAGGTCATTATCAAGCAGAGAACATTTTAAAATATATGCATATGATTCATCATAAATGAAGACTGCGAGTACTCAGATGACTTTTGTTCTCTACAGACCAGTCACCTTTAGACATTTTTTTAAACTGACATTCAAATATTGTCTCAGTAGAAAAGGAGAATCTATCTGTTCCAAGAGGTTGATTCAGATCAAGGGAAATCTGTCACTCCAACACCAAAATTTATGAACAAGACGGTCTCAGAATAAGTTAGGAGATTTTGACTTTGGTATTAAACGCTTCCTATATTGCACAGAACTGGGAATTCTCTGTCAATGAGTAAACAAAACATGAAGATTCAAGATCTATTGCACAGATACTGAAAGAAAGAAATAGTGCAAATTGAAGAAATGTTTGCACATTTACAAGGAGCTAAATAATACAATAATTCAGGGTAACTAAAGAAGAAGTACACAAAAGAAATCAGCTTGGTTTCATCTGTTTCCAAAATATTACAGCCACTGCAATAAACCAGTATTTTGTAAGGAGTCATGGTGCCAAGGAAAGCAGGATAAACTGCATTTTTCACTCCAGCAGGAAATTTAAAGGACCATATGATTTTTCACCTTGAAAAATTCAATATAACAAATATTAGCTTCAATAGAATTTTCTTCAAAATACTTTACCTCAAGGAATGTGGTTTTTGCATGATGATTATCAATGCATATAATATTATATATGTAGATATTACCTGCATATTAGGTATGCATGTATGAGTCTAAATTAATTTAGTTATTTAGAAGCTGCATTAGGGTAATAAAGAATTGCTCCTGTAACCTGACTATTTTCTTATAAATTGAAGATCTTTTTCAGCAGTTTTTTCAGAGAATTACATCTCAATAAGGGTCATATAAAAATTAAACTGAATATTTACTTAGGGAATAGTCACTAGGCTGGCATATCACTTTTAGAGGGGAACCTTGACCTTTGTTTACATAACTGCAATGTGTTTATGACTGCAAAAAGCCACACAAACAGTGTGTTCAGATCAGAAAAATGTTTAGAGTAATGCATAAAACCCCAATGCATAAAAATGGTCCAGTAGTTCTGTGAGGGAAATAGATGTTCAGTAGCTGAATTAAATAAATGGATGCCTACAAAAGGAAATCTTTTTTTTCCTAATGCTGATCTTAATTATTTCTTTCCTCTTCACATGACTGTCATGAAACTCATAGTTCAAGTAAACCTTTCTTAATTCTTTTTGTCATGGGAGAGAAAGGCTTTGTGTTGGCTCTATAGTAGGTACTGGTAGCGTCCATAGTTGTAGCTACATTGTATTGTGGGAATTTTTGTTTGTTTTGTGTGCACTGATGTGCATGTGCCACTTTCTCTGATGCCACTTAGCTAAGATTTAGCCTTAATAACTCTCTTCATATGGAATTTTCACCCATACTGTGTATATGAATTTCAACAGAGTCCCTCAACCTGTTCTCTCAGGTATGAATATTCAGATACTACTTAGTTTTCCCAGAAGAATACTTCCTTTCCAGATAGCATCTTAAGTTCTCAGACCAGTACTTATAAAGAGTTCAAAGACTTGGTGCTGCAAGAAATATAGATGAAGAGTTGATGATACGGACTAGCAGCTTCTTGCAGGAGTGTCAGAATACATTATTTGGCTCATACATCTTGTGTGGAATCAGATTCCTATGTGTATACTGATAAGTGCCATGGGTTATGAATGAGTAGGGAGGAGAGCTTTAACTTCCACTGAACTAGCAAATTCAGATCCTTATTTCTCCTGTTATTTTTAAACACCAAATTCACAAATAAATAAGTAGGGCACCATGAAAATTCATATTTTGAAGACTGATCTGTAAATTGTAAGCCTAATTTCCACATTTGAAATTTATACCCTTTATATGGAAAAAACTCTTTGAAGTAAGAAAGTGGTACTAGTAAGTTCTGACTGAGAGGGTGTGAGAAAGCTTTTCTCTGTCTCTTATCTGGGTCCTGAATGGAAAGAATGTTTTGCCAAGAAGAAAACAATGGATTCCAGAAGAGCCTTCCTAGGAATTTTCTGGTCATACCAAAGTTTACAAATTACTTAATTCAGTCTCAGGTGTTTCCTCTGTAATGTATACAGTCAAAGAATCCTGGATAGCTTACCATATAACACAGAATTTAATAAAACATGATACACAGTTTTAATTTAATAAAACATGATCTTCTTTTAAGGATTTTATACAAAGTCTACATGCTTAATTGCATTAGAAGTTCTATCTCTACATGTATATATTGATAAGAAAGAAAACTCATTAGCTGGGGGAGAATTCTGTACAATAAAGATATAGTTAGAGGGGTTTGGTCTCATTTCTGACCTATGGAGATGCTGTACTTTGTAAAGAGGTAAAGAGGAATGACATAAAAGCTTAAGGCCTTTTTGGAAATAAGTAAGCCTGACAGTGTAAGATTTTATTTATAGAGCTTCACAAATTTTAACATTATCAGAGCAATTGATAAAGGTGAATGTTTAAAGTACCGGATACAAACTCTATGTCATTTCAACACTGACCATGCAGGTGCACTTGCAATATCACATACTTTATTACAATCTCCTTAATTATTAATAAAATCAGGATAGAAAAACAATCATTAGCCATCTTTTTATAAACCTGGTAAATTCACAGTTTGTGCAATTATAAACATTACTGATAAACATTCTCAGTGTTTTTTAATTGTATACGGTTAAGAAATGCTCTCATTTTCAATAGTTTGTTTCTGGAAATATTTTTGAACAGGTTTTATTCTTGTATATATTAACTGAAAGGCAAAGAATGATGTAGTTTTCAATTCTGATACGAGTATATATATATACACAGATATTCTCCATTTCGAACAATTGAAGTGTGAGCACCTGTAAAATGTTCAGTAAAAATTTGAAAGAATCTGACCTACAATTAATACATTCAAATAAAGAGTGTAAAGATTTATTTGGTTGGACACAGATAGCTGAGAATCTTTAAACCTGAACAGTAAAATGTCTGCAAGTCATGATAGAGTGGCAAGGTTCATTAAAAACAGCAACATGCAATCAAATAAATGATGTGTTGAAATAAATTGAAATAAAATTGTTGCTGTTTCTTAGGAATATTTTACATTTTTTATTATTTTGCTAAACTACATATTTTATCTGTAGAAAATTAAGTACTAAAGAACTCATCTTAATAATATACACATATAAATACACCTATATATGTGTGTATATATATATATATGAGACAAGATTTCGATAGTCTTCATCACATGGAACAGTACATCAAAATCCCACTTCAAAGGCCGATGAGGCCAACAGGATAGCTACCTGCACAGAAAGTTACTAGAATATGAATGGTATTGAGGCTGTAGTAAACAATCTGAAAAATAATCCTAGACACAAGAACAAAACAGAAACGGTAATGTCTACAGGGTAAATACCCCAAAACACCAGATCTATTGTTGCTCAGCAAAAGGCTTTGCAGCTCTGTGGCAGTGGGGTGAACAAGGAAGTAGTATTTGCAGCATATAAAACCATCCCCTGTAGTGCATGAGGGGTGAGAAAAATCTTCCTTGCATGGAATATACATTTTCCCTGTAGCCCTAATGTATCTCTTAATTACTTGTTTATGAGCACAAAAAAAACCCCCAAAACTTTAAGCATGATATGATACATATGATACATACCTTAGGAATACTCACTCCCAAACTGAACCGGTTTTTATCAAAACTATGTTTCATGCAAATACAATACAATCTCACATGGATAGATACTAACACACTATACTAACATCTGTAGAACAATTACGATCAACTAATTTTTCTTCATACAGAATGAGATAGGCAATTTTAAAAAGGAGTGACAGCAATCATCGTACAAGCATAAGCACTAATATTTCACAAATATTTTTTTTGAGAAATAAAGTATGTATAACTATATAATCATCCCTACCCCAGTCACATTGAGTGGACTGGATCGAGAGCTGCACCATCTCATTTATATATTTGAATAATCCTGCACTTCATTGTGATAGGCGTATTTTCCAGAGTACAAGGTTTCCCTTGTGGTGTGTTTTGTGGAGTGTATTTGAACTGGAATGCTCTCAGTTTCTAAAGCAAGCATTTGCAGATATAAACTAAATGCAAGATCTGTCCAAGAGAACAAACTGTAAGAGCTGCAGTGGATGTTTACTGTTTTGCAAAATCAGCCATCAAAAGACCTTAAGCAATCTAGAAGAAATTTAGCTGAATTTTACTTTCTGAGGTTCACTTAAATTAGGGAAAAAGGAGGTGAGAGAAATTGCAGGAGGAGGAGGAGCTGATCCGTCTCAAGGTGGAGCTGTATCTTGTATTAAATGACATTGGCAGATTAAAGCTCTCTAGTGGGGAAGGGCTTAAAGGCTGAGTCAAAAGCCAAGAAGTCTTTTTATTTACGCCTACCTCCCAGCCCCTGGCAATCTGACTAATAACAAACTGAGCTAACAAGAAAGACTAGAAAGAGCAGAGAGAACACAGAAGCAGCTTGGATCTAAAAATCTGAAAAACCAAGTGATCAAGTCAAGCTCTGCTGAGCGTCTTGTTTGTTTACTGCATCGAAATGCTTGCAAACAGTTAACTATATGCAGAAAAGTCAGCATAGCTGTGAAGTATGCTGTGAATTTTAATTGAGGAAAAAGGACAACTGCTTACAGGATGGTCTAATGTACACCCTGCTTGGAAGATTTTTTCAATTGAATGCTTTGTACTTTGTCTTCTGAACAAGGATTTTAACTTTGTGGAGCTGTAGTATTACCAGAGCTTGCAGCAAAGTGAAACTCAGAAGAAAGTGTGTGTTTTTCACAGGGAAGAATTACATCACATTGAAACAGCTGCTTCCACTGTGCATTACTGAGCATTTCAGAGAGTGTTACTGCTGTACAGGTAAGAAAGATTCCAGGTAGTTAATTAGCTGAGCATATAAAAAATTAATTTCTCAGTACCAGTTGAATTTATTTTTCTGCATTACTTTGTATAACTTTTATGTTAAATCTTGGCAGCTTATAGTGTATTTCAATCTGCCAGGTGAATTTATTCAAACTGCTAACTGTGTAGAAAGTATGTATCAAGGAAATGCTGGTTTCCGATCCCTTGAGGGGAGGAATGGGTGTTTGTTTTTATTTCCTGTAGTGTAAGAATGGTCTTAAATGCATCATCTGACTGTGATTGCCTTCAGAATTTAGTAATCAGTCCAGAAAGCTCTTAGCAATTACCAATTCTTAGCTTGAGGCTTTGAAATTCTTCAACATGCATTTTTTAAATAGCTGAATTAAAACAACCAAGCAAACAAAACTCCAAGTAAGATGAAACAAGCTATTTCAATGTTTTAAAAACATGTTGATTAAGACTTGGCAAGCACATGATGTCTTTGCTGTAAGTTCACTATTTCTGAAAGTATTCAATTTTGCCTCGTGGAATGGACTGTGACATTTTGTGGTCTTTTAGAATTCCTACTGCAAAAAGCTCAGTTACAATAGGCACTTAATAGTGAGTCACATGAAAGAAGATAAAGAGAACAAAATTAAGATACCACGTAGAATTTGCTGAAAAATCCACCACCTGAAACAGGAAAAGGTCAGGTTTGTCAAGTCTTTTGAATTAAATGTTATTTTATTGTGAATTCTTTCAGTTAAATGTTGACCATCTGTTACTTGAAAGCAGTTTTTATTTTACAATAGTAGCCCACTGAGAGTTTCATTACATATTTCTGAGTGTTCAGACAAAGAAGAATTGGAAAAAGGAAAAAACAGTATGTCCTTTATTAATTTTTGTTGTGTGTATATGTGTGTGTGTGAATTCTGGCAGTGCTGCCTACGGAACTATGACGATGATTAAAATGGGAATGTTTTCCAATTGGTTACAAATGTTGTTACTTTCATCTCTGAGGGGAGGGCTTTCATTTTTTTAACCTAATTTCTCAATATGCACTAGAATGTAATATGCTTTTCATATTATTATTTTTTATTATTATTTAATTTTGCTCAGAGACTTTGTAAGTGCAGTTTGAATTTGATGCAGATTGAAGCTGGAATTCCTACAGAGAAAAAGTGTACAGAAACAAAGTCTAATTATTCATGCAGTAGGTTTGAAGCTGGCATCTGTTAAGAGCCTGCATTTTTTACCTCGAGTCACTGGAAAGTGTATTGATGAATATAAAACAAGAATAAATCTCTAGCAAAATACCATATTAGAATTATTCTGCATACTTCAGAATAACATCTTGATATATGTCTAATCCATTACTTCTTCAGAAAACAAGCTGAAAGACATATATATCAAACATAAGCAGATGAACTTCAAGGAGTGTTATATGGAATAACAAAATTATTTGTTCTATTAAAACAAAAATAAAAGGTCATATTTTAGGGACAATTTTGCTTACACTGTGAATTGCACTTACTACTAAATCATAGATTTACTCCCACTTATCAGGAACTACTAATGAAGAAAAAATAATTCACTGAGCTGCTGTTGCTTCTGTGTGTGTGTGTGTGTGTGTGTGTAATACTCATACCACAGCAATTGTCTGCACGTATAAATATTTGCAGTCCATTTTAAGGGAAGTCTTGAGAAATGATGTTGTTAGTAACAAAGTTACATGACAATTAAAATATGCGTTGATGAGAAGCCAGGTCATATGACCATGCTATAAGAATGTTCATGCATGTTATTGAAAAGATTCTTGCAAAAAGTTCTAATCTTTCAGAAATTTGCACTTCAGCTGGTTAATTTTGTAGTGTCATTTTGTACTTCATGTTTCAATAGCTTACTTTGAAAGATCAAATGACCTTCATAGATGAATTACTTTAGAAAACTGCTCAGTTCAGTCCTAGAATAAAGGTAGCATCCAAAAAAAGTTCTTGTATTTTAAATCATCCATTCTATTGTAAGTTTTTTTTTCTTTTATCAAGTATTTAATTAAAAATTATAAACAGTGATTTCACTCCATCTCATATATCAAGAATTACCATTGGTCTTGCTAATTAGATAGCCTAGACAGAAAGAAGTAGAGAATCTTCAGATGGACTGTAGCATAAATTTATTCAAAGCAATGATAATAAATGCATGATTTACACATGTAAATTTTGCTGGTAACTTCATAGTTGTTTTGTAATGATGTATTTATCAGATATTGAAAAGTTCAAGATCAGTTTGACAGGTAATAATTTAGATTACACAACATATGGATGATAATGAATATTTTTAACTTATAAGGCAGAGTATATTTAAGATTTTTTGCAGTAATTAATGATTATAATAATTGGAAGGAGTCTAATACTTAATCTAAAAAAAGCGGGTTTTTTTGCGGACACAATTGTTTTATGTGTATATTATATACAAACATATTAGACTATGTTCATTGTTCCCACTTTCACTAAATATCCACAAACTATAAGAAATGAATTAAAATTTAAGTAAAGAAAAATAATTATTTTGTCTACTTCCTCTTTGTTTTGGCTGTCCAAGGATTGCAGAGGAAATAGGTTTTGACTTACACACATAATACAGAACCAAAGGGGTGATTCCCTGTATCCTGACTGAATGGGCTTTTGCTCACAACACATTGTTGAACGAAATCGAATCTTATTTCTTCTTGTCAGCAGCTGGACAACATGAAGTTGAGCTTAGCAAGATACTCTTTAAAAATTGCAGTGCTATATGTGACACAAAGCAACAATCCAAAATATTATATTAGCCTTGATATAAGTTGCTCAGAGAAGTAACTTACTACTGCTGTTCACTGGCAAAACATCCTAGGTAGTATATAAATAAAGACAATACATTCTTGATTATCTCTTACTTTGATGTATCAGTATGAAATTACTGAAGCACTTCCCTTATTACTCTGTTTATTGATTCAGTACATTAAACTAAATATATTCTTCTCTGCTTAGCAAATCATTCAAATACTTTGCATGATATAATATTGTTTGAAAAATGAGGCAGCTCAATGACAAGTGCTAGGAATGGTTATTCCTTCCCTTTGGCTGAGAAAAAAACCCAAAAAACACAAAACAAAACCAACCCTGTGAAATCACGACTCTAATACTTTTCCTTTTTTCTTTTTATTTTTTTTTTCTTTTTTTTATAGAATCTGCTGGGCAAAATGAAGCTCTGGATTTTTATTCTATATTCAGTTGTGGTTGCATCTGATCCTTTTCAGTCACAGCCTTCTTTTTCTTCAGTTAGAGGAGCTTGTCAGAGTTTGTGTTCTTGTGAAGAAAAGGATGATACCATGATTATAAACTGTGAAGAAAGAGGGATTAAGACGATATCGGAAATAAATGTTCCACCATCACGGCCTTTCCATCTTAATCTGCTAAACAATGGCCTGACTATGTTACACGCAAATGATTTTGCTGGTCTTGTTAATGCTATCTCTCTACATCTTGGTTTTAATAATATTGCAGATATTGAGCCTGGGGCTTTCAATGGTCTCAGTCTTCTTAAGCAACTTCATATAAATCATAATTCTTTAGAAACACTTAAAGAAGATACATTTAATGGATTGGAAAACTTGGAGTTTCTTCAAGCAGACAACAATTTCATCACAGTGATTGAAGCAAGTGCCTTCAGCAAGCTCAACAGGCTTAAAGTGCTTATTTTGAATGATAATGCCATTGAGTATCTTCCTCCAAACATATTTCGTTTTGTGCCATTGACCCATTTAGATCTACGTGGAAACCAGTTACAGACACTGCCCTATGTTGGCTTTTTGGAACACATTGGTAGAATACTAGATCTTCAGTTGGAAGACAATAAATGGGCCTGTAACTGTGATTTGCTGCAGCTGAAGATATGGCTAGAAAACATGCCTTCTCAGTCAATAATAGGTGACGTTGTATGCAATAGTCCTCCAGTTATCAAAGGCAGCATCTTAAGCCGGTTGAAAAAAGAATCACTTTGTCCCACTCATCCTGTCAATGAACTTGAAGATCCTTCAGGGTCACTGCCCTTGGTTGTAACCACCTCTATCAGTGATAGTCACCTGTCAACCAAGGTGATTCCTATTCTGAAAGCTCCTACTAAAGAACCAAGTTCAGTGCTTCATACTTCAAAGCCTACTACACAGTTTCCAGGAATCTATTGTCCTGTCCCCTGCCACTGCACCAGCCATATGCTCTCAGGAGTTCTCATGCACTGTCAGGAGCGAAATATTGAAAGCTTGTCTGATTTAGGACCCCCTCCTCGAAATCCTAAGAAGCTTATTCTAGCTGGAAACATTATTCAGACATTACTGAAATCAGACCTTGTAGGCTATGCCAGCCTGGAAATGCTTCACCTGGGGAACAATCGCATTGAAATGATTGAGGAAGGATCCTTTGTGAATCTGACTAGACTGCAGAAATTATATCTCAATGGAAATCATCTTACAAAGTTAAGTCAAGATCTCTTCCTTGGCCTTCAGCACCTTGAATACTTGTACCTTGAATATAATGCCATCAAAGAAGTTTTACCAGGGACATTTAATGCAATGCCAAAACTTAAGGTCCTCTACTTAAATAACAACCTTCTGCAGACTTTACCACACCATATCTTTTCAGGTGTTCCACTCACTAGATTAAATCTGAAAACAAACCAATTTGCTCATTTACCTGTGAGCAATGTCTTGGATGAACTGGTTATGCTGGTACAAATTGAACTTGAAGACAACCCCTGGGACTGTACCTGTGATTCAGTTGGGCTGAAAAAATGGATACAAAAACTCAGTAAGAATACCATGATGGGTGATATTTTTTGTAAATCTCCAGGACACCTAGCAAAAAAAGAACTAAAATCCCTGAACAGTGAAGTCTTGTGTCCAGGTTTAATTAACAGCCCTGCTCTACCAACACATGCCAGTTTTGTAGTTGTGACAACTTCTACTACTACAAACACTGCAGATACCATCCTGCGGTCCCTTACAGATGCTGTCCCACTTTCTGTTCTAATATTAGGACTTCTAGTTGTGTTTATAACTATTGTATTTTGTGCAGCAGGAATAGTTGTTCTTGTTCTGCATCGGCGACGAAGATGCAAAAAGAAGCAAGCAGATGAACAAACGAGGGATAGCAGTCCAGTTCACCTTCAGTACAGCATGTATGGGCATAAAACAACACACCACACAACGGAGCGTCCGGCTGCAACTCTCTATGAGCAATGTATGGTTACTCCCATGGTTCAGGTCTACCGCAGCCCATCCTTCAGCCCCAAGCATACTGAGCAACAAGAGGAGGGAAGTGCAAAGGAAGCTACTGATTCCAAACATCTCCGCCGAGGTCTCCTGGAAAGAGAGAACAGTTCACCTCTTACAGGTTCAAATGTCAAATATAAGACCACAGATCAATCTGCTGAATTTTTGTCCTTTCAGGATGCCAGCTGCTTGTATAGAAACATTCTTGAAAAAGAGAGAGAACTGCAGCAACTAGGGATCACAGAGTATTTAAGAAAAAATATTGTCCAGCTCCAGCCTGACATGGAAGTTCATTATCCTGGAACACATGAGGAGCTGAAGCTAATGGAGACACTCATGTACTCCAGGCCAAGGAAGGTTTTTCTAGAACAAACTAAAAATGAGTATTTTGAACTCAAAGCTAATTTACATGCTGAGCCTGACTACCTGGAAGTCCTGGAGCAGCAGACATGAAGTGGTAATACGTTGGGCTGGGGACAAATCTCTATAATTCTATTTTAAGTTGGAACCGTTGTAAATAAAAGTGCCTTATAATAACATGTCAACAGTCAGAACTAAAGCACAGCCGTAATCCTAGCAAAAGAAACCTCAGGGATCACTGTAGGAAGCCATGGGGTTGTGTGCAGGCAATATGTCTCTCCCCAAGTTAAACATGAACTTTATGTGATTGAACTGTGGGAGGAAGATTGTTTCTTGCATATATTCCTCAGCATTTTAGAAAGGTGTGTGTGGCACTCTCCATTC
The DNA here is from genome assembly GCA_013398125.1 of Aegotheles bennettii. Lineage (NCBI taxonomy): Eukaryota > Metazoa > Chordata > Aves > Caprimulgiformes > Aegothelidae > Aegotheles > Aegotheles bennettii. The sequence continues at coordinate 15,068 of VZRW01009214.1, forward strand.
TGTACTCAACCTGTGGAAGAATATTTGTTATCTTTACACTTTCTTTTTCCCCTCAGTTTAATTTGATTTTTTTTCAAAAAAAGCACCTGTTTTTGTAGTTCCAAGGTTAGAGTCTATGGATTAGGTTAGTACATGCACTGCATAAATGACCATTGTCTACAACTACACCTAACAAACCCTTATAATAAATATGAAAGGAGCTGAAATTTTGTCATAATAACTGTCAGTTAAAAAAAAATAATTCTATTTTTGTGTATGCACCTAGAGCCTGCAAATATTTAAATATTTCACACAAAACTTCATATGTGCATTCTGTAACAGTATGTGGAAGGAGAAAGTATGTAACTATGTTTACCCAACATCTTCAACAAAGAAAAAAGTTCCCTATCTGATAGCTTTACCTAAGTTTGGACAATCTTTTCTTGAGCTGCTGCTATAAAATATTGTACATCACTGGTGTTTCAACTCATAATCCTGGGCAATTTGAAAAGCTACTGAGAATCATCTGTAAATATGTTATTGTGTTTAATAAGTTTGATTTATATATATATATAATAGTTTTTGTGCTGGCTTTAAATATTCTTGGAGGAAATTTATTTGCTGTGGCTAGGAACTTCAAAGTGAAAATACGAGTACTTCACCACCTTACACAAAAGCAACTCACAGACAGTATAACCGAAACAATACACACATGAGGAAGATTTATAGTAGTTAGCTGTTTGTACAAAAATATGTTATATTTTCTGAAATTAGAAGAAAATAAAGTGTTGTGGGAAAAATAGTCAAAAAAATGTAGAACACCGCAGGTTTATTTTTGCAATGAATTCTAGCTAGATTTATATTTACTATTTATTATGTATAATTTTGTATTATTTTTTTTTCAACTCACAAGAAGAGAAAAAACTTATTCTTGGCTGCCTTTCAAGCAAATCAAGAAACTAATCTCTATCAAAGAAAAAGAAATAAAGATTTTTCAAAATGTCTTTCCCTTAAAGATCACTTTTTAAAGAAAGCAGCAACCTCTGCATGCACAAATTTAAAGCTGTTCAAGAATTAAACACGATGTTTCTCACTCTTGTTATGTGGATGGAAGAATCTTGTCCAGCGTGCAGTAAGGCTATTTGATTTCTGTGCATGACTGTCATGGTGCCAAAACACAAATTCTGACTTCTGTTTCTTCCTCTAAACAAATCTTCCATAAACTGACTATGCATGATTTTTTTTTTTTAATTTCTATTTGTAGAGTAAAAGATCAGCTTAATTACATGTCTACATATGTATGCTGAAGTCTGGATAATATCAAAGTAAAAGATACTCTTCATTTCAGCTAAATGTTATTTCTTACCTATTTGTATATACAGCTGTGAAATTCTTCATGTTCTTCGTACATAAGTTGCTGACAGAAATTTTTCCCATACTGCATATAAAAGTCAGATTCTCAGTCCTTTCAAATTTGCATAAACATAATGACTTTGATGGTGCTATACTAATTTCTGTAATTTGAGGATCTGATCACATGTTGTCTCTGTTAACAAATCAACTTCCTTGTTAATACTTTTGAGGTATTATCAATTTGCTATGGAAGTCAAACATGTTAGCTTCCAAAAATCAAAATGTTAGTTATTAGAGAATAAGTATTATTTCTTCTTTCTATGAATGAGAGTAATTTTGTTCAGAAAACCTATGTATTTAGGAGGATTAAGAAGAGTAAATCTGGTGACAACATATTTGTTTCATTGCTATCTTTATTCCAGACAAATAAAGATAATGGTAAGTATCATTTTTAAATGTAATACTGGAGGTGCAGTTAATGGTGAGACAAAAGGAAAAGTACAGCTACATTAATTTTATATTAACTTAGGTATCTAGTGTTTTTTAGCTGTCCTTGCATATTCAAGATGTGAATAACCTTCAAGGGCATCTGGAAGGAATGATTGATGCCCAGATGGGTGGCTTAGAGTATCAAAATGACGCTAGATGTCTACATTTAAATGATTTCGTTTTACACAGTAAAAAATGTGACTTTATTATTTGAAATAATTAAGATCCAATGAAAAATCTAATTCAGTCAATGGAAGTGACACTAGAAAACATTGAATATTGAATCAGAACTCCTAATATTGTCTTTTTTCAAATTCTCAGAGATCTCAAATTAGAGTAAGAGAAAAAAAAAAACAAATAACAAAAAACCCAACACACACACACCCCTCCAAAAAAAAACACCAGAAGAAAAATGTACATGGTACTTGATAACAGAGTTTAGTATTTCAGTGTCTTTCATTTCAGTAGTTATTTCCATTAGTAAAAAATGGATGTAAAAGTAATACCCTGCAATTGGCAAAATGCAGGGAAATGATGGTTCAGGCCCTTAGGCTTACATTTTAGAGAAATAACTCGAGACTAAAGACAATTGCCACATGCACAGATGTCACTTTACTTAGCTGCTAACAGTTACTTGTCAGAACGTTGAGGACAACTGTGTGGCAAAACATTCTTCTACATTGCAGTCTCAAAGCATCAGAAAGAAGAGTCAGCTAAATTAATGTCAAAAAAACTCAGTTGTACAGCTGTATCAGGGCATCACTCAGCAGATTTAAAGACGCCTTTAGCTTTTAGCTTTTCCTCAACAGGGAGATTCACATCTTCCATTACATAAGGGCAACTGTACTCTGTGGCAGTCTGTAACAATGCAAGTGGTTTTGTGGTATCCAGGAATCACTAGACTGTGGAACACCATCCACTTTACTATCATCTGTCCCTACTGGTCTGCTATGTAGTGAAAGTTTGTATGAAGAGAGAGGTCTGCCTACAGACTTACCTCTTAATAATGTTCTCAGACAGTGATTTTCCAGCTATGAGGAAACTTCATGACAAAAATTGATAAGAATTTGGCCTTATAAGATTATACTTCAGCTAAAAAATAAAATCATGACATAAGGAAAGTATCACATACAAAGAAAGAAGGAAAGATGCAATATCTATTTCTAAAAGTTCCTTGGAACATTTTCATTATAACAATAAGAAACCTGCCCTTAATGTTATTGGTGTTTGTGGAAAGTTGTGAGGGGTATTCAGAAATATTTTTGTTAAAATCATATTCTCATATTTATTTATTTTTTTCCAGTGACAGTCACAGTTAAATGGTTTGGTACATTTCACTTAGCTCAGATATGGAGGTTGGAAGGCAAAGTATGTTTGACAGTCTGCAACAAAGTGACTTCATTTTTCTCCTGTCAGCATGATAGTTTAATTGAGTGTAAGAAAAGTACTTCATCAAGCACACTGGTGTACATGGCAGTTATGTTACTGCTGTTAGAGTACCTCAAGGTAACCAACATACCAGTTTCCCCTCATATTTGAGTGAAAGATGTATATCAAATAACACTATAGGTCTGTTTTCTAAATAGATATTAAAGTAATTTATATATTTTCAACTTTGTAAAATTCAAATGCTATTTCTCTTCTTTTTTTCTTCCTGCTACAGGTATTTTTCACACAGACTTTTAGTACTGATACTTGAATATATTACCTACAGTGATGCCTCTCCAAGATTTTAAACAGAAATAAAGCCTACCTGCACCCCCAAGACCTCTTCCAACAAAATGTGTAGATTTACACATATTTACCTATTCAGAAATGATCCAATATTTTCAACACATTCTTCTCCATTAAAATGACAGATCAATCTTTCAGTAACCAAATTCCAGACTGAAAATGAGTTCATACATTTTGTCAGTAATGTGTCAAAGCTACAAGATTCAAATCCAAAACTTTTTCACCTGCAATTTTTTATCTGATTGGAATCTGAGGATCAGGTTTTGGCCCCTCTTTGCATGACAAAGAAGTCCCTGCTATGACCTTAAAGAGAGGATGTTTACAATGTGACACTTACCTTCATAAAGATTACTAATTGTAGAGTATGCTAAATTGAAAAGACGTTTGATTGAGATGACAAACTATCTTATAAAGATTCATTTCTGGAGTGTTAATAGAAAATTATCTTTATCACAGATAAAACATTATTTCACAGGATAAAGTAATAGTGGCAAGGGAAAAATGGAGATTGAAACTCAAAATAATAATCAGAAGGGATTCTGAATTTTCATTCTGAGGATGTCGTCGTCTACAACAATATATTTTATCAGCCACACTGACACAATCTGCAAGTTTCACGTAATTGCACTGAAGTTAATATGAGGAAAAAAAATAAATTAAGCACTTTTCTTAATTCAAAAGATCAGCTGAGAAACATTCTTAAGATTGGCACATTTGTTTTCTCTTGTTCTCCCCAACACAGAATACATTCGTTTCCATTAATAAATTTCACTCTCAGCCATAGACAGTCCTCTAGCAGTATAAGCTACTGTTGCAGTTGAAACCTACTCCTTGGAGGGGTATGCAGTGCGTGCATTGCCTTCAGCAGTTAGTTCCTCTGGGACCTAAAATCTGGTGTACCCTGTTGGATTTGAGACAGGGAAGATGGATCTATTACTCATCTTGTATCATAAGTGAAAAGACCCATCTCTTCTTGATTTTCTGAAGTTTATGATAATCTTGATCTTGTTTGTGGAGTTGGTATCAAATCCTTTAATTCTTTGAAGCAGAAGTGAACTGTAGCTGAAACCAATATGGAGATGTTTAATTGCCATACTGAAAAGGTACAGTATGGTCTTTTCTTTCTTACATGTCTCCTAACAGTCAGCTTTGGCTTTTTGAAACAACAGAACAAATTCTTAAGGGCCACAGTCTAATGGAAAACAGCTAACTCAAGGAAGAACATAAAACACCAGATGCTGTTCAGCTGTATGAAAGCAAGATGCAGTGACAAACTATTTTTTTAAGGGTTTCAGCTTCATATAGATGGAGTGCAAGTACATATGAACAGCACATTTCATAAAACATTTACCAAAGTTTTGTGTTTTAAGACATTAACTTAAAAATATTCACAGTGTATTCCTCTTATTGCTACTGGAAGGATTCCTTCTATTCCATTGATTTTAGTTCATGCACTGGAATGATGGAATACAGAAAAGAAGAACAATTTGGTTTCATATTTCAGGAGAAATGTTATTTATTGTAACTTTAGCTATTTGCCTTTGTAGATAAATCCATCCAGATTTTTTCATTTTGAGAATTTATCTTGTTTTACAAGTTAAGAATTTTTAAAATTTTTCCAGATGTAATTAATTACTAGATAAGCTACAGAAAATTAAATAATTAATTGTTCAAACAGAAAGAAGACTGAAACCTTTTATATATGCAGAAATCCTATGGAATATTAATATAAAATTGCACTTTAAAATAAATTATAAAATGCATAAAATTTAACATTATTTTTAGTTTTAGATTGACACATTTCAACATTTTTGCATTTTTTTGAAATTACAAGCCAACATAACACTTCCATAATGACACATATTTGGGTTAAATACATATTAAAAAAAAAAAAAAAAAAGGACTTTTCAGTGCAAGGACACCAAACAAGAAAATGAATTATTTTGTTATACGCACTTTTGGGGGGGTAGAATATCATGGATCTTCATCCATGTGGTGCAGTATGTTCACACAGTTCATATGAGATATAATTATCTAAAAAGTGCAGACTTAAAACAATTATATCCATGACATTCTTAACAGAAATGATTTGCCTAATGATTAGTCCATGTAATCATGTTCTTTTGTAAATGGAAGATGGTTGCACTGCACTATTTTAAAAGATTCTTTGTGTCAAGTATCCTTTGTATATATCCATAGATATATAGAGATTCCAGGCTGCCAATTCTGGGCTGGTTTATGGACATCTAGATATCTTGGATCTTTGGGTACTTGGAAGACAGTGAAAAACCACTAAGGTCATGTATTATAGAGGAAGGATGTTTCAACAATAGTTAAAGATTTAGATTCCTCTTTCCATATGGCCCAAAATATTCAGTATTCTTCAGCATCGTATTATATGATTTAAGGATGAATGTAGAACATTAACAAACCAGAAATGTAACATTTGAATGCCATTGTTTGTAAAAGGTAAAGGATCCCATGAGGTATCATGACATGAGGATTAATATATGGAGATTTTAACATCCTCATGTGTTACTTAAATGTCTTTAAGTAATATATAACTTCAGGAGAGATGAGGCAGAGGTGATGTTGCTGTCTATTGACCACTCATGCATTCAGATTTCCTAAAGGTAAATGCTATGCTGAGGATAACTATCTTCATGCTGCTGTACATGATATTACGGAGGCTGAATCATGTTCTATAGATTCTAAAGTAATTGTTTATTATAGGACAAAATCTATCACTTCTCTAAGCACTGAAGTGTCATCTGAAATCTTGTAGGCTCACATTCCATGATTATTTTTATTATGATGATGATTATTATTCATAAAAATAACCACAGAATAAAGAGAAGCTTTATTATTTTCCTATATAGAACAATGCTTTCTGAATTTTAGCTTCATGTCCTGATCCAAGGGCCGTTAAAGCTCAGCAATGATGCTTGTTGGATCTGGAGTTATGCATTATCCTCTTAGAAGTCTATGGTTTTGTCTGCATAGATATATATAAGAAAAAAAAAAAAGGGTGCAAAAACTTAAGGCTGTTGCTGCATCAAGTCTTTTTTCCAGACAGCATGAATTGCAAGTAGACAAGACTACTGCCTGTTCTTAACTATAAGGCCCAACCATACAATAACTTCATAAAAATTATTCTGAAGATTCCCACGACACTGTCTCCTGAAAAAGTGTAAGGGATGTGTCTGTTTTTTCCCATAATTTTTTTCTAACAACTAAGTATGTAAAGAACATTGTAACAAGGTTCTATCAGTAGTATATATCTATATGCTAAATACCTATGCTCTCTGCATAGCCTATCATATATTTTTCTTCAACATGTTTCATTTAATTTTCTTCTTTGTTTTTTCCTTTTTCACTTTTTCTCTTTTCTTTTTTTAATATATATTTAACTTTGTGGCCCAAATAAATTTGTGGGTTTTTAGGTGGCGTCTTTCTAGGTGTTTGTTGCTTACTACTGGACAATAGTGCAGTCTCTATCCTGGGCTTTTAAAACAAAATAGATATCTGGGGTCCTAATAAATTTACTAGTGTATAACTCATTACCTGGGTTCTTTTCTCTTTTAGGGTAAAAACTTCAGAATACAAAAAAGTAAAGCAGTATTTATACAATATGAGGGGAGAAGTAAAGGACTTACAGTTCAAGCTACCTAGGAATTTTTCATCAAAGTACAGTTTGATGGAAAAAACGTGTTTTCAAAACCCTCAGTATTTCACATAGGAAGACTTTTTTGCCGAAAATAACACCTGGTTTTGGTTTGTTTTTTTTTCAGTTGAACAGAGTTGTCAATAATTTCTGTTTGTCAGATTGCTCTGTTTTGAGATTACCCACTTCTAATAATTCATAAAACCCTATGGAAATTGTAAGAGGTGACCCTATGAATTTATTGTATTTTTTCCTGTTGGAAAAGTTTACTCATTGAGCAACACCTTCCGTAATATATTTGCAATTTTCCACCTAGCTTAATTGCTGAAAGGTCTGGCCGCAGAAAAATAATAGGAATGTAGGAAATACAGACTGCAAGATGGCAAAATATTACGGCATTTGTAGTAATGAGTTTCAGTGGCTGTAAACAGCAAAAAAATGGATTTGAGAACATTAGAATCATAGAATTATGGAATGGTTTGAGTTGGAAGGGACCTTAAAGTTCATCTTGTTCCGACACCTTCCACTAAGTTGTTCAAAGCCCCATACAACCTGGACTTGAATACTTTCAGGGAGGGGGCAGCTACAACTGTTCTTGGCAACCTCTTCCAGTGCCTGACTACCCTCATAGTAATGAGTTTCTTCCTAATTTCCCATCTAAATCTAGCCTCTTTCAGGTTAAAATCATTACCCCTCCTCCTACCACTACATGGACTTGTAAAAAAGTCCCTCTCCAGCTTTCATGTAGGCCTCCTTCAGGTACTAGAAGGCTTCTATAATATCTCCCTGCAGTCTTGTCTTCTCCAGACTGGACAATCTCACCTCACTCAGCTTCTTAGGAGAGGTGCTCCAGCACGCTGATCATCCTCATGGTCCTCCTCTGGACTCGCTCTGATAGCTCCATGTCCTTCTTGTGTTGGAGACTCCAGAACTGGACACTGTACACCAGGTGTGGTCTCACGAGAGCAGAGTAGAGGGGCAGAATCAGCTCCCTCGACCTGCTGGTCACACTTCTTTTGATGCAGCCTAGGAGACAGTTGGCTTTCTGGGCTACAAACATGCATTGCCATCTCATATTGAGTTTCTCATCAACCAACACCCTCAAGTCCTTCTCCTCAGCGTTGTTCTCAATCCATTCTCTGCCCAGCCTGTATTTGTGCTTGGGATTACCCAGACCCAGCTTCAGGACCTTGCACTTAGCCTTGTTGAACTTCATGCAGTTTGCATGGGTCCACCTCTCAAGCCTGTCAAGGTCCCTCTGAGTAGCACCCCTTCCATCCAGTGTGTCAACCACACCACACAGCTTGGTGTCGTCAGCAAAATTCCTGAGGGTGCACTCGATCCCACTGTCCATGTTGCTGACAAGGATGTTAAACAACACTGGTCCCAGTACTGACCCCTGAGAAATGCCACTCATCACTGATCTCTACTTGGACATTGAGTCATTGACTGCAACTCTATGAGTGTGATCATCCAGCCAATTCCTTATCTACTGAGTTGTCCATCCATCAAGTCCATGCCTTTTCAATTTAGAGACAAGGATGTCATGTGGAGCAATATAAAATTCTTTTCACAAGTGCAGGTAGATGACAGCAGTTGGTGTATCCTTATCCACCAATTCTGTTACCCCATCACAGAAGGCCACCAAATTTTTTGGCACTCTTTGTCCTTAGTGAAGCCATGCTCCAATTAATTTGAATGTTTCATTTTTGGAATGATATTATTTTTCTTTTTCCTTTTTTTTTTTTAAAAAAAAGAGGTTGAACATAACTTTTCTATTTGATCGTGTGTGTGAAACACATCAAATAATTTCCATGGTATACTAAGATTATCAGTCCTCATGAACCTAATAAAAGAATACAAATTACTAGGTTTGAGTGCCAGACTCTTAAGATGCACACCTGGCTAGGATCATTCATACCAACTGACTGCCAGCCTGTGAGCCAATGCAGTGGGTGCTCTTGAATTAGTAGCAGGTGATTATTCCTATCTGCTAAAGGAGGTCATGAAGCAGATGACTTGTGACATGTCTTTAATGTTCACATGATAGATGAAAGAGCTAGGCCACTGATTTCCACAGTCTGGAACAACTTCTAGTGGTGGATCTAAAATTCACTGCAATTCCCTTCTAACTAGTTTACAGAAAATTTCATGGGCATAGAAAGGGAGATGGTAACTACTGAGAAATGTCTAAATATTTTTTTGTTAGGAAAATATAAAGTCAGTCTATGGGTAACAGCTTGTCCTTTTTCTTCAGTTTTTGATGGGCTTGTATTTATTTGGGTTTTTTGTTTTCTCCTTTTTAAAGTATCTAAGTAATAAAAACTATGTAATTTTCCTGGATATGAAGGAATGATAAGAATTATGACAATTCAATGATTTAACCGTAATTTATTATAGACCTTTTGTACATAAGCATTGATTTTAGTTATTTTCAAAGAACAAAATTTACAGTAAACTTTCTGAATGAGTGTAAAGTCATAAGTTATATAGCTTTTTTCTTATGCATTTTTTTAAATTATTGTTTAATTTATTAACAAATATGGATTTGCAACAGTGGTATTTTTTCTTGAACTAGTGTTTAATGGTTTTTAATGTTTTACAGAGCAAAAAAGCTTTCCCCATTTTATATTTTTCTTTTTTAAGTAGTCAAGATGATTTTTAAGAAATAAAGTCTATATTTCCCCATAACTTATATTACTCATCTACATTTTCTCCTAGAAGCTCATTTTCCAAACAATGGTAAGACTATACTTTGTTTTATTCAAATAAAGTGCTACTTCTCTTCATACATACAGTGAAGTGCCTCATGTATGTTGAGGTATAGTGGAAGCAGAGGTAATCCTTCTAAGAGGAGGCTATGAAAGGGTTAAATCACAAGAAAGAAAAAATACCAAAGACTTCTCTGTTCTGGGAATTTCAATTTCTAAACAGGTTAAGTTTAAGAAAAATAAAAAAGTTACAGCACTAATGAGGAACAGCTGAACCTCATAACCTACGATTAGGACTTTTTATACTATTACTTTTTATTTCTATGTGACTGTTCTTTCACACATTAAATTCTTCTTCCTTGTCCTCTTAAATAGCTGTAAAGCACCTAGAAATCTATGAATGCTTTGTAATTAGTATAGGATATTAAGTATTAGCACATAGTTCTATATATTAACATATGCACACTGTTCTGATCCAGAAAATCCACAGGGGATAGAATTTGAGGAAGTGCAGGACCATGGCCTGCTATTTTAATATACTAAAGGAGACATTAAAAATTTGTTAATCCTGGAGTACAATGACTGAGAGTTTAAGTAGCAAATTTAGTAAATTTCCATGATTTTTTTACTGTAACATTAGTTATATTCTTATTCATTCATACTATCAAAGACATTGTAGAGACTGGATATCCCTCTAATAAATAAGTATTCTATCAAGGACTACCTTTATGTAAAATGCATTTTTTAATATATATGGAATAAAAATGTCACTGAAATGAGAACATGAGTCTTTTATTTTCCTTCAACTCTGTATAGTGATTGCGTCCACATGAAAATATGTAAATTTGTCTTTGATGTTTGTTTCTCTGGAATTGCAGGTCTGAATAGGAGAGAAAAAAAGGGGTAATAAACTTACATTAGATTCTTCTTTATTATTCAAGGCCCTTTGGTAAAGGCACTCTAAATGACCAAAGCTGCAAAAGCACTGCTCATTCTTTTTTTCTAAGTGTCTCCATATATTTTCTAACAGTTTCTAACAGCAAATAGGAAAAAAAAAGGGAAGGGAAGGGACGGCACTTTTTAACTGTCGGTCTTGTTAGCTTACTGTGGGGTCTGACAGGCAAGTGACATTTTTTATGGAAAAGATCCCATTAAAAGGTTTGAAGTCAGATTTCTAATAACAAGAATTTAGTTTACTCACCCAGAGGTGTGTTAGCAGTGTAGTATCAATGAACAAATGGCAGTTTCATGGCCTTCAATAATCATAAGGTCATTATATTACATATAGGTACATTTGCAGACTGAAAATTAAATTAAATAAAGATGTGATTCCTTATTTATTTCAGTCAAATTTCAGTAATTCCCAAATTTCACTCTTCCATTACTTAAAATCTGTAAGTTTGCATTTGCTCTGGCACATAATATACTATTTGTCTAATTGGTCTTCTGCAGATGTGAAAGAGAATGAGGTTCATGCTCTATGATAGAATCTGGATTCTTCAGAAATGAACCACTGACATTTTTCATTTCAGTTACAGGAAAGCTTAAGGTAGGACAAAGCAGATGTACAGTACTGAACTGTTTATTTGAATATCACATTTAGTCTGTAATAACAATGAAGAACCTACTTTTGCTGTTTATTTATTTATTTAAGGAAAACAACCAGATGTTTCAGAAAAATAAAAGATCATGGACAAAGATCATGGTCTAATATATATATGCATGCATACATGCTTCTACAAATCTATATATACATGTATATGTATTACATATAAAATAAAAAATTCTTGGATCTGTTGGTAAAATATTAGGGGTTTTTTTTGATTGAGGCAGAACAATAAGATATCTACATACCAGAGGAACAAAATTATTAAACAGGAATTCTGCAAAAATTGACATTTTCATAGTGGTTTGTGAATGCACTGTAATTAAAGAAGACTACCTTTGTAAAGAAAACACACATACAACTAACAGTAGTAGTTCCTCTTTATTCAAAACCAGAAAGTACTCAGTTAAATTCCTATTGTCAGGTTTGTGCATCATACTTTGAGAATTTTTAGAACAGCTGGAAAAAAAACAGAGGACATAAAAATATCATCAGTGTCTAGAAAATATAATTTCTATGAAAAAAAATAAAATGAATGAACTGGGACTGTTTATCCTAATGAAGATAAAACCATGGAAGAAACAAGATGACGTTCTTTTTAATACCTAAAAGTATGGTATAAAGAGGAAAGGAAAAAATTTCTACGATATGAAAATAATACTAGTATTAAAATTTAATGGGGGAAAATTAAGTTAGATGTAGCTAAATAAAAACCTATGGAACTTTATAATAACATTAGCAGAGTATTTTAATATACTATCTGAGAGGCTTAAAATCTCTGTTAAGACTGTTGTTAAATGAAGCTGGACAAGCATCTGTCAAGAATATTGTCAGTAGAATTAATGCATCCTTGGAGCAGAGGTTTCACTTCAGATCTAGGATTCTAAGATCAATGGTGAGATTTTTGGTTTTACATCACTAACAATTTCAATAATTTGTAGTATTTTAAGACTTGCAGGACCAGGAAAAGAAGATAAGTCTCTTTTTTTTTTTTTTTTTTTTCTTATAGTCATTGTGACTAAATGGGTTTATATAATATAATTTAAATTCTAAAGTCTGAACAGGGAGACAAAGTATCATAGGTCAAGTACTATATATGCATAGTACATTATTATCGCTATTACAGGAGGAGAGAATTTATGTGTTTCTCATGGAAGAAGACATTTAATCCATGACTTGGAACATTATTGACTCTTTAAGTCACTTCCAAAGGCAAGAGAAAAAAATAATTAACAGGTATATTGTTCTCTATTTAATATTATGTTTACGTGGAGTTGTTAAACTAGAGTGTTGTTCACAGTGTTCTGTGCTAGATGGGTTTTTTTAAGCCTCAAAGTCTCCCCTGACAAACGAAAAGTCAGAGTAAGAAGTGGCTGTATAGAAAAATTTGTTTTTACGATAATTACTGTTTCTTCTTTAACTAAAAACTGCCTGTTTCAGAAGGTATGTCTTTTTATATGTACTGACATTCCCTTTACTTACCACTACTCAGAGAATGCTGATTTCTTATCAGATCAGGCATCATGTTAATTTGTGCTTCATGAAGAATTCAATGAAATATTCTATTCTAGAAATATCAAGGGTATCTCTGAAAAGGTCTAAATCCATAAAAAAATAAAATAACTGAAACTACTTTGAGGTCTTTGTGAGTACTGGGAATTATCTTTTGGGTATGTAAGTTTTTTTACCTCAATCAGTCATTCCCTGATTGTTTCAAAAACATGTTAGTAACCACAACTGTCAAGCTCAAACAATTCTTTCATACTCATTTTGCTTACAGTGTGTTTATAATGTTTGTGGTATTTGGTTTTAATCATTTAGATACTTGTGCCACCATTCAAAAAGATTTTGCTGGAAAGGTACATTTTGTAAACAGTTTTTTATTCTATTGTGCATAAATATAAAGGAATGGTTTATCACCATTAATGATGCCTGGACTTTGGTCATTAACATATTCTTGTTCTTTGAAAGGAAACATATTTAAAAGTGATAGATGCTAAGGGTTATGTATTCAGTTTAGAAGAAGTTTTGTGATAACCAACACTATTTTATCTCAAAAGGAAAACTTTCATATCCAACATATTTATTGGAATGGAAATATAAAGCTTTGATGTAAGTCTCCTTAGAAAGTGAAAAATAGTCTGAACCAGACATGGTGGCTTGTACAGACTGCGTGTTTCCAAATCTTTTTGACATGCTGTCCAGAAGAATCAACCAGGCAACCAAGGGGATTGAGAGGAGACTTCCTAAGTGATTTTAAAAAGTAATACAGTCTCTTCATTCATCAACTGTTATTAAATTAGTGTGCTCCCTCAACTGTCACCTCAGGTTTCATTCAAACACAATTCTACAGTTGTATCTAACCTCAGGACATGTATTCACAAAACCGTTTAAAATGCCATTTTGTTTTCTTTTTTTGCAGATGTTTTCTGTGCATTGTTCCACACTACAATATCTTTGTCATATTGCAGAACAGCAATACTGTTAAGAAGATAACATTTTATACCCTAAGTTACCTTTTTAGCTTAGAAATCATGCAACATATCAAATAGATGGACATGTCTTTCTCCTTCAAAGGAAGTGCTATTATAGCAACTTTCTCTTTGAATGGAAATTAATGAACAGTACATCTAAAGAACTTTGTCTGTGTATGTGTGTAAAATGTGTAAAATATGCACAAGCATTCATGTATACATCCATACACATAAATATCCATACACTGTGCTTGTCCCTGATGTCTTTTTAAACATACCATGTCTTTACCATAGTCCTCAACTCCGTTCTCCTTCAGGTCACATCTGAAAGCCCATTTGTCATTCCTTGAAAAGATACTAAGCCTGTCACTTTTATTTGTGATGAGTAAGTATACCATTTTTTTTTGTGGATTTAAACTTTTATATTTTGAAGGAAGACAGTTAAGACACAGACCAAGGGACAGAAAAGGCTCTTCCCCTCCTGGTTTGTTTCTCACTCTCCAGAACCAACCACATGACCTAGGAGACCTTACCAGATAAGAGATAGGAGATTGAATGTTCATGTGTACCAGTTCTCTCAGTTACTTTACATTTGTACACAATGTAGTGTTCTGTAAATAACATTACTGTATACCCCATTGATTGCTATGTTTTATTTCCCAGGCAAAATTTAGACAATTGTTTAGGGAAAAGTTCCTAACTTCAGATTACCATTATTATCATCTTCTGGCAGGAGAGGAAACACTGGATGGAAATCTGTGTAAACACTATTAGGAATGTTGGGGCTCAGGGGATTGGGCATGAATTTGGCAGCCCAACAGAGGTCAGGTTACCACAGCTCCATGTTAAGTAGTAGCAAGACTGAGTATGTATTCCTAATAGGCACATGCACATACAAATATGCACATACAACACATACGTGTGTATATGTATACACACACACATACACACAGCCAGCATAGACAGGCACACTCAGCACTCAAAAAAACACAAACAGCATCCTGTTTCCCTCTCTGGCTGGTAAGTGTGAAGATCTGTTAGTGGGAAATACATATGTGCATGTGTACATATGTGCAATGTAGATCTTTCCAGTAACTTGGGCTCAGACACTCAGTCTGCTCAGTAGCTGGCCCCAGGATTCCAGTCTCCCCAGTTTCTGGCACCTGAGTGTACAAGCCCCTGAGGCCACTGCTGATGTCGAACCACACACATACTAGATGGCCCAGTAGCTGATCATGGAAACTCAGTGAATCCCATACCTAATCTTGGTTGCTGCCCAGGTGCCTCACCCCCTGCACACACACACAGACAAAAGCATGTCTCCCAGTTGAGTCCCTAGACCCCAGAATCTCTCCAGCAGCTGGATGGGACACCCGTGGTCTCTCCAACGGCCAGGACATCCTTAGAGAAATGCACACACCCCTGGCTCCCTGGCTACTTTATCTTCTTGCTGGCTAGACCAGCTTATCTTCACTAGTGCTCTCGCATTCATTTGCACAACTACACTCACTCCAGTTCCTGGCACCACAGATACACGGGCCCTTATGACTTGAGGTCCCACTTCAGTTGTTGGCACTTTAAATCTCCTGCATCCCTCCCTTTCCCCACTTTTGCTTTTTCCCCTAAACATTCCATAGCAAGTCTTGTGCAATCCCAAAATGTTCTTCCCCTACATCCTGTACTGTGTCTCACACCTCTATGCAGTGAATACCTTTCAGTTCCAAAGATGCTGTAGAGACCTGCTCCCCTTAACTCTTCTTGGCAGGTGTCCAGCCTGGACACTGAGGCAGTCTCCTGGGACAGCCCTTCTGCTGAGTTATTAATTTGGGTTCTGGCCTGTCTTGGTGTCCCTGTGCTCCCTTGGGCTTGTAAAAATGGGCCTTTGATGGGCTGATGGCTTCTGTGATGGGCTTGACAGTAGCCTGGCCAGATATTATTTAGGTTTGTCTACCTTACATTACATTTCTGTGTGTGCAGATGACCTTGTTTTAATATAACCTAACGAGGAATATTTTATTTACTAACTACAGTCCTTTTAAAATCAGCATTATGAAACACATTATGATGTGTGAAGACACAAGATTATTTTGTTGGTAATGCTTAACTAATCTGTGCTGAGAATATTTAGTAGTGGTAGAAGGACTAATAATCAAAGCCTGCAAGACATAGACACATTATTAATTATACAGAGATAAGATTTCCTGTTGCCATCAGCTTGCTGCTCAGCACCTGTCTTTTTTAGCGCATTTATTTTTTTATTTTTTTTTTACTGAATGTTTAATTCTCTTCAAGGTGATACGCTACTTTGACAGATCATTAGAACATTACTAATTTCCTGTCATCAGTTTCAGAATAATGAGTAAATGTCTACCTGTAGATGGCTTCCTGATTAACTGATCAAATATATTTGTTGTTATTTGTATTTAAAGGAAAAATAAAGTGTTAGCCTTAAAAATATCCATGAATTAAACTGTTCAAAATTTTTTTTTGTTGCTTTGTATTATTGAACCAGAGTTTCTAGATAACCTTTACCTTATTTATCATCATAAATTTTCCTTTCTATACTAAGTATCTACAAAATTTACTAGTTGCTCAAACCATTTCCATTTACCATGTTTCTAAACTTATAAAGAGCTCAATGTAAATATCACTGTTAAGTTTATATTTGCCCCTCATCATTTTAGTGCAAATAGAGGAAAATCAGTTTATAAAAATCCAAGTGTTTCTTTGGCTGAATTCTGTAAAGCTTTTCATGAAGTGTATTTATTTTTGTGTACGTAAAGTACAAAATAATTTTAAACAAATATTTGTCATCTAATTTACATGACTGCACAATGACATAGAAAACAAAGAATCAGGACTGTGATGTTTATAAGATTCCTTTCCCAAATATAAAGTATTTTAGAAGACTGAATTTTTTGTATCACTGGGCGCTTGTTTTTCTTTCTAAACACAGTACTTCATGAGCTGAAACAGAACTTTTAAATATTGAATATAATACCTTACAACTTTTACAAAATAAATTCAGCCAAAATACTTTTCATAAATACAATATAACATGCATTCAAAATTATTATTGAAGTTAAACTGTTAAGTCTGGCTCGATAAAGCTCAGCTAAATTATAGAGCTTGTCTTAACTCATGAGACTCTTAATGATAATGAAATAAAATATTTTCTATTAAAGTTTTAAGTGCCTTAGTATCTTCATTTCAAACTGACTACAGCTTTGAAGAGAAGGAATGCATGTATATGTATACATAACTCCAAGCTTTTATACATACAGATGTATAAATGTCCAATTTTGTCTTCTGTTTCTCCCTAAGCTACATCACATTTCACATAACTGTTGTATTACATATAACAGGTAACATTTAATTCTATTTTGAGCATTATAAAAAATGGAAAATAGAAAACATAGACCTTTCTATTAAAAATAAAATAATAATAGCAGGAAAAAACCTATGACACACAACAGGATAAAATTAACAATGCTACTAAAAAGGCCTGGAACCTAGAACCATATATTTAAATGAATTAGCCATATCAGAAGCATATAAATAATTAATTACTAGAATATACATGTTTATTATAAATGGTGCACTACTTTCTCCTTTTTGCACATTATTTCAATCAGCTATACAATGAATGTAATCCATCATGTTTGCATAACAGAGTAAATCATGCATTTATATTTATAATGTTGTAACTACTTTGACTAGTTCAGGCAAGATCAAAAAGCAAAACTACACATAGAAATAAGGTGAGGCTAAATTGAGAGGAAAATTGTATGAAGAATCTGTTTTCCCCTCTTGTGTAGAAGCACATTTCTTTCTCTTCAGAACAGTTCCCTGGCTAAGGACTGGTGAGGAAAAGTGAGCCAGCCAAAGCTGGAAGAAAGAAACCAAACAAAACTACACAAAATGACATATGTACCTGCTCTCAAAGTTGTGTCTGATCCAAGGGCAAGTCACAACTTAGCAATAGTAACTGACACCTGAAGCTTTATACATTTCTAGTTAAGTTATCTGAACTTCTTTGATTGAAAACACAGAGTAAAGACTAGGGGCTGTGTGCCAAGAACAGCAAAATTACTAATGCTTCAGTGGCAGAAGGTGGGCTGCAGGGCATGATACAGGGACATTCACTCCACACATCATAGCATTGTCTGTTATTCAGTAGGCAGGGCATGCGTAACTTCAAAAAGCTATTTAAGATATTTTATAACATTATGCAATTCTGTTTAAACTGTAGGCTTTCACCCTTTAAATCTTTTATTGTTTTTGTTTCTGTCATACCTATGAATATTCCAAGCTTCTTTCTCCAGACTTCACCAGGTACAAGATTTTTTGCCTTATAGAAACAAAACCATCTTTTTTATATGAAATAATAAACCATAATAAAGTATATTTTTTATCTTTTTATGCAGATCAGATTACTTGAAAGTCAGAACAAGGGAGAATATAAATGAATGATAATATGTATAGTTAATAAATGTAAAAAAAGTCTACAGGCAGACACTAGATAAATCTATTACTAATGGAAATTAGATAAAAATAAACAAACCAGTGTTTAAAATTTTATCTCCACAATGATTTTGTGCAACAGTGTCAACTAACAAAAGAAATATTTATTCCTCATTGGAGGAGATAATTCCCAAATACACTCAATGCTGAATAGGTTGTTACGCAGTGACAGTAGAGCTAATGTAAAACTATTTTTCTGGTCTTTGAAAGAAAACATGTACTAAGAAAAAGCAAGTATAAAACTTCACAGTAATCATATGTATAGTCACACTAAATAATTAATATAATGAGAGCATGTAAGATATTCCAATCTATGGACACACACTCACACTAGGCTTATACAGAAGGTCACACATACAAAGTGGTGTTTATAATGTATTTATTCCCTTGGAGCTGATGCTACTAACAAAGGAAATATTGTAATTAATCCTTACAACTCTATGTATATTGAATCTTAAGTATGCATATGTATGTTTTGTACTTCAATTTTCTATAAAGTAAAGAGTGTAGAAGTACAGAAAACTAACTGGGCTTTTGGTAACAGTGTATTCTAAAAAAATAATTTTAGGAGGAAGTTCCTCCTTTATTTACTTTGTCTCTCCTCCACTAGTTCTCTATGAATTAATAATTTTATTATTAGGTTTTAGAATCACTGAAGATGGATTCAGCTTTAGACTAGAGAAACACAAATGTAAATGTTCAAATGCAGTTGTCTGTCTAATCACCCTTCAAGTTCAATGAATATCTAGGTAACAAAGCCTGTGGAGACCAGAGACTAGTCTGTTGGTTGAATGTAGGCAACTACTTTAATGTGACATATCTCCCCAGTCTCAAATGCCTGAATTGGCTGACTCTTCCCTAACTGTAAAGGAAACCTTGACAGCTCTCAAGGTTGAACATCTTCACTGTTAGCTTGCTAGTTCCAGACTCCTTCTCTCTCTGGTATAGTGAATTTCAGATTCTCTTCTGTCCATAGAATAACTTCAGTAACAAGTGTGAAGAAGCTCACGGTGTTATGAAATATTCCTGAAAAAACTCACAAAATTTACACTGTTCTTCAGAAAAAAGAAATAAATATGGAAGGCCTACAGAAGATGTCCAGAAGGAATGATACAATGACTTAGGCCTGTTTAGACTGAAGAAGAGAACACTGAAGAGGATATATGTTAATAATTCTTAAAAAGATCAAAGGATGCTACAGTGACAAGCAGATCAATATGTCCTCCAGGTTGTTGTGCAGAAAGCAGGAAAGAATTGAAGTGAAGCCAGAATAGATAGTTTAGCTCTGACCAATGGCTTAAATGTCTTAAATATATACTTAGTAGTACCACGAACTTTTAATCACCTGAATTTTTTGAAGCGGGTTGAGTTTTTAGTCTTTGTATTGATTACATTAATCTGGAGTTTAATCCCTTACTAAATCTAGTTTTAAAGGAAAAAAAATAATAAAAGAAGAAGAAAAGAGATAGTGTAGTCTTATGGAATAAATCTTTCTTTCCATAACAGAACTTGAATGACTACTGTCTCTGTTTGCACCTCATAGGTTCTTAAAACAACATAGGTTCTTAAACTACGTTGTCATTGAAATTAAAAAACTAATAAAAAATTGCATAAATCATAAACTACATCTACTATTTTCTCTCTGTTTGTATGTTTCATCCTATGTATATTCATAACCTCTGTAACAGGATAGTCCAGGCAATATAGTTTCCAACATAGAACAAATACTTTCCTAAAGAATATAGGAACATATGCTATGATCTCACTTGTTTGTCATTGGCACATTCTGATTTGGCACTTGCCTTACATGCTGCTGATGTTCTGCCTGTACAGACACAATCTGTCTTTTGAATTATATAATTTAGAAACAGTTGTTCAATTATTAGTATTACTAAATAGGTTTGTCATCTCATTTACACAATTTTGAGTGTTTGTTGTCAAATATATGTCTAAGATATTCTGAAACCCTCTATCCTAGAGAACAACTGTCAGCATCAAGAAAGTTATCTGTGATAAAACATAGATGACCATATTAAGAAGTAAATGTCCTTCTTATTCAGCAGAATATACAAAATAATTCAATCACACCCTCCATCTAATTAATATATGGACAATGATGCATTTTTTTCACCAAGAACTATTGCAATAGTTGTTCTAGTTTATAAATAAATACTGCAGTTTTGTTACAGGAAGAATTTATTCATTACAGTTTTGCTTACAGTACTTACAGTAGTTTTGTTATATACATTAGGGACTTTAACAAATGTTACTCCACAATACAGTGAACTTAGAAATATAGCTTTTACTAAGTATGTATAATATAATACTGAATTAATATGTATTCCACTACATTTATATAAATGCATCTTTTAAAAGTTATAAACTTCATAAATAGATATATTTGAGGTTATGAAATACTCAACAAAGTTATTATTAAAACCTTCCTTTTTAATTATTAAGCTAAAATTGAAACTACTACAGAGCAAAAGGAAATTACATGAGAAAGTATACTTTTTGTGAGTTTTTCAGAGCTACACTTAAGTAACATATATTTAAAATCAAAAGCCATCAAAATTAAAATTAAAATTCTGAATTTGTACAATAATTTGACTTTACATTCACCTGGATGAACAAAGGTAAAATATATATGAATTATTTTTGATTGCTAAAATGATAGTCATTATCTGCACTTAATTTTCACTGCAAGATTGTATCTTTTTGTTGTATGTACCGTGTAACAAGATTTCCCTACAAGTGTCTCGTTCTAATAATTTCCAGGCTTTCATGTCATACCTTTCACTGGGGCACTTGAACAAAATGCATAATACATTATATCAAATCTCTTTAGCGGTAGTCATGACTGCACCATTTTTATTTTATAACTACATGTTGGGATTTGCCTAGGGGGCCTTATAAAGCCAGAGGCCATTCTGCTTTAACAATCACTAGATGATTGAATAAACCAAAAAAAAGTGTAATTATGGATTGAAGCTGTGTATTAGAATTTGAATTAATGTCTTCAGAAAATATACTCTCTGGACTCAGCTTTAAAAGATAAAAAGGCCAAATCATGACAATGTTGAGTACATGCTTTACTTAAGAGGAAAGGCTTAACTATGTTGTGGGCATAGACCCATAATTTGAAATGGATTAACTTTCTAAAACTTGGCTAGTTAACCTACGTAAACTTTCTCAGGTATTTTCCAAAGTCATTGGAGAGCGATAAGCCCTCTCACACATTCTTTAATGGTGGAATGAATTATGCATACATATTATGCCTGGGTGTTGGAGGCATAGAATCATAAAATCATAAAATCATAGAGCATGCTGAGTTGGAGGGGACCCTCCAGGATCATTGAGTCCAACTCCTGTCCCTGTGCAGGACACCCCAGGAGGGGTGTGCCTGAGAGTATCATCCAAACATTTCTTGAACTCAGGCAGGCTTGGTGCTGTGACCACTGTCCTGGGGAGCCTGTTCCAGTGCTCAATCACCCTCTGGCTAAAAAACATTTTCCTGGTATCTAACCTAAACCTCCCCTGATTCAGCTTCCTGCTGTTACCCCAAGTCTTGTCATTGGTCACAGGAGTGAAGAGATCAGTACCTGCCCTTTCTCTTCCTCTCATAAGGAAGTGTGTACATAGTAAAATGGACCTTACATTTTTTGATCCACCACTCAACTGTATCAAACTCCCTCTAGCATAAGCTGTGGCAGTTATATGTATTTTACAGTATATGTACAACTGAGTTAGATTTTAAAAAGAATATTGGTGCCTTTGTGCTTGGTGGTATCCTTGAATGGGGATTGAAGACTCTGTGTTAGAAACCAAGGTTCTACACAATGCATATAGAAAGAAAGAGGCCTGAAAATAAGCTCCAGAATTACCAGCACATTGATGTAGCCAGGAGTCAAGTGCTGAGCAGCAGAATGTCTCTTATATCTGAGTCCCTCATGGCAGAGCTGACTCAGGAAAAGGGTCCAAGGCTCTTCCCAGTGACTGATGAAGTCAGATCCTGCAGAGCATATGGTGGGCTGAAGACAAGGAGCATGAGCTTCTCTCCAAGATGTATGAGTGAAGGCAGGAAGGAAGAAGGGCAAGGGAAAGAGAAGGGGAAGATTTTCCCACCTTCCTGGCTTTTATGGGATATGGTGGGAAATGGGAGGGAATACATACCCCTCTCTCCTCTGCCCCTTGGATCTCTCAGGGTCCTAAACAACACCCTCTCTCTAGGTCCTCATATTAATACCATAAAATTAACCTGTGACGCTTCAAACTATAACAGGAATTTGCACACACACTAGCTATCTTTGTAGAAGTGCCATAATTCCAAATACAGAAGGTTTTTCTACTTCTAGCACATTTTATTCTCCTCCTGCTTAAGATGGGCTATTAAGTAGTAAATAATTTTAAATTACTTGATTAAGAAGAGAACATTCAAAAGCCACCACGGTGTTCTGGGAAAGTGGACTGAAGGAGTTTGGGTTCTATTTCTTTGTTCACAGTCTTGTTGACAGCTACGTATATTAAAATTCATTAGAAAATATAATATCATAAAATATTGGAAGAGAGATAGTAAACAAAGGTTTTCATTCTCTGCTTGAATGTCTCAACTCTAAGCTAAAAGGACACATTTACTCTTCCTTTCTTTTCCTGGCCTAATAAATCTTGACATATTCTGCTAATACAACAGGTTCTTTAGAAAGAAGGAAAGTGTTACTACCCTTTCTTCTACCCAACTGACAACCTCCAGTTTAGTGCTTAAGTGACTGTCATGAGAATAAGAAATGTACATTTGCAATCCTTCATGCATGGAAGGAAACTGAAGCTCAAATTTTCGTTATACAAATAGATACTTCAACCTGTCAGGTTTGTTTAAAGGTACTTCACAATTTTTCATCAAAATAATTTTAGAAGTATACAGCTGCCCCAACTATATTTAGGGTGTTATATTATTTCTTGCATTGTGTTTTTCAGTAACAATTGCACAGATGTTAACTTTTTCAGAATTTCTAACTTGGAAAAAAATAGCAATATTTGCTGTAGAGCTTAATTGAGTATAATCTCCTTTCACCTCAGTGGCAGATGAGTAGGCATTACAATTTTGGATTTAGGTATCTACTTTCTGCTTTAATCTTTGCTATCATCTGGCTTTTCTTCCATTTGCAAAATAAGGGAGACTTAGCCCAAAGATTGAAGAGAATTTGTGGTTTGATAAGGCTATGTAATTTTACTGTTTCACATTAGAGAGGCTTTGTTTTTGAAAACAGTATTCACCAGAGAAGTAAACACAGGTCACATAAAAAATTAATTACCTTTGCTCTTCCATTTGCCTCTGAAAGAAATGAACAAGGTCTTGATTTTGTTTTGATTTTTATATTTTGCAATTTTTTAAAAGGTCAAATTGCACCTTTTGGGATAGATGAGTGTGTTGGAAGCTATTCAAAACTATACTAAACCAGACAGAACTCGAGGAAAGACTGTGCTCCAGAGATAGGTGAGTGAAAACAGTTGAACTGTGTCACTACTTCCTGCAGTCTTTGGGGCTTTGGTTCCTTGATTTGAAGAACTGCAATCATAAGTGGCTTGGGAGAGAATCAGAGAAGATTTCTTCCTGGATGTTTCCCTCAGCCCATAAAATAGAGACAGGAAATAAGAAAGCCATTTTCCTGAAAGTCAACATACAGAAAGAGAGAAAAAAGCTACTGTGAAAAAAAAAAAGGAGGGTGAAAATTTAATGGAAATCCAATACTTATGAATATCAGTTTGAGATTCATGACCTAACACATATGAGGTTTAAAATACCTTCCAACATATGTATGACCTTGAGCAAATTACTTATTATAATATTTTTAATTCCTACTTGGTAAATCAGGATATTATCAGACCCTTAAGATGCCTTTTCTTTCCCTTCTATTTCCTCTTTCCTGCTCCTTTCCCTGCTTCCTCTTCCTTATTATTTTATTCCTTATTATTTTCTCCCTTTCAGTTAACATGAGTTTGTACAGAATTTATTGAAGGGACAGATGATCACAGATCTGCCATAGACCTAGACGTTACCATAATAAGAGTAATATTAATCTTGTTCATAAATACTACAGTTCTGTCTCACTAGGTGACTATCTGGAAGATTTTCCTGCATTAAATATCTCTGACTCTTTATTTTATGTCTTTTACTTTATGATGCAGTAATTAATTTTGCATATATATTTTAAGCTCTTTGATATATTCTCTATTTTCTATGATTTCAAAACATATGCATAAAACACAGAGTTTTCCCTAAAACAGTGCTTATGTTCTCTTCAAAGCTTTACAGACTTTTGTTTGAACCTGATTTGAATTGTTAACATGATTTTGAAACAGCAAGTTCAGTATATTGTTTTGAAAATTTAGTAGTGCATTTAGTGACCTCAGCACAACAAAAAAGTTTGCATACAGCCTACTGTTATGTGCATACATTAGCTACCAATAAACTCTCTAATAACTGTACAAAATAATAAAGTCTGTCAGTGATAGTGGTCCATATTTTAAAAAAATAGCACATTACATGTACCTGCAAAATGTGCGAACATAATTTCCATGTAAGTATACTAAAATAACATTCAGGACATTCTTTCTTCTGAACACATTTTAAATGAACATCTCTTTTTCTGATCCATAAGAATCAGAGAAGATACATTTGTACTCCTTTCTAACTGCTGCTCATCTACTGCCTTGAGCTGCTTTAACTTCTTCGCATGAGAGACTGGTAAGGCTGTGCAGCTCTGCCTTGGGGTTTCCTGGGGCTCAGAAGACATTTCTGCACCCGCCTGGGCTCCTCACATTCTGACCTCCTGCAGCCAGCTCCTACAATGCAGAACCAGATGGGTTTCCTGCAAGCAAGGACTTGCTTGCCTGAAGAAAATTGAGATGGAAAAACATGGGTATTTGAGCCTGATCTAAAGCCTACTGAAGTCATGTCTAAAAAGCGGACTGCATTTGGCTTTGACTGAGCTGTCACAATCCCATCTTGATCTGACCAGTGTCAGTGATAGCTGTGCCTGTTTCACAAGACAACTATTCTTTTTTACAGACAACACCACCGTATGTGCAGAAACTTACTGCTGTTAACAACAGATTAAAAAAAAAAAAAGGTAAAAATATAAATGATCCAAAAAAAAAGATACAATTATTGTAAATGTGCATATAAAATCTCTTGTTCTGTACAAAAATAAAAATTTGACTAAAAAAGTAAAAACAAGCGATAGTTTTATATGGAAATACAACAGAAAATGTGAAGTGTTTAGCAAGAGGAGTATGTCACATGTGATCATGAAAACATATAAAATCAAGAGCTCCTGCTTAAAGTTAGGTGAAAATCCTTCTTCTCTTCTATACTAAAAGCTCCTTGAATTGTGTCTGATCTGTTTGACAAAGTTAATCAGACTGTGAACACATTAAAGTTAACCAGATCTATTCCTTACCCTAGAAATGTTTAATTAATGTTGACAGTCTTGCCCTGAGTGGTTAAAGCTTGAAAAGTACAGCAGACTACAGTCTGATCCTGGAATATATCTGCTTTGTGTCTTCAAGATGAGCTTCTTTTGCTCAAAGAATTCTTATTCGTTACATTGAATTGAAGAGTTGAAATCTTTTGTTACAGAAGGTTTAACGACAAATCATTAATACATGTGATTAAACTAATATAAACATGCCAGATACCAAACAAAAACTATCTGAAAAGTCCTGAATGCTGTAATGGTTACTACATACATCCAAAACTTACTTTACCTAGCTTGTTTTTTCATAGCCAATTTCATAAATTCTTTTTCAGAAAGTTGCAGTGATATGATAGAAAAATGCCAATCTTTACTGTGTAGCCATAGAGGCATTGAAAACAATGACTGAAGATCCAATCTGGTAGCACCTTTTATTTTTTCCTGATGGATATTAAAATTCTCATAAAATGACATAGGTTTAACATATCTACTTGCAGAGAGAAAAAAAAACAAAAACAAACACATTTTGGGCCAATGCCATGATATTAACGTCATTTTATGATAAAAAATTTATTACAGCTTTGGTGCAGTTACTGGACTCCCCAACTTCAGGAGGAGAAAGGAGTGTCAAAGAGGAACAGTTATGAACTGATCACAACGCCCTGCACTGCTCATGCTCCTGTCTTATTTTGACCCATGATTATTTTTTATTTTATTTTCTCCCTTTGCCCTGTTGAGGAAGGGTAGTGAGAGAAAACCCAGGAAGGTGAGAGTGGCTGAGTGGAAGTTTGGCAGCCAGCAAGGTCAATCCACCACAAAGACCATGACTTAAAACTGGAAAAGCAAAGACATAACTATGTATTACACGAGTGCTAGTTTCAAACCAAAGAACTTGAGGGTAAACCTCTGTTATCTCCATGTGGCTTCTGTACATTTGATGACTAAGTGAAGAACCATATTTTCCAGGGGTGCCAATACAACACTTTCAATTTTAAGATGGACAAAAATCAAATTGCATAATGGTATTATAGGGATATATATCAGAATAAATACTGCCTTTCTGGGGCATCTATTCCAAATAAAGACATTTCATGTTTAAAACACAGGCAATGCTGATTTTATCATATTCAGAAGCTGAATTCACTTTTATTCTATTCCGTGATGATTCACCCCTCCAGAGCGCACCACTAAGAAGAAAATACCATACCAATATTAATAAAAATATTAAACGACTCTATTATTTTTAAGTTGTTGATTATGCAATTTTGAAAGAATATTAGTTTTCTAAGTTCTTGTTTTCTTTCTGAGAAAAACATCTTTGATATATAGGAGGTTCCATGTGAATATCAGGAAGAACTTTTTCACTGTGAGAGTGACGGAGCACTGGAACAGGCTGCCCAGAGAGGTTGCGGAGTCTCCTTCCCTGGAGACATTCAAAACCCGCCTGGATGCGTTCCTGTGTGATGTACTCTAGGTGACCCTGCTCTGGCAGGGGGGTTGGACTAGATGACCCTTCGAGGTCCCTTCCAACCCTAGAATTCTGTGATTCTGTGATTCTGTGATTATCTAGGCATATATTTAAAATACTGGAAAGCAGAACAGCCAGACCAAGAAGGACTTTTTCTAATTTGGTAATAAGCAGGTTACCTAGAATTGATAAGAGCCTCTTGGACCAAGACTCCAGATCATATTTCATTTTCCATTAGATAATAAAGCATTTCAGATTGGAGATAGGTCTTAAAATGCCTGATGTAGAAATTTCTTGTTCTTTAATATATATTACCAGATAATATAATACATACTCTGTTTTCAGTGCCCAAATTCCATGAGAGTTACAGACCTAAAGTAATCCATATAGACAGTCTGCTGAAATAAGTAGAGTAAATTTGCCAGCAGAAAATGCTGAGGAGAGCTGCAGGTCTTCTGCCTCATTTCTTAAAGAGAGGCCCTTTATTCTGGTCTGGGAAAAAGCTTGTCTCTCTCCATTGAGGATTCATGATCAGTCTTCTGACATTTAAGGACCTTTAGCATATACAAGAGAGAAATCTCTCAGAAGTTGTGATACATGTGGTTTCCTTGTCCAATACTTTCTACCTTAATGGTTGGAACACAAATTTTGATGACATAAGACTTGCTGAAATCCTGCTTTTTCCTAAGGGGATTTAACCTGTATAATCTATGAAGCTATAGATAGGATATTTTGACTTTGCTGTTATTATTTCCTAATTTGGATAACATTTTCATTATTATTGAAAGAGATTAGATTTGAGCTTAAGTGTAAAATATTAGAGTGACTATCTCTTGTCTCAGAAGTCTAGAAAAGACTTCTCTTTTTCTTGTCCTAATAGTGGGTCTGGTACCTGGTGTGCAAAGCTGATCCACATACAGAGTTGAGATACTTGTTTTTATTCCAGTTCTGCACAGAAAAGGGAGCTAGGTGATATCCCATAAAGCTAACTCTACTTCCTGAAGCATAGAGGCTACTTTTATAGACAGAAATGATGTAATCTTAATTTAATATTAACAATATTCAATCACTTGTATACATGATTGGTCAACTAATTTCTTGCTTCCATTTAAAGTTATAGTGTTCAGAGATTTCACTACACATGCTAAGAGAGGAAGGGGTTTTTATAAGTAGGGGGTTTCCCAGCCAGTGGGGGTGGTTTTCAGTATGATAAAGTAGCCTTAGTAGGTCAATCTCATTAAAACTTTGTCTTAGGACCTAAGACTGAAACCTTCCTGTAACCACTTCGCACCAAAATAAAGGGGTAGGAGTATTTTCTCATCCCTTGCATCCATCTAATGGGCCTGTGTCTCAAGGATGGCCTGTTGACTACCAGAGATTTATTTTGTTTCAGTTCTCATTGTTTGGGTGTTCTGTGAGCCCGGTGTTATTGCAGGTGTCTTTGTGGTTTCTCTTGTGCTTTTTCCCAAAACAAATGTCTCTGTGCTCTCTATTATGTTTGCTCTTTCCTAAATTCTCCTAATTTCATGGAAATCTTACATCATTTCTGTCAGTATGCTGCTATAATCGCATTAAAATAGGTATCCAGTGTATTTTCTTCAAGAATGCATGTAAAGAAGAGTGGTTTGCTAATTCAACTGAACTACACAATAATTAATTCTAAACTGATTATGACATTCTTTAGAGGTATATTTTGAAGCTGTTAGGTATTTTTGAGTTTTTGTATGTGATTTATGTCAAGTTCACTGTACCTGGTAATGACTAACTGAGGATTGTGAGATTATGGACATATGTAAGTGCTTTTTTAGAGTGCTTTTCAACTTGCAGAATGAGGGCCTTCTAGTACATAAAACACAAGTGACACTCCATGTACTGGAGTGATTAAAGGTCAATATGCTAATAATTACCCTGTTAGATACCAATTCACCAGGATATACTGTGTAAGAATCTGAACTCCTGAGGGTGTCATGCCATCTGACTTTCTAACCCAGGCAGGACTAAGTATATTCATTATCTAGCATCTCAGAAGGGTGCTTAAGGCAGGTTTCATTGATCCTAATTTTAGAAAACTGAAAACTGAATATTTTATTTTAAGTTGATTCCCAGAGGTTTCTTTGGCATATAATGAAAGGAGAAAGACACATTTGGATGGTAACTTTTCTAGTCCTGAAAAAAAGGTGTCTAATGATTTCATTCCAACTTCTATCCTGTTCAAATAATCGTAACACATACATAAAAACATAAGATTTTCATACTTCTCCAAATGTTACTTTTGTTGCAAAAATAACAAAAAATAATAAATAAATTTAAATGTCAGTAAAAATATTTATGTTTTTAATGGAGAGGAAGGTTCCTAACGGTTCAGTTTTGAACTTTTACTATGAAGTAGCAATGGTATTTTCATCCAAACGCTTTTTTTCCTCTTATATACAGTTATAGCCTATGCTCTTGAAATATTTCAGTGATTCCTAAGGGGAAAGGAGGAAATTTGTCATGGCTGTCACATGTACCTTTCTAAGAAATCTATCCTAAAGAAGAGTTAAGAAACACACACCAATATGGTCTAATGAGATAAGCTAATGATTAATTTTTCAGCCTTTATTTTGACTAAAAGGAAAAACATTTATATAGAAAGGTATTTTTTTATGAAGAGTTTTTAATTTAAAGGAAATAAAAATTCTTTCCAAAATGCTGTTTGACAAATATTAATGTCTGCTTTCAATATTTTCCTGTCATACCTCTTAGAAATGATGATGTGTTGATACTACAGAACGTCAAAGAACATCTGCCTTTCATCTTTAATGTGTTTGGGGTGATACCAGAATTCATTTTCATACTCTTAAACATTAGCTTCTGGATGAAATATGATATAGAAAAAAACCACCTTGCAGATACATAGTTTTCACTAAAGAAACTATTAATACACCTGAGATTAACATGAAACATGATATATTCTATATTCTATCTTCCAGCAGATGTAACTGTATGCATTTAGTTGTGGCATTAGATTAAATTATCCTTAATTCAAATGTAGACCTCAAAATTCAGAAAAACAGAGCTTATAAAAAATACTACTTTTGATATCCTACAGTTAAAAGAAGATTTTATCTTTTAAATGCCTGTAATGTGATGTTACTGAAAAATAGCTTTTTGTAATTATAACTTCACCTGTTGCAGTTTGCATAGCGCTTGTTCTGAAAAATGAGGTTTGATAATACTCATGGGTTCCTCTTATAGAATGCTACATTTGTCAGCCTACATCCAACTTTCAAAGAATATCAGTTTTCTGTTCCGATGACAAAGACAAGAACAGTTTCTATTTTTAGGTAGCATTTATGGTCTCAACACCTATGCTCAAATATACCTAATTTCTGACAAAATATCTACTTAAAAATAAGTAATACATGTATCAAATTGAAAATATGAAGTATATTATAGAACATTGCATCTTAGAGGGTATGTGTATTGTTTTAGACTTTGTCATTTATCTTTTCTCAAATAAAATCTTATTTATTCTTTTACAGGACATGGGTTCTTTTTACTGCAGCACTTTCATCTTTCATTTATAAAAAAGGGCTACATGTGTAATCCTGTAGAGTGCTTTCAGAATTCTAGAAAAAAAAGGCCCTTCTGTTCTTAAAAAAGAGCCATGGAAAATTTGTCCTTGTTCTTCACATTGACACAGATGTCAGCTTGTAGCCACCTCTATTTAATTTTAACAAGTTTTGCTTCTTATTTGTTGTGAGAAGTGTTGGAAGAAACCATAAGTTGAATCGCTGCCATTAAACAAGGAATCTAACACACAATAGAAATCAGTTATAAAAAGAGATCTCACTGAGGAACAAAGATTTTTTTCATGAAGAAAAGATAATGCAAAGCTTTAATCTTTATAAAGACTTTCTATGGATATGAAAGTGTGTTACATTTTGTGTTGGTTTTTGTACTGAGAGTAGCAGGTGGCTGGAAGAGGACTCAGGAGAGGTTAACATCTGTCTTTTCATGGCTTGAAGAATTCAGGTTTCATCTTTAACTCACTTTAACTCTTAGAATGCTGAAAATATTAGAATTTTCCCAGTCCTTTTCAGTCTTACAGCAATATGAATGATTTATATGAACTGTCGTCCCCAAGACCAATTTCTGATGAGAATCATACATAAAAAAACATACGGATACATACTTACAATTTCTTCTTCCATTTAACTGCCCTCCATTCAAGCTAATTAATAATTTAAATTATATAAAGATAGAGCATAATTATCAGTTCTTATGGTAAAATTTCCATCGTAATATCTGTCTCATTCTCTGAATATTCTTTCTTTTTCTGAGAAGTATAGGTGAAAGTGAACTGAAGGCTCATTAGGAAGTATTTTTTTACTGAGATGGTGGTCAAACAATGGAAGAGGCTTCCAAGAGAGGTGGTTGATACCGCAAGTCTGTCAGTGTTTAAGAGGAATTTGGACAATGTCCTTAACAATATGTGTTTTAACTTCTGGTCAGCACTGAATTGTTCAGACAGTTGGACTAGATGATCATTTTAGGTTCCTTCTAATTGAAATATTCTATTCTATGCTCTGCTATGCTACATATACACTATATAGATAGTATATTTACTATATAATATACTAGATGTATATATTCTGTGATTTTTTTCTTTGATTTTATATATTTTATATACACTGTAGTATACCATATGTATTGTATATATGTCTGTGTGTGTAATTTTTAGAAGATGAAAGAATGTGTAGCAAAATATTACAGAAGACAGTCCTAAGATGCATGGACTTAGACAGTATCAAATGATACAAAGACCAGTCCTTCCTAAATTCCAATTTGCTGCTATTTGCTTGGTACTTAAATCTTAAATATAGAGTGGATGACATAAGCCATAAAGAAACATTGAAGGGAATGGGCAGCAGTGTATGTTCTTTTCATCAGGGCACAAAGGAAAAAAAAAATCATTGAGTGTTTCACCCTTCCAGAAGCTAGTTTACACACAAAGAAAGCACTGGGGTTTTGTAGCTGTACAGAAAATTCAATATAGCATCTCTTAACACTTTTTCACATTTTACTTCGACTAGATGACAAGTATGAACGCTCAGTCTAAATGTATAAAATATAAAACAGTTCTCTTGTCACAAGTGGGAGTGGTAATAGGAACATCTAAACTGGGGATGTAAGAGTGTCTGGAACTGTTTACATAGAACAAGAGACATGGCTATTGTATCTGTTTTATATCTCTCTTCCCTACATAAACATTCACAATCTGTGTATACACAGAAGTCAATAAAGGGGAAAAAAAAAAGGAAAAAAAAACCAAAACAAAAACTTGCATTTTGAAGTGCTACTAATAAATGCATTTAATGTGAGCACCCTCACTAAGCTTTTAGCAGCTGCTGGCAGTATTATTAGACTATGACTAGCTTTGTAGAAAAATCTTTGTTGCGTTACAAAGGCAGAGAGAAGTAAGATGGTTTAAGGGTGAATTAGTTACGAAGAGTAAACCAGGAAAGAGCCATCTGAAGTAAAGAGCAATTCAATGGGAAAAAACATATCTCACAACATTCCACTTTGTATTTACAGTTACTGTCCTGTAATTACTATTATTACTAAATTACTAAATATAATAAATTACTAAATATAATAAATTATATATTACTAAATTACTATTACAGCTAATATGTGGAAAATCTTATGTTTAGAAGATTTTGGTTTTTATTGTACTTTTTACCATCTATTTTACTATCCTTGACTTCTATGCTCAATTATTTCTGTTTTCACTTTTCTTCCATTAATTATCATCTTCCAATAACAAATATTACAGTCTTTAAGTATGCAGTGTCAAGGTTAAAGGACTTAAACTATATAACACAGTGAATTCAGGTAAGCCCTTTGTAGTTCATCTACAGTTTACAAAAGTATACTTCATTTTTTACCCATGAAAAACAGTAAAAAAAAATATATATTTCAGCTTGCAAAGATATAGATCTCTATATACAAAAGGTATAAAACTCATCAATAAATTATTTCTGGTATCCTACACCTGTTTAATCACTGTTTTTCAACATCAGAAAATTGTTGTAGGGGTAATAATTTCTAATCAGTTATTAATATCTAGATTCTACATCTATTTACTCAATTGTATCTCTGCAAATTCATAAATATCCATTGATACTTGTTCAATTGCATTCCAATAAGAAAATTGATTTTGTGATACCCAAAGGAAGTATCATTCATGTTGACAATATTAAAAGATAATCAGTAAAGAGGATATCTGAAGGAAGGCAGAACCCTCAAATTATTACATTAGGAAAGGTATATTAGTGAGAGAACAGAAGAGGGAAGATTCAGTTGGATTGTATGTCCTATGATGTGGTCAGTGGGTGTCATGGTTTAATCCTGGTAGACAGTTAAGTACCGAATGGCCACTCCCCCACAGTGGGGCAAAAAGGGAGCAAACTCATGGACTGGCATACAGAGTTTTCTGGGCAAAGCAAAAACTGCACATGCAAGAAAAATAAAATAAGGAATTCATTCACTGTTTCCCATGTGCAGTCAGGTGTTCAGCCATCTCCAGGAAAGCACGGCTTCATCATGTGTAACGGTTACTTGGGAAGAAAAACACCATTACACCAAATGCCCCACCCTCCTCCTTTTTTCCCCTACTTTTATTGCTGCAAGTGATGTCATATGGTATGGGATATCCCTTTGGTCTGTTGCGGTCAGCTGTCTCGGCTGTGTCCCCTCCCAATTTCTTGTGCACTTCCAGCCTACTCACTGGTGGGGCAGTCTGAGAAGCAGAAAAGGCCCCGACTCTGTATAAGCACTGCTAAGCAATAACTAAACCATTGCTATGTAATCAACTCTGTTTTCATTACAAATCCAAATCATAGGCCTGTACTAGCTTCTATGAAGAAAATGAACTCTATTTCAGCCAAAAAAAAAAAAAAAAGTACAGTAGGATTTGAAGCTTCTTTGTAACGAAAAAGGGCATCTTCTGCATTTCCATGCCTGTTCATCCCTGCTGTATCCTCCCAGCACCATTTTGATGAGCATCAGACACCTTTGCATCCAAAAAGTGGTCCTAAGGAGTAAGATAAGGACAATGAGGAATTTCAGAGCTCCATGTGTTGCTGTCACTGATGTCACTCAATAACAAGTTAATGGTGAACTATGAAATCGTGTCTCTGAGTTATACTACTAACCTAATTTCACTATTTCATTCATGATCTTTTTAGATGTAAAGATCTCAAAATGTAGACAATGTTTATTCATTCTGTAAAATGTCATGTTTGGTTAGGTCTATAAGAAAACCTGTCAAAAAAAACAAAGCATGGATTTCGACTGTTCTTTCTTCTCTCTAACTTACATGTAATGTAAAATATTAGTAATTATTGGCATAAGGTGGTAATATAATTACTGTATTACTGGGTTTTTCCAAATTGCAGCTTGTTAGAAAAGAATAAAAAGAATAACAAAGATAAAAGTTTATTACTTCATCTTGAAAGTTATCTTGTTTCTGCCTTCAAATAACTGTATCTGCAGAAATACTTTTTTAATTTTCTTTTCAGTGGATTTGGGAAATACAAGTTACATGCTACATGTAATACTGAGTACCTAGGGAATATAATAAACAATGTAATGTTGTACTGATAACAAATCTTCATAGATATCTCTGTAAACAATCTCCTAAATTGACAAATATGACCTGAGAGATTGATTTTTCTTCCAAGGTTTGTAGGAAACAGGGCACATACTCAAGATTTTGGATTAGCAAATGCATTTTAGATTAGCATTAAGGTAGCAACAACAAGAAAAATATAAACTCTTATCTCTTTCCCAATAATTTCTTGAAATAAAGGTCAGTGACCCAGATCATGATGCAAGAAAACCCCCTGAAGCCAGCCCTGTTCTATACCATCATAATCATTGCAAAAACAAACAATTGAACAATCAAAGAGAGCTAATTTGTTTCCTTGGTTTACCTCTTGCTGAATTAATTTCTTCCTACATTCCTCTTAAAACTTCTATAATCTAATTTCTGACAATTGTTATCAAAATAATGTCCAATGTGAAATGTTTTGTGCATAGTTTTGAATTTTTATGATTGTTCTATCTCATCATATTTCCATTAATTTCTATTTTAGTCAAAGTATGCATATTTAATTCTTAAAGTTCTTCTTAAGATGGTCCTTCCAACAAGTTAAATATTTTTGTATATATTCCCTTCTCAGTATTATTTTTTTTAATAGTAATAGAACAATATTTCATATATTTATATGTCAGAGTATATAAAGAGCAATTATGCCTATGGTTTATGATGGGCTATAGTACAAATCAGAGTAATAAAAAAAAAAGAATTCCAAATCTGTATTAAAAATAATATGGCTTTTTATTGCTTCTACTAGGATGGTATATACAGAACAAAGGAGACAATTTGGTGTGGGGTAATATTCAGGCCACTCAGTATGGATGACTAGCTTACGTGTTGTGAAACCATGACTGTTTTTTTCTGTGTCAAATTTGAAATTATTGATATGTCTTAGCAATCACATTCAAGAACTTGGTTAATTCAGGTAAAGGAGCATCCAGTTTGTGAATTTCAAGTAGCAACTATGGACATAATTCTGTCTTTGCAGGAAATGAAAGAACCATAATCTCTACAGAATCTAATAATCAACAGCATTTTCTTCTGAAGGACACGATCTCTTTTCTCAGAATAGCAATCATATTTCCTTCTATCCTGCTTTTGAGTGTTGAAATTTTCTTAGTCCTGTTCCTTTGAAAAAAGACAGATACGTATATGTAAGCATCTCAGAAGGAAGCGGGAAGAAGGAAAAAGTCTGAGACATACATCAGTTCTGAACTGATTAAAACAAATTCTGTCTAAACTGGGATTCTTACAGTAAACCATTACTGGATATACTTCCTCCTATTTACTTTACAGCCCTTTAATGTAGGATAATGTTCTTCATGACAATATTAATATTTAAATCAGTGCAATGTGTTTTAGGGTAAAATAAGATTATTGTTTAGACTATTTATAAAATCAAAATATATTATAAATCTTCCTCCTGTTATCTTAAGAATTTCTCCAGACAATCTGATTTTACATTAATTTTTCTTCACCTCATAAGAAAACAAGTTTTTGTTCCCAAAAATTGATTATGTCTCTTCTTTCTCTGAAAATATTTGCTGCATTATGTTACTACATGATTAGACATGACTTAGAAATTATAATTGCCAACAGCTAACAGAAACTTTTAGTGACTCATAACGAGGTCATTAATAGACTATAAAGCTAAAAGTTTCTCTTAACTCTTGTACAAAAGATTATGGTCCCTGTATTGGTCCTGGCTCATTCATACACATGAGAAGCATGATCACACACAGGAACATTTTAAAACCAGAGCAATTTATGTTTTTGACAGCAGAAAGTGAAGCGACATTTTTATTTGTATCTTAAACCTTTAAGGATCTAAATCATTCATTCTGAGCTACATCATATATGTTTTGAACTACATCACACATACTATCTCTAAATTAGTATAGTTCATGAACATACTCTCTTTGACCAGTGAACACTAAGGTCTAAAAATATTTAAACTAGAAAATGTAAACTGTCTGGAATCAAGATTAGTCAGACTCTTTCTATAAAGAGACTCCAAGAGTTTTCTTCCTCTTGTTGATCCTGATCTTCTTGTTTATTGTTCACTTCCTAGCAGATGTGGAAAATTCTTTGGAGATAATCTACTGCAATCACAGTGTATTCAAAGCAGGAATTTTGGCTCTTTTTTTAGTAATCTGATTTCCTACAGAAACAGAGCTTATGACATCCCTGCATTGGTCTCTATGACCTTGTGATCACTGCCCTCACCAGCATTATTTTCAACTGTCCATGAAATTTCAACCACTTTTGAGAAATCAGTAAAGATCTCAAAGACAATATAGATGGTGCAAGTTTCCTAAAAGTTGATGGGAGCTTGGAAATTTTTACTACCTGCCCTAGTCACCATGGGAGTTTTTTGGAGACTGTCCTTGTAACATACGGTAATAAGTTGTAGTTTGCTTCTTACAATTTACAGATTTGAGCAGAGGTGCAAAATTGACATTCTGCCCAGGACAGTGTCAGGGCTTCTCCAATCTCTGTTTCTGATCTTTGACACCACTCCTGCTTAGACTTTACTTTTTTTTCCTATTCTTTTTTTTTTTCCCTTGATACTTTGGTGAAAATATGGGATTTCTTAGAGGATTTAGTCTTACTATTACAAAGATATTCCGTGCTATCTGACACCCAGTGAACAATACCATTTTTTAAATTGTCTCTTAAGATGGGTCAAAATGAACAAAGTATTGCATCTTAAGATATGTGTAACAGATCATTAACCAAAATAATTGATTATACTACTAAAATGTATTTTAACAAAATTATAATTGTGTACATAAAAAGCAAAGATCCATGTGGAATTGTTATTACTATTTCTGACAAAGGTAACTCAGCAGATAAGTGACAGAAAACAGACTTTCATCCTGGATTCTTTCCTACTCCATAACACCCAGCCATCACAAATACACTTAGTTTTGAAATTGGGAATATCTCAGTCTTGAAATTTTTCACTTGATCTTACATTAGTGAAGAAAATTATAATTTTGCCATTGATTTTAATGAGCACCGATGTGGACCAACTGCAGAGAAGTAAATTAGCCAAGTTTTTCAGCTAAAGCAGAAGAGTCACCTTAATTCTGCCACCACAACAACTGGCCACTTTGTGCATACCAGAAGTAAAAAGAATAAGACTATAAAAGCTTACTGTTTTGGAATTGTTGAGATGTGCAAAACTCACTTATGTTTTCTTCCCAGCATATCATGGCAAAGATTTATATATATGATTTTTGGCATAAGCTCCAAACAAACAAAAGTACAAATAAACCCAAAAGGATGCCAATAATATTTTGTAACTGGATACATATATGCGCTATGTAATTCAGAATTCATTATGTGCCAGTGGTCACAAAACAGCCAAAAGTTAGCCTTGCATGTCCCTTAAAGCATGAGTCAATAAAATACTAGTCCACCTTCTCTTCATTATAGGCTCTATTCTGATCCCTTAAGATAGTGCTTTCTACTGTCTTATTCAGGCAGTCATCTGGAGATGTTCAACAAAGATATTCCTGTTTCAAAGGGGACAATGAATTTAGAGTTAACCATGACTTTGTTGTTCCATATCTGAGAGAAAAAATGTTTAATTTTTGAATCAAGTGTATAAAAATAACTTCACTGGGTTGATTTATAAGTAGTTGCAATCACCTGCTTGTATTTTTCTTATCTACCTTTATTGTCTGATCTTTGCTTTGCCTATTTTGTGTAAAATATATCTGTATTGAATTAATTGCAAAATTTCAAGATTACTGCCTGATTTATGACCTTCATATGAAAAAGAAAAACAGTCTCAGTACTGGTAGAATAGCAAACAGTATGTACAAGTTGGTTATCATTTTAGGTCTTGACTTGACTGTATTCACTTACAGCCATTTTACTACTCAGTATTCCTTCTATTTTCAATGCTGACAGCCAGTCACAGAATTTATCCTCTCACTTCTCTCTTCTAATTAGATTAGTTAAATCTCTCTGAAAAGCTGGCAATATGCCATACCCTGTGATTTTAATATGAATTCACTGTTGAGTATGCTGCTTTATCTTCAGCCTCACTGATCTGTGCATCTCATCTCTTCATTACACCTTGGGCCATCACTGGAGGTAGCTGCTGAAATTTCTTTAAGACTCTCCATAATACCAATGTCATTCTTACTTGCCTTTGATTTGAAAACCACTGAACAATTTGATGCCTGAATGCTTCTCTAATTGTGAAGTCTTAGACTGCTGATATTATTAACTTTCTACAAGCCTCATTGAACAGATCTGCTTTTCTGAAAGTATCTGTGTTTTAAAAAACAGTTCCAAATCTTAAAGGGTGACTCTTCCATGGCATTCAAAGGTAGATAGTTATCACTGTACAGTCTTAGATTTTTATGGTCTTTTGCAAAATGTGGTATACGCTTATTTAAAAGTATAGTATTACTTGAAATATTGTTGTATTACTTGTAGGAAGACCCACAAATCTGACCTTCTAGGGAACATAAGTCACCAGAATTGTTGTTCCATGTTCATTTAATGTGAAGTTTACTATAAGCTGTATTAGAAACACTACTGTATTGGGTTTGCATGGCAAGGTTGGAGGGCACGACCAGTGGCAGGGGGCATGGGGGACTGTGGGGATGGCCTCTTTGGGAACAGGCCAGGGTCTGCCCCATGCTGGACACAGCCAGTTCCAACTTCTCCAAAGGACCTACTGCAAGGCACAGCTGAGTCCCTCAGCCAAGATGGTGGCACCTTAATAAAGGACAGAAAATGCCACACAGAGAGAGGAGGAGGGAAAACAAGAGTAAGAAACCAAGGTCCGAGAAGAAGGAGGGGGAGGAGGTGCTCCAGACACTGAAGCAGACATTCCTCTGCAGCCCATGGAAAGAAACCACAATGGAGCTTGTATTTCCCTGCAGTCTGTGGAGAGGACCACGGTGGTAGAGATATTTCCCTGCACCCTGTGAAGTAGACTGACTAGAGCAGGTATCCCCTTGGAAGAGCCTATAATGGAGAAGACAATCACTGCAGCCCCTGGAGGATTCCACACAGCAATAGCTGGATATTTCCTGAAGAAAATGTAATCCATGGAAAGTCCACATTGGAGCAGATTTTTCTACTGTAGAAATTTCATCTCGTGGGGAGAGCCTACACCAGAGTGGGAGATCAGCTGAGAAGAACTGTTACATAATGACCATACCTCTCCCCATCCCTCCTTGTGCTGCTCGGGGTGGGGAGAGGCTTTGGCAGTAACAAAATGAAGTTAAGCCTGGGAGAAGGGAGAGGAAAGGTGTTTTTTAAATGTTTGTATTTGTTTCTAACTACCCAAATATATCTTATCTGGCAATAAAGTAAACAAACTTTGCCAAGCTGAGACTGTTAAGAGATCTTGTTAGCTCTATTTTGAAACTTGAGTTTCTTATCCAATTTTCTCTCCTTGTCCCACTGAAGATAGGAGGTGAGTGAATGGCTGGGTGGGGATTTTGGTGTTTAGCCAGTGCTAAACCTCCACAATTACTTTCTGGTAACCATCTAAATATTTGAGTCAATTACTACTGACTTTAAAGAGCAGATCCTTGATATGTGATCTATCTTCACTAGCTGATTCCAGATATCTACAATGTAGAGGTCCACATTCAAGTAGGTAATCTTAGGTTCCCTTCAAAACCCATAAATATAAATGACCACATTAGGACGTGCTTTCTGTGATTTATTGTAGTAATCTATTTTATGGTAAGATAAATCACATC
The DNA here is from genome assembly GCA_013398125.1 of Aegotheles bennettii. Taxonomy (NCBI): domain Eukaryota; kingdom Metazoa; phylum Chordata; class Aves; order Caprimulgiformes; family Aegothelidae; genus Aegotheles; species Aegotheles bennettii. Next base: position 55,931 of record VZRW01009214.1, read on the forward strand.
ATCCTTTCCATTGATCAGAAAGAATGTTTGCAAGCTCTAATTCAGATTATTGAGATACTATTGGGCCCTACTTCCCTTAAAATTTGTTTCTTTTTCAAGTTATGCAAGGTATTTTTAAGAAACATTTGTGAAACAATTCTGAATTTTCACAAAGACCTCCAGATACGAACTGCAACAGAGAATTCCACTTCTTGTGTGCTAATATCTGGATTTTCTCTACTGTGAGATGCTATAAAAGACTACTAGATGAAATATGTCTGAAATATGGATGATGTTGAAAACGCTGACTTCTCCATTTGTGGAGGAAGGATCATGTAAATATTACCGGTGCCTTATATATGCCGTGCATCAAAGCAGCTCTAGAGTAAAAGGAGGTTAGTATTTAAACACATTAGATAACATATGATGTGACAAACAGTTCTTCTGACATCAGTGCTGATCTGTGCAGACTTGGCTTATTACATTATCCTATTCGATGTACTGGTAGTTATAGGGATATTATAGCAAAAAAAATAATCAACAGACTGAAATAATTATTCTTAATTTTGAAGAGATTTAAGATACAGCTCCACAGTTGACTAAACCCTTAGGACAGAAGAGGTCATATTAGGGTAGAACAACTATTGAGTAGGAGATGATGCATAATATAATGTATCTTCAGAGAAATGCAAAAGAAACAATTGCGTCACACACACCTGACCAGAGAGGAGTTTGCGTCTGCAGACACACAAACACCATGAGAGAAAATTGTGGTTGAAGACAAATCTGGTGTCAAGTGCACCATGTCTGTCACTTTGCAATTTCTTGAAATGACTCTGTCATAGTTTTCAAGGCAGAGCTGCAATCAGACGTGATGTCATACAGGACACAAGCTTACCCCTCACAGATATTCCCCTGAACTGTTTTCCCTAAGGTCTTCTTCCAACATTCTGTTTCAGAACTGAAACAATGCTTTTGATGTCATTTTTCAGATGTGTTTTTTTCAGGTGCATAAGGTAATGTCTGCATTTGCAACTAACCTTTTGACAGCTTTCTAAACACAATGCTCTTAACTGAATATAAAAAATACACCTAACAACAAAATTATAAAATATGCCAGTCTCTCTTCTTTGAGTCTTTGATAAATATGCTCCTGTCTCCAAAGTAGTTCAAAATCCTCTGCATTATCTAAGAATGTTCTTCTACAGCACATGGAGTTACTTTTATTATTGATATTTTTTCACATTATTATTAATGTAAAAATTGGAAGTATCAGCTCCCCCTTCTTTATGTGTGTCTTTAAAATGATTTCTTCATTCATCCCAAGGTCAAAGACTGGAATGAACACTTCAGTTATGACATTCTTTATTTTGAAAACTTTCCAACTCTTATAACTTCTACAGTTGTATGAACAAACACGGATATACTGACTGCTCAACAGTCAGTTCATGTCACAAGTTCTTTTCACAGTTTCCTAATAGATGTTTTATATCTTGAATTATGATTCATTAAATTCCCACAAGGCTAAAAAGCTCCCATACTACCTCTGTGCCTATTCCACACTCTGGGAGAAACACTAGGAGAAAAAGAATGCCTCTTTTTATACTACTTGAATTACTCAAGCTAATTAATCTATTTTTATATGTCACTGAAAACATAAACCAGATTGAGAAAACAGTGTTTATAAGCCTCTTATGTGGTCATGACCAACAGTGTTCTCCCATGAAATAAACATGCAAACTTTGTTTTTTCCCTACTTTAAGGGAAATTTCATCTCAGTTTAAAAGTTGAGTGAAGGGTTGAGTGAGGTGAGGGAAAGAATAATAAAAAGCTTTGCAAAAGAAAGATTTATTAGGGAAAAAACAATTCTTGAAATAAAAAGTAGGCTGAAGCTAAGGGTTTGAAGTTGGAAGTTTGGTTCAGCATATTCTAACAATAATGTCTGGAGATGATATAAGTTTATAAACTCACTCCCAAAATTCTGAAAGTTGATCTTGTTGGTGAAGGCTTAATCTATATGACAATAACAACAATTATATATACATATATTCCTTGCAGCATAGCAAACTCAAATTATATCAAGTTCAGACCAAAAGATAACCTGAATGAAATTTAGCTCTGTACCTAAAAATCTTTGTGTTATTAGTATCTTTACAAATAAGGGATGAAATAATCAGAAATGTAAAAAGTGCATTAGATAGATGTATCCAGGAACTATGACTGTGATTAAATAATTATTGATAGTTAAATTAAAAACCTCAAACATCAAAGTTCACTGAATTCAAATAACTTACAATTTTATCTGTTCAGATGACAGCCTTCTTGATCTATACTTTTGGCAGTACAATTCAAATGTCTTCATTTAACAGTATAATTATTACTGATTATTAAACCTGCTTTCTTTAGAAAACTGTGTGAGATTGTGACTGGAGGGTATAACTTACTGCTTTGTGTTAATTGAATATAATGAAGCTGACGGAAACTGTAATTATGAAGGAGAACAAAAAAAGAGAAAAAAGCTAGTTTACGATTAACATCAATAATATTAGGATTTGGAATGGAAGTATTTATATCTGATACACTGTCGGGTTCTAATTGCTGGCTAGGTTTTGTCAGAAGATAACAACAGAGTGCAAACTTCAGTGCAAACTTCAGGAGTCACTTGCACCCAACCTTTCATATTTCAGAACTCCCTATTTCCTGTTTTGGACATGAAGAAAATAGATATACCTACATAATTAATTCCAGTTTTCATATATCTCTGTGTACTTGTGATGTATGACTGAGCTGAGATACTCCTTACTGACATAGCCAATACTAGAACAAACATGAGTAGGTAAACTGCTTTTTCTGTGTACTGAAAATTTCAGACAAAGCTAAATTAAGTATTTTCATTACCGCACCCACATTGTGTAACCCATTTTGTATTGTTCCAAGGCACTATTGAAATAAAAAACAGGTTATGTATTGAACCAGGTTAGGATTGCAGCTGAGTGAATTCCATTCGAGAACTAATTAGCTGACTCATTCTTAATGTACAATTCCTCTGTTGTACTGTATTTAAAAAAAAATCTGTTATGATGACTACTGGTGCTACCTAACTTTGTTTGTAGCGAAATATTAAGCCATTCATGAAGTTGAAGAAATTAAGCTACTGTTCTTTATGACATGCCACTATGTCATGGTTTAACCTTAGCCAGCAACTAAGTCTCTCATAGTCATTTGCTCACTCCCCCATGGTGGGATGGGGGAGAGAGTCAGAAGAGTAAAAGTGTGAAAACTCATGGGTTAAGATAAATACAGTTTAATAAGTAAAGTAAAAAAACAAAGCAAAAGAATTAATTTGTTCACTACTTCCCATGTGCAGTCAGGTTGTTCAGCCATCTCCCAGAAAGCAGGGTTCCATCATGTGTAACGGTTACTTGGGAAGACAAACACCATTACTCCAAATGGCCTCTCCCTCCTCCTTCTTTCTCCTGCTTTTCTAGCTGAGCATGATGTCATATGGTATGGGATATTGGTTTGGTCAATAGGGGTCAGCTGTCCTAGCTGTGTCCCCCCATTCTTGTGCGCTTCCACTCTACTCTCTGGTGGGGCAGTCTGAGAAGCAGAAAAGGCCTTGATTCTGTGTAAGCCCAGCAATAACAAAAACATCTCAGTATTATTAACACTGTTTTCATCACAAATCCAAATCATAGCCCCACTCTAGCTCCTATGAAGACAATTAACTCTATCCCAACCAAAACCATCATATTCTCTACTCCCCAACCTACCCAAAACCTTTTCTCATTTTCACTCTTCTACTTCTCTCCTACATCCCATGGAGGGGCAGTCAGTGAGAGGTTGTGTGGTGCTCTGTGTTAGCTGGGGTTAAATAATGACACACTATTTGTGGTTTTGGTAGTGAAAAAAACCATATATTTGGAGGGGAAAAAAAGTTATTATTTATTTCTATTTCAGCAGCGGGTAAAGGCTACATTTTTTTGTTGTAAGCAGCAGTAAGTTGAGTGTTGGTTCTGCATATAAAAGACATAAAACTGATGAGGAAATGAAAATGACATAAATTCAAATAACTGGAAACCACAACAGTGTTGTGTTTCTTACCAAAACACAGTTCTTGCCTTTTGATTCTTTCTTTTGTGGAAAGTGTAATCATTTGAACGATCAAGAGCAAGATCAAAGCTTGTAGTAGGACTCTACTGCTATGTTTAAATGTAGTTGAATTATTTGAGATTGAGCAATGATCTAATAAAGGGACTTGCAAAGAGTTTTCTTTTAAGAAATTCAAGTGCTAAAACTCACCCTCAGATGAGAAATTTTAGACCATGTAAAGATAAAAAACCAGAATGATATACCTTCTAATCACAACCTTATTTCTAAAGAAAACAGGTTAAATCAGCAGCAATGTTTGTAATGCTGAATGATAGTTTCTCTACACTCTAATGGAGATAACTTAAAAATCATTCTAAACATAAATATTGCTATTGTTATGTGAATAATAAAAAGCCAGGAATTCTAACAGAACTACTTCTCAGAACTACTACTGACCACATGAAGAATGCCCTGTGCTATAAGAAAGACATGAATTTGAGGTCTCATATTTTTCAAGTTGTACAGCCCCTAGCAAGTTACGATTACAGCAGAAAATAACATTTTAACTGTGGGAAAAGAATGTTCTGTCTCTTGCCCGACACTACAATAGATAAGGAAATAAAAAAAGTGCCTTGTCACCTCTCCTCTCCAGTAGCAGAGGTTTTACATCGTGTTGCCATATTTCCAGGTTTATACAGGACTTCCACAATTCTATTATGTCACTGATTCTCTGTAAAAGACTCCAGCACCTCGAAATCCCTCTCACTATTTATCCCTCTTTCTAAATCACATAGTTCACACTGAACTGAAATTACATTAGGATATAAGGGTATCACAGTGTGGATGTAGCCTTTGACATCTCTAACTTTATTTATCCCTTCTAAATTATACTAATGACAATCTTCTTCCACACCTTAACCTGTGTTTACTAATACCTTCTCTGTACTGTTGTAAACTGAAGTTTCAAAGAGAAACAGATAAGACAAAAACACATGGTAAGACAAAGCCAGAAACTCCTTGCAATCTCTTTCTTCCGACTCCTTGTATGTGCTGTCTACAGACTCACTAAATATGTAGAACACATGCTCTTATATTTCTGACAAAATTCACTGCCAGTTCAAAAGTTTTGTCTTTAACTTTACCCTGGGCTTGAGTGGTCTAGTCTCAGTTACAATTCATGATGTTGCATCCAGTGACCGAAATATTTAGACAGCTGACTGCATCACAGCAATGTCTGAATGTGAGCTAGATATCTACATGGGGTCTGTGAATAAGCAAGGTAGACAGACATTTAAATCAGGTGACTCCTAGATAAAGACATTATATGAATCTTACTTTTTTTTAGGTGGAAGAAGAAAGAAGTTGCTGAACAAGACAGCTAACAATCCTATTTGCAGTTCCGAATGTCTCACTTTGAGTAAGTACATTCCATTAAAATTCCCCATCTATTCACTGTTAGGAAAGCATGAGTATTAAAGTTAGTAATAAAGGTATTATTAGGAGAACAAAAGCCCCAAGGAAGTAAATTCATGAACTGTCAACTTAGTCATCCTTTATTTTCACACCAGAATTGAAGTAGTTAGTAATTCTTTTTCAAACTTCATAATCAAATGACTTTTTAAACTTAGAAGATCCAATTTATTATCTGGTAAATATTAGAGGGCTTTTGTTCTCTAAGTGGCTCATTTGAAGTTAATCTTAAGTGTCATCAAGGAAGCACCTTGCACACAAGACATCTGAAAGACACTAAAATTAACAAATATTTTGTGAATATTTTTTAATTAAACAATATTTATTTGAACAAGTATTACTATGTCTGATATTGATGTGTGTTAGTTTTAATAAAATAGGTATATATTTCTGTTTTCTACATAAATGTCTGATGACCCACTGATAGATCTGGGGAACACAGAAACTTGGCTAGAGGTCCATTTCTCACCTCAGACAGTTGACCCTGTAAACCCACATGGCATTTCTGCACATTAATTTCCCGTCTTTAGAAGACATCTTTATTTTCTAGATCGAGTACATTCATATTAAAATAGCTGATATTTTTATGATATAAAATACAACATTAGAAATTTAGATTTCATATATCATATATATGAAATCTAAGAAGTTCTAAAGATTTGTTTGTTGGAGGGCTAGTGACATTTTTATATTTGTAAGAAGGAGTGCAGCAAAGCTTCTGACACTGATGAATGATGTTGAATGAGGTGCAATGTCAATTCTAGATGAGATGCTACAATATATTGTGAAGAAACTCTCCAGGCACAGTATCATGGCTAAACTTAAGTGCTCTTTGAATGCCCACATGAATGAACGTTCTTTAAAAGAAATACTTTTTAGAAGAACCTACAATTGGTCCTGGAAAAAAGGTGTCTTTTCACAGTAAAATCTCTCTCTTAGCTATTCTCTTCTACATTCACTGACTGTAATTCTAAAGTAGTTTTTTAAGGAAAAAAATGGCATTTAAGAAACTTGTTTATTTTGTTATAGGTGAGTGATAAGAAACTGCACTGCCAGGGTTAACCTTGTGTCTGTCCTGTTTTAGAATATGAAGCTGAATTTACCTTCACACACGCTGTGCAAATATATTGTTCAGGAACAGATTCATCTGTTTTTGAAGACAGGTCTCTCCATATGATTATTTGTTAAACTTGTTCTACAGCTTATGACCAGCCGAGTATCAGCTGGACAAAGACATGAATTGGTGTTTTTCCATGGTTCTTTCCAGTGTACTGAAAATTTAATTAAATAATTGGAACACATCCAAGGTCACAGCACCAGAGTATTTTGCACTGCAAACTTAAAAAAAAACATTTACTAATTTATGAGAAGCTTTAATTAGTTATAATTTGGTATTCAACTTCACTACTTAATTCAAGGCATATGTCTATCCTGCCTAAACACTAGCTACTACATTATCTAAGTCACATTTCCCTGGTATTTCAAGAGCATTTTTAGTGTCTTCTTTTTCCTGATCTGATTTTTGAAATATTTCACAAATAGAACAAATGTGCACTGCATCAGTAATTCAACAGAATCAGTGTTGAGATCTGCAAGATTTTTTAATTTTATTATTTTTAAATCTTCCAGACGATGTCACAGTAGAAACACTTAGAATTGATAATTTTTAAAAAAGTCATCCTCAGTAGTGTTTTGAAAATCTGATTCTAAACATTGAACAATCTGCCCTTAATAAAAAAAAAGTTAATAAGAAAATTTATACTTCATTTTCAGCTACACAGACTGCAGCAACTATTAATTAAAAAAAACACACCAATGTAACAAATTAATTTCCATATGAACAATCAGAAAGCTCTGAAAAAAATTCAGAATATTGTGTCTCTGCACTGTAATGAGTTTTGTTATCCCAATCATTTGTTGTACTATATTGTAAATATATAAATATGTAATAAATATATATATACATAAATATGTATGTAATAAATATTAAAAATGTAAAAAAGCATTTTTTACCTCTCAAAAATTATTTTTGTCTTTATTGTTTTAAAATTACAAGTAAATTTGGCAACAGTTGCAATGTCTTTTTCTCATGACATTATTCTCCCTTTGCCAATGTTAATTAATAATTTTCAAAATACTATATTATTAATAAATACGCAAATTCATGGAACACATCCACTCTTTCTGTAATATTAACAGACTTGTATAAACTCTACTACTCTGCCTCATTTATTAATAATAATAGTAAACAGATCAGTTTTACATCATGTCTCAGCTGCATGTGAGAACTGAGAACATTAGGAACATTCACAATAGTCATGTGCTGTAATCCATCTGCCAAAAACTTATGCTGTTAGTGCTAGATGAGAGCATTCCAACATTTTCCCAGCCACTATCATACTGGAGGAAAAAAAAAATGGATTGCATTACCTGTTTGAGATAAATTCACCATCTCAAAAATGCATCATCAAGAAGAAATCCATTCTGTAAGATTTTACTTTCAGAGCTAAAAACTAACTGGAAAAAAAGTAGTGTAAAAGTAGAATTTTGGGGGGTTTTTGATGGGTTTTTGCTTTTCAGGGTGAAAAAATAAATAGTATTATTATTCTGACTTTTCATGATTTCTAATTGCTTGAAGTGCTCCTATACTTGAAATGACAGAGTTAAAATCTCATGCTTCTCCGAATCACCCAAACTAACATTCATAATGAGTACAATGAGATATGAAAATGGATTTTTGTGATTAAATTTACACACCGTGGAAAAGGTTTTCTAAGGTGTTTGTCCCAGGCCTAACTTCATTCCAGTGAATTTGTCTGAAACTTTTCAATGTACATTTTGGAAAATCTTACAGAATATTTTAGCAAACACTAAGTACAACAAACAAATTGAGTATTGAAATACATATGTTTGTGGACATATATAGATTCATTGGAAAAGTTTTATTACTGGGCATGACATTATATGCTGTAGGTTATCTCTTTGGTAATTTGGGGTCATCTATCCTGACTGTGTTCTCTCTCAGTTTCTTGCCTACCCCCAGTCCGTTTGCTGGGGGCCAGAGTGAGGCCTGAACACTGTGTAAGCACTGTTCAGTGATAACTGAAACTTTGGAGTGCTAGCAACACTGTTTTTATCACAAATCTAAAACACAGCTATATGGGCTGTTATGAAGAAAATTAACTCCATTACAGCCAGATCCAGCATAATTTTGAAGGACTTGACTTTTTTTTTTCTTTTTAAATCCATGGTCATTAAAACACTACATTTAATGACTTTCCTAAATATAAAACTTCTTGTTGAGAAATGTTATTGCTTCTTGAGAAAGCTAAGCATATACCAGAATCTTCTGTCCCGCTTCTAATCATGCCAGAATCGAAAAATTAAGTATACATTTTATGGTCAATATAATATTTTTTATATATTCTCAAATATTCTCTTGTTGTTCAAAAATACCATGGCTGGAGTGAAAACATAGGGGGAAATTATCTTCAAATGAAAATATTTAGTAACCATTAACAATAATTATTTTTTTAATGCATGCAGGCTCTGGTACCATCCTGCTATTTTGATATTACTAAAAGTGTAAGGAAACAAAGCAAAGGAATGAAAAGCAAGCTACATCCAATTACATATTTCTTATTCTTGGAACTTTGTTCAAAACAAAATTATTTGCTTGTATTTCACTCAGAAGATTTCTGTATATGTTGTTTCAGAAGATGCCAAATTTATGTTGCCATTCACATACATGAAGTCCCACCTTTGTTTTAGAAAACACTAGATGTGATGAGAGATGTTTTGAAATATCAACCTGAAGTATATATGTGCCCAAACACCCAGCAAGCAGAGAAGTATTTAATACATTACCTTAGCACTGAAAATCCAAGATTAGTCTCTTACAGAGGTACTTAATACCAGGCTAACGAGCCATCTGGGTGTAAGAAATGCTTCAATTAAACCTACAAAATAGTAAATAATACAGGGAATGATAGGTAGAGAACATGTGGTGAGAGATCTTTGAAGAGAAGTTTTAGTTACACTTCAGTTGAGCCTAACAATTATACAGCAAATGATTCCCAGCCTTTGTTAAAGAAAATAGGCCAGAGTCTTTTATTTATCAAAGAATGTAAATAGAGAAGTCCATAGGACAGATGGAAATCCTGCAGCATTTGAAATGCTGAAAAAACTCTATAGGGCTTCTAAGTGATATACATGATAATATTATAGGCCTGGCACTGAGATACAAAATAGCCCGAGTGAAAGAAATTCTAACTGCTTTTGGTACCTTAGACAACAAGTTTGAAAGTGTTTGTAGATATGCCCAGTGCTAGGAACACAGTAATTTAGAAAGAAATCCATACACTAGTTTTGTGTTTGTATGACATAGCCAATGCAGCAGATATATGAGCAGCATAGGTCATCTTACTCACTGTTTGTAAAGCGGCACTTTTAGCATATCACAGTTGTAAGGTGTCAGAGAATATCTAGCAGTATCACTTAATATGTTACTGGAGCTGATTCCCTTTTTTTCTTTTCACTTCATGAATTTTCGGAAGTATGCTTTTGACTCTTTAAGTAACTGCCAGTTCAAAAACTCAGTTAAAACAAAGTAAAAAGATCTATGTTGATTTGAGGTGTACCACAACCTCTCCATTTCTCTTGGAAACTACACAATGATGCAAACTCACCCAAATTTCTGACCAGGCTTCTCCAGAGAAATTTGGGTGATCCTGCATCATTGTGTAGTCTCCAAGAAAAATGGAGAGGTTGTGGTACACCTCAAATCAACATAGACCTTTTTTGCTCTGGAAAGCCATCATTTGATAGTGACCCAATTTATTACACATGCCTAGACTTTAAGTTCTTCAGTTTTAAAAATAAATTAAGCATATCTTTTTAATTAAGTAGAAATAATACAGTAATTAGAGCAGAAATTAGTTTGCTTGCACTTGTCTTTATATAGTATTTGTTTTCCTCTGTCTTTATCAATATTGCTTCTTTTGAATTCTGTGGTACCTTAGGTTCTTGAATCTGCAGTGCTGTCAGTTATCTTCCTGTTTCACAGACTGCCAAACTTCTGAAGCTTGCAATACCAATGGAAAATGGATGATTAGTTCCTTATATTCTAAAAAAAACCTAAACAGAAGTAACAATAATGTAAAATATTTATTTTGAACAATAGTTCAAAGGGGAACTTTGAAATTACATTAAACTCTGACTTTAAAAATAAGAAAATATTTTGCTTTTCCAGAGTACTCTTTTTAAAAACAAAAACGAAACAACAAAAGAATATTTTTTCAATATTTATATTTGCACTCAGATTCTTCTGTAACTTAAACTGTCTATGCTAGCTGTCTATGCTTTCTCTGATATTAATAGAGATAATCACCTCCACAATAGAATTATTTCTATTTTAGAGCGGTATTTAACATATCCATTTTAATGTAAGGAAAAAATATATAAATTGAACTTTTACAGCTTGGTAGATAAAAGCTGGCAGGGAGACATTGAACAGGGAACAGAGGTTTTAACGATTTTATTAAGAAAAAACTTATAAGATATTAAATGAAATTAATAAACAGTATATTTAAGAGCCCACTAAATACATAGTTAATCTGAAGTACTTTTCATCTTGTTAGACAATGGAAGAAAAATCCTTCAGATCTTTATCAAATACAAAAATAAACATAAAAAAATCTGACTCCAGAAATCCCATAACAATAGATTTTTGGCAGATGAGGAAGGTGTTCTGGGGAAAATATTATTTCATATGTTCTTAGAGTTGGTCTGGTACAGGTAATAACTGTTAGAAATATTTACTCTAATAATTAGTTACTTATTTAGTTACTTATATATCTACTTACATATATTAGTGTGTGTGTGTGGGGGGGGTATATACACATTTAATTATTACTCTGATAATTAGTTATTCTAATAAACTCTAATAATTTTAGAGACGTGATACTTGGCTGGATAAGTAGCCTGACAGTGTGCAACTCCACCAACATCATTACCTAGATGTCTAAATTGGCCAGTAAGTTTTATGGGCTAAAGTTAAGTTGGAAGAATTACACTACTAAATAGATAATTTAGAAGAGTGATAGAGAAAATAAAAAGTTTTTTAATTCATAGAACCAAAATGGAATCTTGATTATAATTTGTCTGGAATCTGGAAGAAATATTTGTGTTTGAGAAAATCAGTTTTGATTTAGATTTAGTTCTTAGTAATTTTCAAATTTAGAAAGACACATTGTCTAACAGAGCAGGTAAAAAATCCAAGAAATTCATACTCTTTAGGTGATCACACTGTAAAGTGGAATGAATCACATGATATTTCCTATTTCTAGTATGGTTTAAAATACTAGAAATAAGTAATATTAACACTATTGCAAGCCGCCAATTATGTAGTTTATAGTTTCTGCCTCAGACTTCCAATTTTGTGGTATACAAACAATGTCCTAAAAGGTTTCCTTTTAATTGTATGAATTAAACTGAGAAGATAATCACTCTGAGCTCCTATTAGATTTCAGGAAATATGATGAGTACTTGCACAAAGCAACACATTCTATCTAAGACTTCAGTCTCACTCTGAAGGAACATGTGTTTTCCAATTGCCTCACTATAGATACAGTTAAAGGAAATTTCTTCAGCAAAATTTTACTTTATGTGAAGAATAATTAGTTTGGAAAATCACTTCATACTGTCCAAAACACTCTAGTATTTTAATTTAGTCACCAATTACATTTGAAGTTAATAAATATATATATTCATGTATCTAGGTCTTTTTTATAGTTAGCTCAGCATATTATTTTACTTTCCTAAAATGACAATGACTGGAATTAATTTAACTAAAGATTTTGATCAGGGAGCAAAAGTGAATATTAGAATTACGGAAACATAATTTAAGTCACAATTCATTAAAAGCTACAGCCTAGAGAACTAACTTCAGTCTCACTGCAATGAACTTGAGGTGTTTTGATTATGCTAACATTCTCATTGTGAACCTGTATTTTTTGCTCATTAGAAAACATAATTTTGTTATAATTAACCTGTGTTTTTATTTCTTTTTCTTACATAATAATGCCAAAGACATATTCACATTTGTCATAAACTGTTTCAAAATCTATCCATTTAGTTCCTTTTCTTGAGGGATACATAGGGGTTTTACTCCTAAAAAACTGTTTCATATTCTGCAGTATTTGCAGATGGCTGTGTGCTTCATAAAAAGACTTATTCTGAATTGTCTACAAGATAAAATAGTGCCTTTTTAATATTTAAAAGCTTCAAGAGTAGTATTCTGAAGAATCTAGAAATTAATCACTTTCCTATAGCAATCTTATTTAAATGTTCAGCAGCATGCAGTAAAAATTGGTCACTAACATCTACATATGAATTTAGGATACTTTGAGTAATGTTTTATTGACAATTGCTAATAAAGATACTATCATAATCATGACAAACAACAAAATCAATTGATGTGCTATATCTTAATATTTAATATACCTCAAACATAAAAATAGTCAAAAAATATCCTAACAAATCCTATGTCTAACAGATTTAAAAACAATGATAAAATAACTTTATTATAATGAACAAATGAAATGCTAGGATAGAAGTGATAGAAATAGAAGAAAAATATAAATATAGATTTTGCAACAATAAGTAAGAGAAACTTCATAGTCCAAAACATTAATTTTCATCCCTTTTAATATTTCATAGATGATTAGGAACTTCTTACACTTATAAACATGAAATCAGATCAATTTCTGCCTTGGACAAAACACATTTGTTATCTACAGATTATATATGATCCAGTTTAGGAACCATGGTAGTATGCAATCTCACTTCAAAACCTAATTTGCACCTGTATTTTCAGTACCTAGTAAACTAGTTCTCTTACAGTAAGCTCCCTGTGTAAATTGGATAAGCTAAACACTTCTGTGTCTGTCACAGAACAAACTTGTGCCTAAACCTGCATATTTTGAGTAAACATGGGGTTAAGACTCAGTTGTCTAAACATCAGCCTCTAGACTCATTCTAGACTTAGTGGAACATCCTGCCTCGTCTCCAGCTCCTCCATTCCACATGAGTGTGTGTCTCCCATAAGTCTTCTGTCCAATCTATGCAAATGTCTTGGTATTTTAGGACATCTAAAGTAATTAAAAAAACATAGTATATTTTCATCAAAATCAATCCATGGGAATTGATTCTTTGAGATGTAGGTAGCTGCATTATACAGGTTCACCTCAATTGCCCATACACAAGTGCTTAATGCCGTTAGAGGTATCTAGCATATCTGAGAAAACCCAATGCTGAGAGGTTAGCAGAATCCCTTGGGACAGTTTGGATATACATGTATGTGAATGGCATATAAGTGAAACCTGTCCCATTCTAAATGTGGGAAAATAATGGAAGATTGAGGAGAAGGGTTGTAAGCACACTCAAGTGACTTGCAGCTGAGGTGTAGGAAGACACATGTATCATACTAATTGTGACTTATGGACAGGCAACAGAATAGAAGCCTGATAGGTACAAAGAGAATCATTTCCATATTAAGATCCGTAAATCTGTGTGTCCATACATGGGTATTAAAGCTCTGAGTGGAAGAATATACTCTGAGTGGAAGAAAATAGTCTGAGTGGAAGAAATTCTAATTGCACCAGCCTTAGACAAATACTCCTCTTGAGTGAGTGATCTGTAACAAAGTCCCACCATGCTATCGCTCCTGTATGTCTCTTGTTTGATCCTGACCACAAAGATTTCAACTTGCCTGTCATCCCTCCCTTACAACTCTGTACATTTTACCTGTGTCTTCCAATAGAGGTTAACCCCCTGACCCTCATCTTGCTTGCCTATATTCATCCACTGCAGCATTCCAGCCATGCGAGCTGTTCCACCATATCTTAGCTATTCCAAGAGCGTGATAGGATGTGACTGTAAGAGTTGTTCTGGTTACTCATGGTTGTTTCTCAGGCAGTGTGAATTTGGACATTTACATTTGAGACTGGTGTCCTTTTGCCCTAATCTGTTCTTCCTGTGGTCCCTTATGAACCCTTGGCTTTTCACCCTAATCAACCATTGCCTCAATTAACTCTGTGTTTTTATTTCCCTTCCTCATTATTCCCAGTTCAAAGCTCTCCTCATCATGTTCACCAACCTGTTAGCAGATATGTTTTTGCTGTATTTGGTCAGGCACAGTCCATCTCTTCCTAGTAGTCATTGATCCTCACAGAGCTCTAACTGAACTCCAGTGCCCTTGACTAGAGCATCCAGAGCCAAATAGTCACGCTAGATATGCTTGAGGTCACTATGGAAGTGTCATTGGTGCCCACATAGATAAATAGTAATGTGCCTTCGTCCAATAGTCAGACCAGTGTCAGCAGTCTCTCTATAGTGACCATGATCCAGGACCCTGGCATGCAGCAATGCATCCCCAGGCAGCAGGTCAGGTTGGCAGATGGGGACTTCAATTTTCCACAGTCAGGAATCTCCCATAACTACCACACACTGCTTCCTCCTGATGCAGATATGTAATTCAGGCTTGGACTGCTGCTGTACCTACCCAGGAAGAACTTTATCTTCCGTGTGCGATACCAAGGCATTAAACCTACTTTGCATTTGTCAGTTTGGGTGCAGAAGGAGCTGTCCTCCTGCTGCCAGGAGTTACATGCTCCCAGCTTTCACCATCACACGAGCCTCCATTTGCCACCTGAATGAGCAGTCTCTGGCTGTTCCTCCTTTTGTGCATCTGGGGACTTGGGCTCTTGTCAGTGCAGGGTCTCAGTAAATATATTGTCAATCTCTTGTTCATTTTTCCTGATGCTGCACAGTCTGCTCATCTCCAGTATCTTCTTTGCTAGATGACACAGGTTCTCAGACAGAGCGTATATGTGGGGATGGGCACCATAGTCACTTGCTTCTGATTCAGTGGGAGACCCCTGGATTCCCTGAAGCCCAGGCTTTCTCTGAGAGAAAGTTTTATCTGATGTGCTGGGGTAGTTGCTTTTGTTGGGGCTTGAGTTTTGTGTCCTGTGGCACATCATCACACGTTGAGTAGTCCCATGCTGTCCTCAATAGCTTCTGGCTTCCTTCCACATGCCCTTCTGCAGAAACTGCTGTGCAAACTATTGCATCTGTGAGCTGCTTCTGTTTGCTGTGTTCATGTTTGATGGTCACTCTCACTTTAGCCTGCAGGGATATTGGCCAAGAGTGTGCTGGGGGTAGAGATTTTGCTTTGGCTAGGTTTATCACATTGCCAATGACAAAATGGCAGGGGAAGAAAACACTCAAAAATTACTGCAGAGAAAGAGAATATATATATATTTTTTTTTAAGTAAAAATGACATGCATTTTAGCTAGAGGTTATTATCAGGGTGTTGGCACAGCTCAGCATATTTACTTTCATATCTAGTTGTACTGACTATTTAGTACTGTATCCCTCATTGCTTATCACCTGGGGTTGTGGATTTCAGATTTTCCTTTTTTGACTACTACAGGCTTACCAACCCTCAGAGAAATCTTTCTGGAGAGCTAGCTGCAGAGTGAGACACCAGGGAGTGCCCTACGGAATCATTTATGTGCTTGGAATTGCAGAATCACCCTAAGTGGGAAGGGACTTCTGCAAAAAGTTCAGTCAAACCTCCTCTGCTCACTGCAGGGTCAGCCACTGCAGGTTTACTCAAGTCCCTGTCCTGTTGTGTTTCAAATGACAGAAATTCCACCACATCTCAGGGCAACTCATTCCAGTCTTTGACCACAGTCACAGTAAAAATGTTCTTATGTTTAAATGTAATTGCATCTATTTCAATTTGTCTCCACTGCCGCTTGTCCTGTCACATGTGGGAAGAGTCTGGCTACAACTTCTTTGCTGCCCCTCATTAGGTGTTTATGCAGACTGGTAAGATGCCCCTGTGTGTCCAGTACTTCCAACTCTCTCAGCCTCTCCTCACTTGGCTATTGCTTCAAGACCTCAATAATCTTAGTCAAGTCGCTCTAGCATGTCCATGTTTCTCTTGTGCTGGGGAGCCTGGACCTGGACCCAGCATTCCAAATGTGACCTCATCAGGGGAAATTATCATCTTCCTCCCTCACAGAAGGGTAAAAATCACTTTCATCAGACTGCTGATAATACTTTTCTTAATTCAGGTCAAGAGGTTCTTGGCATTCTTTGCCAGAAGAGCACTTTGTGATTCCAGCACAATCAGATTGGATAAAGAAATCAGTCCCTGGCAGAGCTCTAATAAGCATTAATCTTGTTTTCAGTGTTTGCTGACAAGGAATATAGAACTATGGGACTCTGGGCGGGGGATGGAGAAGGACAAGAGCACCCATAATCTGGCGTCCCAAGCAGGGTGAACAACCATTCAACAAAAGCTCCTTATCTGAGAATGTGGGCATAGGGCCCCTTTAAATCCACTAGGTGTGTCATATGTGACATGTGAGGCAGAGAGAAGGGGTGTGTTGCTTAACTTTGCTGCTGAGACATATGGGTGGATGTGCAGAAATGCCTGTAGGATACATTCAGTGTTGGGGCCTGTGCCACGTAGCTTGCAGTGGGGATGTGAGGGCAGCATTTTAAGGCAGAGTAAATTACTAGTCTAGGCACAAGCTGTGCCATGCCAGCTGGTCTCGGTGCTAGGCATTTAGTGTACTCGTATAGATGTGACTAAAATTCAAGTGATTATTCTAAATGCTTTATCTTTATTGTCTCCAAATTAGTTGTATTTTTCTTCAAAGAGTGAACCGTTCCTAAACATAACTTTCAAGGTCCAGTCCACAGAAACAGATTTTTCTAAAAAGATGACACAAACAAAATATGTTTTAGATGTCAAGAGAAGTTTCAGATTGGAAAGTCAGAAATATTTATTTTAGATAAGGTTAGTACAATATTGAATTAGGTGAATTCTTGTATCCTGTGTTACCAGATGAAGAACATTGTTTTTAGGTAAAGCACATTGTTTTAAATGGAAAAAATGCACAATGGATTTTAAGAAATAGTACTATGTAGAGAGTGGTCCACAGGTGGACTATCTAAGAACCAAAGAGCATAAATATTGTTAGGTACTCTATGAATACATCAGCTTTAACTGAAGGGTACTGAAGTGTACTGGTAAGCTGGAACAGCTTGAGTTTGTGAACAGTCAGCCATTTTAGCTAAATGCCAGAAGGGAGTTCCTGACTGAGCATACTAATTTATTCCTAGACTTGCAGCAATTTGTTTCATACAGAATTGTTTTGGGTTTTTTTTTGTTTCCACATAAACAAGCAGTCAACGACTGTTCTTTTATGTTTTTAACTTTCAGTCCCTATGGATTGGTGTGAACAAATTACTTGGCAAATAATCCTATTGTCTACACCTAATTTGACATTGCTGTATACTGTACTATTCTTTCTGCTTTTGAAAACACAAAATAAATCTCAAGTCAAAACCATGCAACATTCTTACAAGATGTAAACAAGCTCTGGTGATTTATTTAACATGTCTTTCACAAATACAGTATTCACTGTGCATCCCATACACAGGTGTTTAGAAGGAGCATACAGCTGGCTGTGTTGGTCTTTGGTTTGTATGTTGAATGTGTACTTTTCCATGACAGGTTTCAGATAGTCTGTTCCTATGTATGCAAAGTCAGGGGCATTCAGACTAAGAAAAAGGGCTGGACAGTTTATATAATAATTACAGTGTATACAAATATGTGCTTATATATATTATTATAGTCTGTATTTAAAGTCCCAAGGAAGAGATTTACAGAACATTTCTTTTTAACTAGTCTGAATCTATGATCAATTTGGTAATTTATACATTAATTTCACCTACTGACCTTGTGCATGCTGATTGCAATTCTTATGAAACATCAGACTTGCCTACTATGTTAGAATACTACCTTCTGAAGAATACTCTAGGTGGTCAATAATTGGACCAATCACCTTTTTTTAAAAAAAAAAGAAATGAGCAAAAGAAGCTAAAACACCTTTGGCGGGGTGCCTTTTTCATATTGTCTTGTCCACTTACTAATGTGTCTTCAAAGTGCCTTTTAGCACAGCTGGAGATGTAGTCTGTGTTAACAGGATTTCTCTGTTTTTTGAAATGTGGGACAACCTATCTGAAAAAATAGATCAGAACACTTTAAAATTTCTTTTGAAAGCAGGTTTCAGGAGTTGGAATGAAGACTGTGGAGATGGGAAATACTTTGATTTAGCTGGTTATCCATTTTTTGACATTTCTTATAAAACAGAATTTATAGATTTAGAAATCAAGATTATTTAAAAACTTTTTATGTTTGACAGTTATTTGTGAAGATATAAAAAATCCTGTCATCTTTGATGAAATGTTAACTGTTTGTTGAGTTAAATATTTCATATTCATAGTCCAGAGGAGAAAAAAACAAAACCCTTACCAAAGAAAATTTCTTTGGCACATCTGTTACAATTCAGATGTAAATAAGAACTGGTGCATGTATTTGAACATATAAATGTTTACATTAGTATAGTATATGATAATTTTTACCATATCATTTTTTCATAATTAAGAATATATTCATGTAACAAAATAAAATATTCAGTAATTTAAAACACTTAAATCAAGGCTTACCATGAATAATTAATTATTTGTTTTGTGCATTTCTAACCAGTTCTAAACAGGCAAGATAACATAGACTAGGATTTATTTATCATGAATTCAGCCATCTAAAATTTAGGTTTCTAGTCAAAGCTGGGTGCATATGTTCTCTCTCTAGTGACTTCAAAAACATGTACAGATAGAATTATTTGCCTTTATAAGACACTTACCTATCTTTAGACAATTAGACTGGAGTAGATATTCCAGTTTTACAAGATTAAGGCTAAGTGAGACAAAAAAATTTTTTTTATTTTACTTTTTTCCCACCCCTGAATCTTGATTATTCCTTCACAGAACAAGATAGTGTTCTCAAAATTAAATATAATTTCATGGGGAAGGAACTATTTGGAAGTAGAGCTCCTGTCTTACTTATTGAAGAATTTGGAATTTGAGCAGCAAAGATGATAGGGGACTACAAGAAAAGAAGAAAGTGCTTAAAATTTCAGTTTTGACAAGTGAACTAGCAGTCCTGCTTGATATTAAGCACGTTTCAGGAAGCAAAATGTGTACCACAAAGGAAACCTATTCCTCTTACCTTAATATAAACACTGCCATTTGATCAGCTTTCTAGATTCCAATGTTTGTATTACTGGAGGGCTTATTTCTGCTGCTAGTACAGGCACCACATATTAGGAGAAACATGTCTATAGGCCTGGCAGATATTCGGTGCTGGTGCCACAACTTGTATTTTATGTGTGGTTCAGAAGTATTACTTCACAGTTGTTGCAATCTGGACCCAGAGACTGAAAACTTCTGTAGCTGGAGCACAGCAGTGGCACTCGTGACACACCTTCCAATTCAGGGTAGTCAAGAGAGACACAGCTTGTGTTTCCTGAGACCACTTCAGAATGACATGAAGTACAGAAAGTATAACAAAGTGGGAGATCTGCTTAAAAAACTTCTGGCTCATCAGAATTCATATGCTCAAATGGACATAAATACATGATTGTGTGCTGCATGGTCAGTCTGGACTGACTGGAATAGGACTAGAAAATGCTGAAGATTAACGTTTGCAAATAACCATATACAGTTCTATTAGCATATCGAAGTAATTTCAGCTCAACAGCCCACGATTGTTTGATGATGTTAACCTTAATTTCTCTGTTAACTACATCTCAAGAGAGAAATGAGGTACAATAGTATCTTTTGGACCTACCAGGGAACATTGAATTCTACTTTAATAATTTCTAAACAACCTTTTATGTTCAATTATAATATCAAAAATATGCATATTGATCTCTTACATTTTTGTCCCCCTCAAATTCAGGGCAAGTTTTCTCTATCCCATTTGAAATTGACCTATATATAAAAAAATAAATAAATATAAAATACTCTGTAAATAACTTCTGATACGGTTGAAGCAGAGATTTGTATTTGTTGGACTGAGCTATGCACAGATGTTAATTTCACTAAATTAAACATAATAATCTTCTAGATACAGAGGCAGAAGCATAGTGATTTAAATTTCCTTTTTGTTTAAAGTTTTTGCTTTTGTATCTGGCAAACACATAACTTGTTACATGAGCAGCTGACAGTTTCATTTCATGTTTTATGGATATTCAACGCTGTTTCTGTATCTAATAGCTAACATATATATTTATATATATAGGCTGCATAACCTGCTTACCAATATAGACACAGATGTTCAAACACAAAACTTTAAAATGTCTGTTACTGTTCTGGTTGATTAAGCTACATGCAGGCATTGTATAACCAGATTACGAAGATAATTAGATAATCATTTTCTTTTCAACTATAATTAGCCCATATTTCAAGTTAATTGTGATACATCTTGCAGAATGTTTACTTTATCAGAAACAAATACTGGTAAGCTTCAGATTTGGAAACATAGCTAATAGTCCTATGGAAAATATATGAAATATTTCAGTGTTGTTCTTTAATTATTTTTTTTCTTGTTTACTTTTTTTTTCTTCTCTATTAATAAGGGTAGATACATTCCCCTGGAGGTAAATGAACACTTAAAAAGCTTTGAACTCAGGGTTTTCAAGGTTTTTAATAGGATTTCCAAAATACTCAAATTTAATATGTACAAAGCAGTCTTACCAGGCAAGTTTTCTGTTACCCCTGGCAAGAACTCCTTGGGGTTTTTGTGCAAATTTTGTAAACTGGTTGTAGTCTCAAAAAAGGCCAACCATTTGACATTCTTTGACTGTACAGCAAATTATGTTACAACGATCCTGTTGTCACTCAATGTAAAAATGTTATTCAATAATTTTTTCTCCAGTTTCTGTAGATGCACTTGAAATCAGAAAAAAATATTGGAGTTTGCATCTCCAGGAAGGGATGTCTAATGAATGCTCATGTTTCTAAAATAGTTAGCCCATTTCCTCAGTGCAAAAGTTTCCTTATCTCAAGTCATTATTTTTCCTGGTTTGCTTGTGCAAAAATAAAGAAAAGTAAATTTTTAGGTTTATATGTTTCCCATAAACATGAAGAATGCCAATAATCTGAAAAACTGTGTTTTTGTTGATATGATAAAAAAAGATGGCTGACTCTTACCATCATTTGAAGTTAAACAGACCAATAGAATGCAGGTTACTTATACTACTCTGCAGAAAATTACTGAAGGAACAAAACAGTAGGCATCACGTATGTATACACAGGCATAGCTCCAAAAAAAGGGAAAAACTGAAGCATAATTAGAGCTGACCTCTTTTCTAAACAAGCAGCTGTTGTGGTTAACTTGACTAGTATCTGATTTAAACTGTGTGTCATAGCAGGGACCTGGCATTTACATGTTTCTTGTCGCTGTCATGGGATCACTCACGACTGGCTGTATGACACCAAAAGCATTATCAGCAGGAAGAGTTGCTCACTGGCATCCTACTGCTCCTTATTCCCTCTGTCATGATGCATGAGTTCTATGGTAGCACCATGGAGTTACCAACACATTAAAGAAAAAAATACTCTAATCTTCCAAAGCCTGTGATTCTATAACCCTTGTTATCATGGAAAAGAACCAGGAGTTTTCCTACTAATTTGAATAAAATTATATAGATAATAAGATCTTCCTCTCTCAAACAGTGGAGAGAAGAAACAGTTACCTGGTGAAGGGATCGAAGCAGAATTTTCTGCTGATAAAGTCTGAATTCCTGCTCTTCATGTATCTATTTTTTTCTCTGTATTAAATAATGAAAATCTTTGACTTATTCTTAAAGGATGAACAGTAAGGGTAGAGACAATGATTATGGCACTATTCTCCCACATAGAACAGCTTTCAACAAATGTTAGACTTGCAAGTTTCATTGCTAATGTACTTCCAGATGTATTAAAACTTAAAAAGCAAACTGGACATGAGGAAAAATCCGTTTCTGGTTTGTAGTTTTTTCTCCTACACATGGATAATACTACTATTCCACTCTTCAACTATGATCACCATCAGAGGTCTTGTAATATTGGCAATACTCCCCCTACTTGTATTCTTACTCCTATTTTAGGGAGAAAAAGGGAAGCATAAGGGTATAAAATTATTCATATAAGGTCACCAAGGAGGTCAGTAGTAGATGTGAAGCTGTCATCTGGTGTGCTCTATGCACTGAGCCATACCAAATAAAATAACATACCCTCCCATATAAATTATATATATGTAAACAAACAACTTGTGATATACTGTATATGCTACATACCAATTTTGGTTTTGGTATATATGCTGCTAGTCATTTGGAAGATGTAAACAACTGTAATCTTACCTCTTTAGCTAGTATTGCCTCTGATAGATGTCTAGAAAAACTTGTTCTCTGGCTTCCCTCTGTTAACGGAGAAACAGCCACTTCCACAGACTGATTTCTAAAATTTTAAGAGCTATCTCATGAACTGGATCTTTTTATAGCCAAAATACATTCACAGCCCTTTTCAGTGATCAAAATACATCTCTGAAAGAATAAATAAAACTGTTAAAATTAAGCATGATTAGCACTCTATCTATTTTGGGTTTTGTTTTTTTAGAATGTTTTGTCTGTGACTTGCAAAACTTTGAGCCATTTTCATAAGGATATAACAATCTATGCATTATTGCACCCTAAGCAACTACTATTCAAAATATGCAAATCTGAAATTTGAAAATAAGCTATACTAGTAATATTAAGCCTATACTGTACATAAATTGATGTCTAACTTAGACATTGACTTTGACAAAAGATTGCATATACATTCATTATTAGTTTTCAGAAGATCTATTAATTAAAAAGAATAAAGGATAACATTTTAAAAGCACTTCAGTATCCATTGTAAATTTTAAAGTTATTTTTAGGGTGGAAAAATCCTTTTAAGTTGAGTTTTGTTAACTTTGATAAAGATATAAGATTCTAAATTATTTTTTGAAAGAAATGTATTTTTGAAAAAAAGAATCATAAAATTAAAGTGTTTTTTCTATGTATTATACAATTGTATTCCCTGGGAAAATAATATGATTTTCATTTGAAAGTTTTAAATATTTCTAAATGAGCACTGCAAGATGTAGTAAAAAATATACCAGATAAAAATTACATCAATACAATTAATGAGATTTATCAGGTCACCTCTGAAAATATCTGTTATGAAACTAAGCTTTCATGAAAAAAATGTTAATGAAATCCATACACAGTTCAAAAGATATACCAACTGTGAGCAGCGTACACTCAACTAAAAAGAGACAATCGTAGATACAGCTCTCACAGTTCCATGTCACACAAAAAGATTTGTCAAAAGGCTGACTAATTCACTAAAAGATATAAATGAGTGAAAGGAGAAGAGAGCTATGTAATTTCCTCTTCATTTACCATTTCATCCTTCTGAGAAGGTTATTCTCATCAAGAGACTGTAACAAGACTAAATGCCACCCCTCTTAGTCTTTGAGGCATATCTGACATATTTTCTATTTAGAAAGAAAACAGGCAGACCATTTCAATGAGATAATATATTCTGTCCCTCAGGGAATCTCTAACATAATTGACAAAATAAAATATTTGATTTCCAGAAGCAAAGGGAGCTGTACATGGTGCGTTCAATATGTAGTTTTTCTTACACACAAAAACATGTTGGTAGAGGGCAGTGGCAGTCCAGCCTTATCAGTACTGGTATGTTATAGACAAAAGGAAGGTTATGAGTCTGGGCAAAACATGCACAACTGAATTTCATGGCTTTGGGTTACTCTTGTCTGTTCCTTCTAGTGAGGCTGAATAGGGAACTGAAGCATGAAATTTCTCGTTTAGCAAGATGAATATATACCTAATCAGAAATGTATTTTTATCAAGGACAACTAAAAGTTTATTTCTAAATAGTTTGTTTAAGTAACATATGAAATATCATAAGTGATGGAATTCTTAAAGTATATTACTGAAGTACTTGTGGTTGCCTGCCTTTTCTGTTGAGCAGGGTAGATACACACTTTTCTTAGGAGATATATCTAGGATAATAATACAATAGGTTTAGAAAGATCAGTCTCCCTAAACCTAAATTCAAACATACTAAACAGAAGGGTAGTTGGAGATCTACATTCAGGCACGTAAAATATATAAAGAAGTGTAGATCCACAGGAAAATGAAGCCTGAGCTGTCTGCATTTTTAAAGATTTGCATATTACTATAAACATGTTCCTGCTCTCTGACGCTTTTACCGGTTACTTTATTTCAGTCCTGCACCCTCAGCTATGGAGTTTATACCACTGTAATTTTATGACCAAAGTGTTATATAGCCATCCAAAATAAGACTTCTAACACTGTAACTGAGAATTTTAATTGGATGTCTACAGAGGTAATATGAGGCAGGGCATAGTACATTGAAAAATTTATGAGAGCAGTTGTCTAAGTTTTTATATTGACAACAGTCCATTTTGGCCACTAGCCAAGAAAAAAATCCTGCCTGTTTAATCTTCCTCCTTAACAGATGAACCATAATTAAAAGATTCAGTCCTGAATCTACTGAGATCACTGAAATTACTACCAGTAATTACAGAGGCCAGTGAATCAGGACCTAAATTCTCTTCTCCTCAGGGACAAAGTGCCATATGGCAAGCTGAATGCTCCTGCTCACAGTCCTATCTCAGAGAGACAGGAAAAAAAAAGGCTATGTGATCAGACATGGGACACGGGTACCCTATTCCTGCTCCTTTGTTTTTCAACATCACTTCAGAGTTGAAGCTGTTTTCACAGTTGTTGTATATAGGAAGGGAGAGAGAGAAAGGAAAATAAGGGCTAGTTGTATCTGTAGAATCATAACAATAATATGCATTTTATTCAAAGATACAAAAAGAAAAATGTATGCACAGCTAGGACTTTCTGAAAAATGCCGGCTAATTTGTTTTTACCTTGTTATTGTACTTGAATTGATTTATTTTCTGCAACCTATTTTCTGCTTAATTTCCAATTAAGCATTTTGAGGCAAGATACTGTTATCTGTTGTATCAATGTTGAACTTGATTGACACATAAATGAGCATAATAAAAACAGTAATTGAAAAAATCTAGGCCAGAACCATTCAAAAGATCACCAAATATAGTTCTAGAATAACTTTGGTGTTGAACTCCTTTTTGTACTGAGAGTTTGCTTTCCCACCCTTTACTCTGATGCTACCCCTCTCTTCCTTTCTCTTCTCTTGTGAATGAATGAATTGTATTTCCAGTGGCATAATGTGCTTTCTTTGAAGATTCAGTAACAGGATTGCTGTTATGTTATATCTTCCCAATTATTTCACCATTACACCATTTATCTTAGCTTTAAATCAGTTGGCTTTCTTTGTATTGCCTTCATACTCTTCATGTTTAATGATTTTGTTGATAAGCATTGAAGTGACATTTAGGAGACAGTGTATTTCTAGAAATCAACACATTTCCCTGGAAACTTTTCCAGTCATTTAGTCTAAATTTCAATTCCCCAAGTGATAAAATTTTCCTTTTTTCCTCTTCCATCTTTCCCATTTTTCTATTTAGACTGCTAAATATCCAATGTAGAAATAATTTCTAACCATACACAAATGCTATGAGAGCAATAAAATAGATCTACAAGAAGTACCTTGCAGGAAAATTATGACAATGAAATAATACTCCATCCTGAACTACACTGATATATCTGTGTAGGAATTATCTATTCAGTATTTCATAGACACACAATTTTTTTTTTTCTTTTTCCTTTTTTTTTTTTCCCCCGTATCATGAATGTTTTACATCTTAAAACTCAGATTTGGAGCTTTTCTACACATTTAATTATAATTTTTTGAGCTATGACTAGAGGTCTAAGTGAAAATAAACATTTAGTAAGCTAGTGACGAAATTCTGTGCTTTAGAAAGTTTAGATATGTTTTTCTATTACTTTATCCAAGTAAAAAATGAAACTCAAAGCAGTTTATTTAAAACAAAACAAAACAAAACATCACCTTAAACAAAGGCTTAATCTTGAAGATGTGCACCAACGCAAATTTAAGAAAGTGATACAAAACTCGAAGGGCAAGAAAATTCTCAGAAATTATTATAGGTTAAACAGTTCTATTCAAGTACATCCTCAGTTATGGGAGATGCAGAACATGCCTGTGGCGGTTTCAAAAAGGATTCTGTTTTAGGCAAGTGCCATTCTGCTTTAAGCTTTGAGCCAAGATCAGGAACATGCAAGGTCTACCACCTTGCTCCTGCCTTCATCTTGTTTTTTCTTCAGAGATCCTTCTGCCTAAAGAAATGAGAGGACTCTCATAGCTTACCTGTACTACACATCTAAGATGCAAAATTCCTTGAAAGTTGTCAAAGACAGTACAAAAAATAAAAAAGAAAGAAAGAAAGAAAGAAAGAAAGAAAGAAAGAAAGAAAGAAAGAAAGAAAGAAAGAAAGAAAGAAAGTAGGTAAGTCTGCTGTTTGCTGGTGTTTGCTGAATATTCTGCCATAACTTCGGATAAAAATCATAAACCTTTTCTCACCTGAAGAATTCTTCATATGTGGAAGTATATGTATTATAATATTCTCAGTTAAAGTGAATAAAAATCAGTTTTCAGTTTTATTTGTGAGCAACTCTCCAGATAATAACATCTTAGAAATATCAGAAATGCCACAGTTCCAAGTCAAATAAATTTGCAATTTATTTGGATTCCTGTAGCAATAAATCTTTTCAAGTATCAAACCCCAAATTGTTTTTTTTTCTAATAATTTTCTTTTTTTTCTCTTGAAAAGTTCAGAAAATAAGTATTTTCTGAAACTTATTATTAGCCTGTTCTCAATTCAACTTATCACTTGAAGCACCTTATATATCTTTTGTCCAATTGACATATCAATTTGACTCCAACATATCCTTTCTCTCTCCATCAGAGTATCTGTAGTGAAATTCAGGTCAGCTGTAACAAAAAATTCCGCTTTCCTGAGCCATAGGATCTGTTCCTCCTATTGCAAATAGTATCGTGTTCCCATGAGTTGGAGAAAAAAACCCTGTGCTTTCTTTTTTTTTTCTTTGAATTTTTGTTCTCTGTTTTGTTCTATATGATTGTGTTTCATTTTGTATTTCTCAAAACTTTAACAAACCTGAAGAGAGAAATGTGAACTCTCAGAGCAACTCTACACAGTACTCATTCCTTCTCTGTCCTTTTTCTGAATGGGTACACACCTCAACTAGTGCTTCTGAAATAAGAGTAAAAATAAACTACATTATTTGTTTTATTAATATTACTTATAACACACATTTGAAGAACCAAAAAATAGAACTAGTTTTATTCATTTATTCAATCCATTTAAACAGATAAAAATTAGATCTGTATGTATGCAGCGAGTATACAGATAATAGACAGACTTAAGCAGTGAACATATTTGTATAGTAACATATTCAGTATCCCCAGCAATTTCTTATAAACAACATCTAGAGCAAAGAATTTCTGAAAGAAAGTATTTTTATATATTCTGAACTATTTTAATAAAACAGTAACTGTCAGAATAGTACCACTTCTTTATTTATTTTAAAGTAATATATATATATAATTTTATTTTTTTCAGTAAAAGGAGCTTGATAAATAGACTATCCAACATGTATTAATTTACTTCTACACTGTCCTTATATTGATAATTTGCTAATGCTAACACCCAAGTCAGAAGATCAGAGTTTGTAAACCGTAGCTAAAGAATTAGTTGGGATATGAGGCCAGAAAGTAAATTAAGTAAGAAAAAACATGCATATGTATGCAGCTATAGGTTAAAACTAGTAAGATTCTTCATATAGTGGATTTGACATCCTCAGAATGAGCTATAAACATTAACAAGGGAATTTATGAATGTAGGCATGAGATGAGTAAGAAATTACAACCTCTTTTTAGGGAATCATAAAGTAGTTAGTAATGGACCCTATATTATGGTTAATAACACTAGCAAAGGATTTCATACTAGGCCTGATGTAAATTTATGATGCTAAAGCACAATATAAAGACCCTTTGCTAGAGTTATTTTTTTTCAGTGCTCACTTCTACATTTTATAGAAAATGGATTTTCTGTTTAAAAGCTTATATATGTGCAATATGTATAGAAATCTCAGTGACTATTTGAAGTAAAAGTGATAATTCTGTCTTTCAAGACCTTAGGGATCTAAATAAAACCATATTATTTTTTGGTATTACTTTATAATAAGCCATTTTTATCTTCAGAAAATCTGTTTTTAGTGTTTCAAAATATGAAAGTTCCCAATGTCTTCAAAAGACTTAGTTAACTGATTGGCATAATTCACTTTAGTACCAAACCTATCTATGTTTACCTATACTACCTGCAGAGTTAAAAAACCCTTTTCCTCACTACTTATATTATAACATGTAAAACACCATTAGGAGCTATTTACACTAGAGAAGTAATTTAAAAACACTTTCAGGTTTTCTACATAAACAAATGTCTTGTAGTTTAAGACCTTGCTGCAAAGGAGCTTACGGTTTAATCCCACAACGAAGCAAATCAACCTCCACAGAATCACAGAATCTGTGAAGTTGGAAGGGACGACAGTGGGTCATCTGGTCCAACCTCCCTGGCTAGCAGGGTCATCCTAGAGCACATGGCATAGGACTGCATCCAGATGGTTCTTGAATCTCTCCAGTGAGGAAGACTCCACGACCTCTCTGGGCAACCTGTTCCATTGTGTGGTAACTCACACAGTAAAGAAGTTCTTTGTCATGTTCAGGTGGAACTTCCCACGCATCAGCTATTGCCTCTTGTTCTATTGGTTGACACTACTGAAAAAATCCTGGCTTCATCTTCTTGACACCCACCCTTAAGGTATTTATACACATTAATGAGGTGCCCTCTCAGTTACCTCTTCTTGAGGCTGAACAGACCCAGCTCCCTCAGCCTTTCTTCGTAAAAGATGTTCTCCAGACCCTTGACCAACTTAGTGGTGTTCCCATGGAGAGCTGGAATTTTGAGAACTTTGAGAAAATGATCCAGAATTTTGAGAATAAACATTGGTATCACCCCTTAGTATGCTTTACCAATCAAGCAAACAACAGACAATTTTATTTCCTAAAAATAGAAAATTAATATCTTATTAAGGATAAAGGTATGTGTCACTTCTGGAACAATATCACAGTGTTTAATCATGCATAGATGTTTCTGCTGTTCAGTTAGTAAGGTTCATTGTACGTATCACTCAAGAGCAAGGACATTTACTATACAGCAACCTTGGTGAACCTTTGTAGAAAAGAATATCCGATTTCTAAGGCATTTATTTATTTACACTTCTGTTTCAAAGATCTTACTTTTCTGCCATATTCCTTTACTGACATGGCAATTCACCAACATTTCTGTCACTAGGCCTTCATAGCCTTCCTAGCTCAACCATTAAACAAAACAAATAAATTATGCCACCTCTTGATTTGGTGAGTCTTATAAGAATTACATGGAAGGACAGACCTCACCTTCTTTTTCCAGACTTCATTTTGTACCACATGTCAAACTGGTAGAATATATAATTTTCATGAATACACATATAAATCAATCTTTTAAACACTGGAATGGAAAATTTCTTAAAATATGTCATTGGAGCTTTTATTTCTAGATCTTTGTCTTTCTGCTTTTTATTCTGGACATCTGTCATGTCATGTAAATGGAGATGAACAAACTCACTCTTCAAAACTCCCTGTTGTGGTAAGTGTGCCTTCACTGCCATATTTCAGTGAGGACACACCTAACTTTTATCAGACTTCATAAACTAGGTAGTTAGAACACTGTTCCAAAAAGCAAGACCTGTAAGCCCAGGAGAAGAACATAGACTACTACCTCAGAAAAAATTTTATTAATTTCTGATCTATTAAAAAACCCATAAAAACTACACCAAAAACAAACAAAGAAACCCCAAAACAAAATAACCATACAAAAAAAGACTGCAACTCTAAATTTTCATTGAATAAACACATTGTTTACCTTTAGACATTTCTGAGACTTTCAGTCTGACATTTCAGTTACCCTTATCATTATTAGGTTCTTAGAAGGTTGTGAAATCTTGTACAATGGGTGGTCCAAGATGCTTTGTGGATTTACACAGATAAATTCCATCTCTCTCCCACTTCAGGTACTTTGTGTCTGTGCTTTGCTTACTATCTGATAGAAATTAATTTATCTAAAAGATATTTGAGAACCTGTTAATAATGGTGTTTCTAATTTCCTGGAACCATCAGTTGACTTACTGTTGTCAGCTACATAACTGCTGAATCCTTAGAACTGTAACTGAAAAATCGATGAAAACTAAAATAGGAAGGAATGAGGTGCTACAAAAAATTTATACATGTACTCCAGAAACTATCAGAGCATGTAATTTTTAATTGGTCATTCAAAACTGACAGATTGCCCTTAAATACTGGTGCTTCAGTTCTTCCTCTATAAAAAGGAGACAACATTATTTTTCTTCTACCAGTGCTGCGAGTATAAGCTAGTTAATTCTCGTAGAAATTGCAGCTTTTTGGTGGTGCATTAGTCATTAATTTTCTCTTCACAGCAGTGTTCACATAATGTGCACTGAATAAATTGTGAGATTTCAAATTGAACAATTAGTAGAATAACACTCCCTAGTCAAAGGTGATCATTAAATCACCATCTGTTCTCCAACTAAATATAAGAAGTATAAACAGGTCATTAAAGTCTATATTACAAAATTAATAAATTAATAAATTGCATATGCACAAGCAATTCTGTCAACACTGTAGGTTCCAAATGGCTGACAAACTATAATATCAAGGTTAGTATCTGATAGGAGAAGTTTCACAAGACATATGAGTTTGAATGACTTGGCTGAAAAGGAATTCAAACTGTGCTTGGAATCCAGTTTGTGGTTAAATATCTAAATATAAGTAAGAGCCTACAAGTTAGTGTCTGGTCATGAATTAGATATTTAAATTCCCACCATAGTCAAGAGAGATGAGACGCTGAATTCATCTACCTAAGCATGGAGACAATTGAGATATCTAACAGATATAACTATTGCAAATCTGATCTAGAGCCTGTTGGAGACCTCATTCATGTGGCATCAGGATGACAGCCAATCTACCCTAAGGCATCTCAAATTGTATGAAACAGCAATGGGTGGGTAACAGTTCAAAAAACCCTAGTTGATACAATCTCTGGAATTTATTCCAGCTTCCAGATCTATCTATGTCATAAAGGAAAAATTGTTCAGCTAGGCTTGAGCATCAGCATGAAATAAATCATTCATAGTGCTTAAATTTAACATACTCCTTTGTATGTTCTTGGTCTGTGTACACTCTCTTAGGAACACAATACGGGCCAAGGTTTCTTCTTGACAGTTGGTATGGATAAGGCCATACTGCTTTGGGAAATGAAGAGAAGGAATTGGATTGATGTGAGCTATACTGTGTCAGTCAGCCCTAGTCTCTTGTATTTTATATTTTAGATATAAACTGGTATGTTCTGTTCCCAATCTCTTAGTGATTTTCAGTGAGGATATTCTTTGAAGCACCTAGCTGTTTCCATGAGAAATAGAAGTAAAGAAACTGGAGACTGACTTTAGATTCCATTCTCCACTTTCAACAATTAAATATAAAAGTTCCACCTAGCCCTTTGTCACATTTGAAAAGGGGTAAGTTAGCAAATACAACCTTAATAAAATATATTTTGTAATGTATTGTTTCTGCTAGGTGAATTGATTTTAATGCTATTCATATTCACTTAGCAAATATTTACCTAACAAAAATTACTTGGATTCCTCAGTGACTAATAATTCACAAAACCAGGTGAACTGAACAAAAGATGATTGTAATATCAGAAGAGGAGGAGAAGTCTATTGACTCTTTCTACTTAAATAATATCACAAATTCTTCCAAACTTCTGCCTGAACATGATACTATAATGCTTTAAATTCTCAGAGATAAGCATGAAGAAAACGCACAAGCGGCTAAAAGAGCTTAGCTCTCATTATGGATTTGTGTCCTTCTTAAGTATTAATTTGATTGAAGCTTGACACAATTTCAGTGTTTCTTTCTCACAGTACATAGTGTCATTGAGAAGGATAACTAAAGGTAGACCAAATGACAAGAAGAATATTTTTAAATGGTGTTTTCTAGGTGACCAGTTCAAGGCTAATGTGAGGTGTGTGTGTATGTGGTGGTCTTAAAAGTTGAATACTCTGAAATAATCTATGTAGAATTCAGTACAGTTTAACATTTGCCTTTCAGCTCTCAGTGGAGAGGAATAGTATGGAGCTATCACAAGAAAAATTAAAGCGTGTAGCCCAGAAACAATGCACATTGCCCACAAACATTGAACTCTTGTGGTCTAATGCTGGTAGGCAGCTCAGCCCCACACAGCCACTTGCTCACTCACCCACAGGGGGCTGGGGGAGAGATTTGGAGGAGTAAAAGTGCAGAAATTTATGGGCTGACATAAAGACAGTTTAACAGGTAAACCAAAAGCTACATGTGCAACAAACTAAAATAAGGAATTTGTTCACTACTTCCCATCAGCAAGCAGTTAGTTATTTAGCCATCTTGTCCTGGTTTGAGCTGCCTTAAATCATGACATATCTCCAGGAAAACGGGGCTCCATCATGCATAACAGCTACTTTGAAAGACAAACACAATGACTGTAAACAACTCCCCTTCATCCTTGTCCTGATTTGAGAGTACCAGGATAAAAATTTCTATACTAACCTAAGACTAGCCAGGACACTAACAGCTACTGCCAGCCTACTCATGTGGTAATTACAATGGGAGGGGGAGCAGCTGTGATTATGGGGAGAAGAGGATGGGTCAGATGACCTGAATGTACCAATCATAGTATTCCTTTCCATGGTGCTCAGTATAAAATGTCTCCTTAGAGACCCCTCTGCTGGCTTCTGTGGTTGATGTGTTAGCAGGATTGGCCTTGCCATCCTTCCCTACACTACTGTTGTTCCTGTATCCTGTTTTCTCATTGGACAAGAATATTATGCACTGTGACAAGACACCTTTCCCATCCTCCTCAAGCAGGACTGGCACAGCCACTCCTAGGTTTTCTTGTGGACTGTCAGCAGGACACTGACCCCAGGTACCTCCATCTTCTGCCAAGTCCAGTTTAGTAGTTTTCAGGTCTGGACATAATTGCCATCTCAGAAGCATGGGGTCCATATTTGCATATTCATATATATATATGAATATATTTACATATTTGTATATAATTCACCATCTCTATTATTATTATTATTGCTATTATTTTCTGTTTCATTAACACTGTTCTAGTTTTTTTCTTCAACTTCAAAAGTCTCTGTCTCCTGTATTCCTGTTACCTTCTCCTGGGAGGATGGTGATGGGATAACAGAGAGCATCTGTTATCTGGTTATTGGCCAAACCTGTGGCACCCCTTCTGTTCTCCAGCTTTATTGCTGAGCGTGATGTCATATGTTATGGGATACCCCTTTGGTCAGCTGGGGTCAGCAGTCTTAGCTGTGACCCCTCCCAAATTCTTATGCACTCCCAGCCTACTCACTTGGTAGGGAGATGCAAGAATCAGAAAGGGCCTTGACTCTGTAAACACTACTCAGCAATAGGTAAAACATCTTTCTATTATCAACACTGTTGTGGTCACAAATATGAAACATAACACCATGAAAGCTACTATGAAGAAAAAAACCCAGTACAGTACTAGTATTGATTTTCCGTTCTGGCAGCTGACTGGACACTGAAAAAAAAAATATTCTGCTGAAGGTTCTATTTTCTGTTTTCCCAAAAACAATAGAGCAAAAAAAGATATGGAGAGAAAAGCAGTAAAAATAGAACCTCTTTTCTGCACTACTCACGGAACTGAGGTCAGAAAGGTAGTGGTGAGAGTGATCTTTCTGTTAGGCATTAACTCAATGTTTTCAATACCTACTCATGATGTAGCTGGCTTATTTCAGTTCCCTCTTCTATATGACTATCATGCCCACTCGGATATTTTAGGTTGCTGATTTTTTTTTCTGCTGGAGTCTTTCTGTGTTGTGTAAATGTTGTAACGTTTTAGAATTACTACTTTACTATTGAAGGAATGTTCAAAGGCTTAGATTTGCAGTATAATCTAATCAGGAAAGCCTAGGTCATTATAACAGTCACTGTCTGATTTTACTGTGATTATATTTTGACCTATTGTTTCTGAATTACAGCTTTGACTGCATGCATTCTGCATCAATTTATTGCACCGCAACTTACCAAATTTATGTGGACCAAAGAAATACACCTTATTCTCCAAGAATTAATGGTTAATCTACTACAGGGCTACAAAGATGATTAAAGGACAGGAACACTTCTTTTATGAGGAAAGGCTGAGAGACGTGGGGATGTTTAGCCTGGAGACGAGAACACTGAGAGTGCATCTTACCAATGTTTATAAATATCTAAAGAACAGGTGTCAGGAGGATGGGACCAGACTCTTCCTGATCGTGCCCGGTGACAGGACAAGGGGTAATGGACATAAAATGGTAGACAGGAAGTTCCATCTGAAGATGATGGAAAAACTTCTTTACTTTGAGGGTTAAAGCACTGGAACAGGCTACCCAGAGATGTTGTGAAGTCTCCTTCTCTGGAGAAATTCAAAACTCTCCAGGATGTGATCACCTGTCACCTAGGTGAACCTGCTTTTGCATGAGGGTTGGACTAGATGATCTCCAGAGGTCCCTTCCAACTCCTGTCATTCTGTGAATCTAACTGAAATGTCAACAGTTTAATTGTCTTTATTTCAGATATAATTATTAGAAAAAATTAAGTAATGAAAATAAAATTGGAAAAAAAACCAACACAAACTTCTATGTTCACACATTGCCTCTGTGAGTCTAAGGCTGATGTCCTCAATCAGTGTAAGGATGTGTTACATGGAGTTTTCAGCATTCAAATTCCTTCCTCAGGAGAGCATAATGTTATGAGGGAGTGCTTCTTGACCATAAATCTATTTGGGGTTACTTCTATGCATTTTCTAACGCTCATTTTCTTCATTGCTACACAATTCCTCACTGTTTACTACACACATTGTGATTTACTTACTTTGGATACTTGTTCATTTGTTCATTCTGTATCTCTGGAAAGCGGGGCTTTATTTGGCTTCAAAGGTTACTTTTCTTTAATGACAAATAATTGGCCATTAGTGGCTTGTTTGTAGTCCTTGGACCTCTGGTATCATGCCCAAAATTTCAAGGCCTTTGTTACCATCTCAAGTCTGCAGTTCTGTAAATTGCCTTTTAATTTTAGGGCTATGAAGACTATTTCATACAGAATAATTGCTTGTTACTGTGTGTTAGTTACAGACCCATAAAAAAAAAAAGTAGAAATGTGACAACATAACACATGCAAAGCTGTATTAAAACAAATCTGGTATTAATCACCTGGTTGTTAGGCAATTGCTGTTGCAGCCAAACAAGCTAAAACAAAGTTCCAGCCAACACCAAAGTAAGCCAAAGTGAGAAATTTATCTAGGCTTAGTCCCGAGACCTCACATAGTACAAAGACTGTGGCCTGTTATTATCACTAACAGTGTGATATTTGCTGTGTTAGAGGGTCACAGCTTCCTGTGCCCAGGCTTGTTATTGCAGCCCTTTTTCATGTATCAAAAAACACAGAAGATGCTTTCAGGATGCTCACTATGATTTCCGTGTTTCCATTCACCCTGTTGGTTTTGAGTATCTTGACTGCAGATTCTTTTTTTGAAAGATTTATGGCATCCTTGTTAATGTGAAATTTTTCTAGTTCACATTTGTCTTAAATCTGGTGCTGAGACAAAGTAAGGCATGTCGTGGATTTTTGAGGCCTCTGCCCATCTGTTCTAACACAGCTGTAGTCCTTTCACCAGACTACCTTCTGTTCAGCCTGTTTTATTTTTACAAATTTCCACAAAGATCTTCCATAACCCGTTACATTGTTTAGATTTCTTCTAATATAAAGGTTAATTTTGGTTTGCTAATAATGATTTTCCTTGTATTTTTCCTTTCTAATGATTACTGTGATTTTATACTTATATTTTGTTTTGCTGTTTCTCCTTATGAATTTATTTCCTACAGTTTTACTGGACTTAGAATTTAGGGATTCTCCTTAGGGAGAATTAGGCTTGGTTTTCTTGTTTGTTTATTTGTTGTTTTGTTGGTTTTTTTATTGTTGGTTTTTTCCTCACTAGCTCATTTATTGGTTTCTCCAGTTCTTAATCCATGTCAGTATCCAACTGTAAAAGATACAGATTGACTCACAGTACCAGTTAGCAATCACCCTCTTTCCTTCATGACTATGCTATGTCTCACCTCCTTCCATTTCCAACAGGGACTGAAATCTGTTCCTCAGTTTGAACTGTGATTTCTCACCGCACTGTTGTTTTCCTTGGTTTTCATGTTGGTTTATTTGCTGTTTTCTGTGTTAAGTTCAGTCTTTTCCAGCTATAGTATCAGTATAACAGTGTCAAGACTTTGGAACTGCTGATACAACTGCTAAGCATACCTTTCAAAGTTGGATACATGACCTGATTTTAAAATTGATACAGATATAATTAGTGTATGCTGGATTTATTGTTTTCATGGGTTTTTTTTATTTTCTTTTCCCATCTGGAAAGTTCTGTGTTGGTTTGTATAAGGAATGGGATACTCAAAAACTAGGTCAAAAACATCAAGAACAATTCTGTGAATCATTGCTTATTATTTCAGTCATTGATTCCTCTCAGAGGTTAGATTTTATTGGTCATACTGTAGAAGAAATAATGGTGTGCCCTTTTCTTATGCCCATGATGGAACATAGTGCTGCAGAATTGACATCTTCAGGAATCTAGTCCATGTGAATTAAAAATAAGAACAGACATACTAGTTTAGAGAAGATTCCACCAGAGTCTATCTCTGGTAGCATGCAGCAGCAAGGGCTCAGGAAAGAGTAGAATAACAGAGTGAACTCTGTTACCCTAACACTGTTGAAGAATATTTTTTGTGTTCCAACAGGCTGAAAAATTAGAACCTCTTAAATCAGAAAGCTTATTTGTGTCTATCCTACTTCAGATATCCTACAAAGAATAAAGAAATGCTATCAAGATAAGATTAACATGATTTTAGTTCTCACAGTCTACTGGAATATTCTGCTGAGTTTGCAGATATAACTGTTCTCTCAGTCTATCTCTGTGCTCCTCAGATGATTTAGAATTCCTACATACACAATCAATTAAAATTCTTCTCCCTATCACAGGTATCTTAAAGTATTTTTAATTTATTTTCACATTAGAGCTGCTGCTTTTGGCATGAAAACTCTCACATATAGTCTAAAATAAGAACTGACTGAAGTGTTACATCACTACATTCAAATAAATGGAAGGAGGCAAAAACTCTGTAGCTGCATGTTAGATGGTAACTGAAAAATACCACAAGGACTTGTTTACAGTGACTCATAACATATTAACAGCTATCATGATGGGGTTTTTTTAGCTCAGTTAGCAAAGCCTCATGAAAACAAACAATCTACAATGTATTTATGTGTCTTTGACCACAAAAGATTTTTCAATTAAAAATGAAATTGAGAAGATGGATATACAATAGTGTCAGTGACCAGTGGTTGAGAACTCTGTCTGCATTCAAGTCTTGGTACTCCTAGGTCACAATAGTAGATAGCAGTCAAATACTTGTGCTGTTTCTAAAATTCATTTTATGTTCACATAAATTTCCTACTCTAACATCCAAACCTCAGAGCCCAAGAAATATTTTACCTGTTTGCTGTCCTTATCACATACAACTTATTCTTATCTTTTCCCCATAAACTGTGCAATACACTAAGACTGACTGCAGGAAGTAAAATCCCAGGTAGCAGCTAACTTTATGATCACAATAACAGCTACAAGGGTACCTGACTTGAATGCAGTTCAGCAAAACAATTCTAGTGACAAAGATGTATTTTAAAGCAAGAAATTTAATCTACTAGAAAGAGTCAAATATTAATTATTATTTGTTTCTTACATCAGCAATGCTGTCATAGATACCAGCCAGACACCTGTCATTTCAAATTAGCAGTGGAAAGAGTCAGATCAGATGGTGCCAGGGCTTCTGGCCATACATCTGAAGATCCTGTGAGGTTGTCACAGAAGGATACAGAAATCTGATTCATATCTCAGTTGGCTTGTCTTAGGTTGTAATGAGTTAACTCTACTGAGCTTCTGACATGCAGAAAAAAAGGTAAGTACTTAGGAGAGCTGACAACATGAATAAACAAAGGTGGCGTATATGTAGATTTGCACATTTGAGTGATTTATCTCATCTTTAAACAGATCTGTAATATTATTTGTATTGATTATGTTCAACCAGTCCCTTATTTTCCTATTCATTATAAGGGAAGTGTGGCCAACCAGACCCAGTGCAGATGTCTATACAATAGTTAACATTAGGTGAGATGAATGCTCCTCCATGTCTGAAATTATGAAAGTGGTTTAAAATGTGCAGTTCTAAAACCACAGGGAAGAAGAAAAAAATTACAACCTGGTAAGATTTTCACTGCGTTGCCCTCCTATTTCTCACTAAGGAAGCCAAGACATTGATAACATTAGCCCTGAATTATTGAGGTTGCTCAAACCTGCAGATATATAACGAAGATTCACAATAATCTCTTTCAAGAAACCTTCACCTAATTATAACACTTATGGGCATGTAATGTATACTTACTGTGACGTTGCTAGTGTCATTTACATAAATTCAACAAAGCACTTCTGCAGCTGACTAGATGCATTTTGATTTTTAGGCTGACAGAACGCAAACAGAAATGTACCACTTCTGGGGAAACTATTTTGGAAGAAAGTACAGAACAAGGACCTGAGAAAAGGTGGCCTCCTTACCCTTTGAGCCCCTTAGTAGCAAACAATTCAGAATACAAAGGACCAGAGAAAGTGCAAGAGTTTGCACAGCAATTATTACTAAACTGTTTTGAAGGGCATATCCTGGCTCCCATTAAGGAGTAACTGTCTTAAAAAGCCATATAACTCCCCTCCACCACCACAGCAAAGAAAAAGCAAAACAAAAAATAAAACAGAATTAATAAGCACAGAATGAAACTCTATTTTCAGTATGGACATTAACACACTCACATAGGTGCATGTTATAATTCTTAATTAAGACATGCTTAAGAAATTCTGCAGTCCAGTTCTCAAGCTTTTGGTCAAGGTTTCTGATTTCTAGGCTATTACATGAAAGATAAGAAATAACAACTTGTAATCAGTTCTATCAAAGAAAAATTGTTTGAAAGTGGAGAAGAGTATTCTGTGCTCTTGATCTTAAAGTGGTGAAGACAAAACCTTGAAAACCTAATTCAGATGCTAGATCTGAAGAAATAGACAAGAATTCACTCTTTGGAGCCCACGTCTTCTAATAAATCATTTTTGACAGCTTTTTGACCACCTCAGAGAGTAAAACCTGCTCAAGCACTAAGATTAGCAAACATTAG
The DNA here is from genome assembly GCA_013398125.1 of Aegotheles bennettii. Lineage (NCBI taxonomy): Eukaryota > Metazoa > Chordata > Aves > Caprimulgiformes > Aegothelidae > Aegotheles > Aegotheles bennettii. The sequence goes on from VZRW01009214.1 coordinate 95,928, forward strand.
GCTTGCATTCTACTTTGAGGAATAGGCAATAAAACATCAGTAACATCTTTGTAGGGTCCCATCTGTTGCTGATATAGGCTTCATCTGGAGAAGATCACATAATTTCCAGGAGTTATGGTTACCATATACCTAAGTAATTCTGATTGTGGTGTGTTGACCCTGGCTGGATGCCAGGTGCCTACCAAAGCCACTCTATTACTCCTTCTCCCCAACCGGATAAGGGAGGGAAGATACAATGAAAGGCTCATCAGGATAAGGACAGGGAGAGTTCATTCAGCAGTTACCATCATGAGCAAAACAGACTTGATTTGGGAAAAGTTCATTTAATTTATTACCAATCAAATCTGAGCAGGATAATGAGAAAAAAACAATAAATCTTAAAACACCTTCCCCTCACGTCTCCCTTCTTCCTGAGCTTTACTTCACTCTGGATATTGTCTATTCCCTTCACCTCAGCAGCACGGGGGGATGGGGAGTTGGAGTTGCAGGGGTTGCATCACTCTGCTCTAGCATGAGGTCCCTTCCATGGAATACAGTCCACAAACTTCTTCAATGTGAGTCCTTCCCACAGGCCGCAGTTCTTCACAAACTGTTCCAGTGTGGGTCCTTTTCACACTGTGCCATCCTTCAGGAACAGACAGCTGCAGAGTAGGTTCCACAGAGGTTCACAAGTTGTGTCATAAAACCTGCTTCAGCATGGGCTCTCCTCTTTCCATGGGTCCACAGGTCCTGCCAAGAGCCTCCTCCAGCACAGGTTTCCCATGGGGTCACAGCCTCCTTTGTGCATCCATCTGCTCTGGGATGGGAATCTCTATGGGCTGCAGGTGGATTACTGCTCCACTGTTAACTGCCATGGACTACAGGGACACAGCCTGACTCACCATGGTCTTCACCATGGGCTGCAGGGGAATCTCTGCTCTGGTGACTGGAGTACCTCCTCTTCCTCCTTCGTCACTGACCTTGATGTTTACAGAGTTGCTTCTCTCACATATTCTCACATCTCTCTCCAGCTGCAATTGTGTAGGGTTTTTTTTTCTCCTTCTTAAATATGTTATTGCAGAGGTGCTATCACCATCACTGCTTGGCTCAGCCTTGGCCAGCAGCAGGTCCATCTTGGAGCTAGCTGGCACTGGCTGTATTGGACACATGGGAAGCTTCTAGCAGCTTTTCATAGAAGACTCCCTTGCAACCCCCCCATTACCAAAAACTTCTCACGCCAACCCAACACATTGATATATAAAACATAATTTTATTTTTTTCTAATATGAAACTAATGAAAAAGTAAGAATACAAAGAAAGGGAACTCTCTTTACTAGAAAAATATGAAATATGAATCTTAACAATGAGGCAGCTTCACCATATTATTAAAATAAGATTATGGTAAAAATGTTTAACTGAAAAAGGAGGGATCCTATGAAACCAATTGCCTACTAGAAAATACAGTTTCCGAGTACTATAGAAACTGAAGCTTTTTGATACAGATATTTCTTTAGTAAGAATTTCTTAGGTCTCTTGTATATAATCCTAGAATTGAAAGGAATAAAACAAAGAGTGCTCTCAAATTCAGTAATTAGTTCCTGTGCCTTGTCCCCATGGCTGTACTGCTTTCAGGTGTATACCAGCAATTTTGAGTGTTACTGTGTTGTGCCATGTGAGCATTGTAGCATCACTCTAAGCTGAGCAAACTTGGTGTCTCTGCACAGTGTACAATGTAGAGTTGGCTTTTTGAGCATTTTAAATTAACAGTTCTCCCATGCTATTGATGAATCCTTGAACTTTATCTTGTCAAGTCAGTCTGAGGTATCAGAAGTAAAATTCAGTTGTTTCTGGATTTCCCTTTCTAGCAGAACAACTATGGAAGAACTATGAAATCTGAGGTTGAAATGTTGAAAATGTGACAGATGGGGATAACAAGAGAACAAATTATTTTCTCCAAGACAGAGGCTTGGCCATCGAGCAAAATGTGCTGGTACTATTTTGTGCTTCTCACTTAATATCAATGATAAAAATAGATTCTGTGTTTCAGTAACAGACACTGTGTCCCTTCACCCAGAAAATAATAATAATAAAACATCCTGCAGTAAGAACAGAGAACAATCACACTCCTAAAGATATCATAGAAAATCAAAAGCAAGAATAGACCAAAATAAGATGATCTTATATTTAGACTGTATTGCACTCAACGGTTATTATGATAAATGAAACACTATGGAGGAAAGTTTTTGGTCTCCACATTTTTACTCTTTTAGATGTAATTGCAAATTGGCAGAACAAAAGATATCTTTACAATGTCTACATGATAACCGAGTGGAAAACCCTGCAGTTTTTTGTGAGTCTAACACCTGCTTTCTCAGATAGCCAGTGAGTAAGAGTAGATGATCATGTAGATTCAATTTGCTTCCTTTATAAAGGGTCATGAAACAGGAGCTCCAAAGGGAGGAAACATGCAAGAGGTTCAATAAATATTCAGTTATCTATAAATCAATGAAATTTTTCAAACCTTGTAGAAAGAGATAGGGTAATATGAAAAAAATGAGTCTATATTTAAAGTAGTCTGTCACAAACAGCAACAGAAGTTAAAATTCTTTTCAGAAATGAGATGTAAACCATTTTTTAACAGTATTTTTTCCCCTTGAATACAGCTCAGAAAATCATGCACAAAGTTCGGTACCTAGAAAATATATGACTCTGGTTAGCTTACTTAAAAGAATCTAATTGAAGTTAAGCAAAGAACCACAGGCAGCTTCAGTGTGACTTAGCTACTGTCAAAAGCAGTGCTATTCCCTCAAGCCCTTTAAATGGATATATATTATGAATTCATACTTTTTTCTGCCTTTACTTGATATTTATGGCACTTCTGACATCTAAGACAGTAAAAAAAGGAAAGGATCCTTAGCATCACTCACAATTTCAGAGACATAAATGCACAACTCCTGAATATCTTATAGATTAATTCTCCTCTTTTTTTTTTTTCAGTTTCCTCGTCCTTTTCAATCTCTGAAAGAACAAAGACTATCATTGTTTCAGAACAAATAAACCAAGACTTCCAAGCACAATGATTTGTTACCCATAATACCAATAAGACTTTGTAATGATCAGGTAAAGTAGGAGACCTTACAATTTTGCATTCCTCTAAGTATTTTGCTAGACACTACTTCAGTCATTTATAAAGATGTCTCCCAAGCCTAAAACAATTTTACTTATCTTTTTTTTGCCCAACTCCGCGAGTATGTAGCCCCATATAAAGCCCAAATGCTATAAAGTCTTTGCAAAAATGTGTTAAAACTGACAAAGTGAAATGAAAACTTTTGACTTGGTTTATATCTGTTTCCCTTTATAACAGATTTTTCTAGGACAAAAATATATAAAAAAAGAACTAATATTAAGAAATATGAGTGATCAAACAACTATTGATGCATTTGATCCTCTTCTGTTCAACAATAAAACACTGTCTGTTTTATATCTTGTCCTGATATATTTCTCCCTTTACTTTTGCACTTAAACTTCCTTGTTTCTTTTCTCCACCTAAAACTTGCTTATCTATCTTTTCAGAATTCTCAGTTTTGGTTCGGGAAATTTCTCTGCTTTTACGGTCTTCAAAATAACTCCACAAACCTTATAATTGTGGTGATCTGGTGGGATGACTCCTGTAACTGGAGTGTTGAAATGGAAGGATATAGGCTCTTGTAGGGACTTACTTAAAGAACACAATGAACTCAAACACTATCAGAGAAGGAAGTCCCCATAAGATAAGCCACCACAACAGGAACTTAAGATAAACACAGATGGCAAGCAGGAAGGCTCAATTCCAGGCCTAAACGGAGGTGAAGGTTTGGAGTTAGCACACCAGACGAAAAATTCTCCTGTACAGACAGTGGAACTTGTGCAGATGGTAACATCAGGAAGTCCAACTCTTGTGTTCCTTTTCCACTCATGAATAATGGTGTTCAAAATCAGATTTAGCATTCCCTATCATGTTGTGTAAAGGCAAAAAATAACCAGAGAAAAAAATAACCAGAGATGAGTCTTATAGAAGAATATTTTCTGATTTTTTAGATTCAGGCGAAATCAGTTCCAGATGCCAAACTTACATAATTAAGTTTATACCTAGTGGCTGTTGTCAGTGGGTTAGAAGGAACTCCCTTCTTCTGTAAGCTTCTGAAACATAGTCCAAATACCTGAAGAAGAATTGAATTGAAGAACTGAGAAACAATAACATGTAGTTGTAAAGGACCTTACAATTCTTTATTAATTAAAAAAATCAATATATATATTTAAGTAGGAAGTCTGCTAGCTCAAACATGCAGCTACATATTAAAGTAAAAAAAAAAAAAGAAAAAACAATTCATGGGTTTTAGGTTTTTTTAAAATATATATTATACATGTGCTGATTCTTCTGTCAAGGTATATTTGCAATATAAATATTAACTACAAAGTCTTTATGACTCTATACATAAAACTGTGAGAAATTCCTAGTAACAACATAGCTGTGCATGAACTATGGAATGTTTCACATGGATTTGTTCCATATATTTGACAGGCAACACCTTTGTTCTTTAATTGCAACAATCTTTAGATTAATAGGTAGTTTCTGTTCATATTACAGGACGTAACAGCTCAGATAAATATTTACCCAATATTTATTTGTAGTCATATAAGATCAAGTTAGTTGCCCACACTGAAGTGTATAAAACCAATTGAAAGACTTTAGAGACTTGACACCGGATTTCTAGTCTATTCAAATTCATGTGGAGGCTATGTGAAATGCCTCAAGTCATCTTAGATGTCAATAGATACCCACCTGCAGGCATCTGAATTGAGTTCAATACAAAGATAGCAGAGCAGGAAAGTACGAACAAAAATCTCCTATCACTAGACAGGTTTGAAGTCATGGATTCAGACATTTGAATTTATGGGAGATATTGAATCCCAGGAAAAAAAAATAGGTAGATAGATAGATAGACAGATAGACAGACAGATAGCTATCTACGTGTCAATGAGGTGCCTAAGTTACTTACATAGCTGATGACAAGCTGTTCAGTTTAAGGAGCCCACAGATTCATTCAGCTCACTCTGAAGACACCTAGGGTTACATTTGGTAACCTCAATATAGGTGTTACTATGATTGAGATGTCTGATACATCTGTATGAGATGGCTAGATATAAGATTTACAAGGATCCCATGTCCTTATGGAGAAGCAGCTGTGAGAAGTAGAATACCCAAGGGCATCTCAAATATTTATAAATGCCTATATTTAGGGAGCTGAATTCAACCCCGAGTAGCTATATATCTCCTTATTATACTATACACCCTATTCCTGAATACAAATGGACATATGAAGAAAGAAAAAGGCAACTATGATTCTGACCTCTCTGTTTACCAACCAGCTGTACACTTTGGGACTCTCAAAAATAATTCTTGCCTCTAGGCAGAAACTATGGGAAACTAACCCAGGCCAGTGAAATTCTGCAATACTTCTTCCTTTGGGCCATATCTAAATGACATGCTAAATCTTCACTAAGCTTCAAAATTCTGTTTGAAAAACAAATTGTGTTTGTCAGCTACATTACTACCAATTTCTTGTGTATTACACACCGGATTGATAAAGTAGTGGTGCTGCATTTCCATCTGTTCTCAACTTTCTTCCATGTTGCAATCCATAATAGAAAAGAAATATGTGTAATGTTGTGTTAAATGTATAATACATTTAAAATGTGGCATATTTGTACAGCATGACATTGAAAATGTATTGTCATATGTTTTGAATAATGAAATGTGTCTTGTTTCAAAAGAATGGTCGTATTTATTATACAAAATGTGATATTGAAATATGCTGGATTTTAGAAGTATTAGGGCTTCTTCTTCCTCTGACATACAGTAGAAAATTACCTTTTATTTGGAAGATCATGCTTATCTTTCCTGTTTTCTTCCCATCTTTCTCTCCTTCTTTAAAGTAAGTGGATTTGTCAGCAGCTCAGCTTGATAAAAATGTAATTCTGTTTGCTAGCAACAGGGGGAACACTCAAACCTGGGCCTCCTGCAATATAACAGGATGAAGTGTTATGCTGAGACACCTGGTTAATCAATGTTTTCTTTTCTGTGCTTTGTTACTGTAAACTAATATGTATAACCTACTTTCTTTATCCTCTTCCAATGATATAAAAGGGTATCAGATCCAACTAAGCTGCCAACGAGGTCTGTAATTTCCAGTTTAGAAAGTAGTTGTATCCCAAAGGAAAGGTGGTAGATCAGATTACTGTCTCGAGCTGCATTATGCTACATAACCAAGGCTAAATAAAGCTTTATGAAAGACTTGAAACCTGACAGCTGAGTTCCAGTATGAGGTGGTTTTCTTTTTCTAAGTTTCACATGAATTCTTCTTCTTAAAAATGAAGTATAAGTGTCATAATGTAAATTTTTTGCAACAGACCTTTACAAGTTTAGCTAACAAAAATTAATTACTGGAATATTTTTTGAGGTAAAGAAGCTGAAGAAAGTACATGAAGAGTTAGGTTTCTTTTTTTCTTTCTGATAATCAGCCATCTAATTCCTACTCAGTGTTGTCCAAAATAAAAACAAAACAAAAAAAACCAAAACAAAACAAAAACAAAATAAAAACAAAACCCCTGACTTTCTTACATTCCATTTGATGCCTCAATTAATGTGCCACAGGGCGTGTTCTTTCTTCTACCTACACTGAACTGTATATTCAGAAAAATTGTGACTGATGTGTGAGTTGGATAAACATTGGTGCAGAATTGGCCCTAGACTTCTAAGAAAACACTCAGAGATCCACAGGGATGGCTGAGAATTTTCATACTAGAAGAAAGCTCAGTTTTGTGTTAGTTGAGTTCAAATCACTGTGGAGAATCAATTAACTTGTCTGGATGCCATAGACTAAAAGAAACAATTATGCTTGGGAGTATGCTGTAGGGAGACATAGATACTAACGTGCCTTACAGCAGAGAATTCATACCTACACTTAAATTTCTCTGAAATTCAAGGACATTTGACTGTAGGATGTACTCCTGGATTCCTGAACACTTGCTCCAGATGTTAATCATTGTAAAAACTTGCAGAAGTCACTAATCACTACATAATTTTAGTTTTCTAACCCTTATATCATCATTATTCATACTCAGTTTTGGTAATATGTTTCATCCCCTTAAATTGTTTATCTTTTGCTTGGTATTTTCCTTTTGTTCACCCTTAGAAATCAAGTCAGAATTATGCTGGACATTCTTTGGCAAATATCATGGAAATAATTTTAACTCTAGATGTCTAGTAAGTAAGAAAGAATACAGATATTTGTACTATTGTTATACCAGAGTGCAGGTTTGTAAAGTTTTTCATTGTGCATTTTATAATAAAGCAGATGGAAATAAATATATTCTTGGAGTTAAGAGTTATTTTAACTATGTTAATTTAATTATTCTAGATCTTCATGACATTACTTAAAATTTACTTACCTGTAAGAACAGTAAGAATAGAATAATGTACAGGTAACCTTTTAAAAAACTTCTTTGTCTCCCTGTTCCTTAGGTAATACCTAATGACCAGTCAAAACTTAACTATAAGAAAAGGGGTTTTTTACCATATTAACTCTTGCTTTAAGTGTATAAAGTAAAAGTAGGGTTTAACCAAAGAATGCAAAAATGTTTGTTAAATAACTTTATCTTTTTGTGTACAAGTCAATTATTCCTCAGTTGTATTATTAGTAAGAGACAGAAATATATCTTCATTTCTGCTCTCATGTATACTTTACTATTTCTTCAAGAACTATTATTGTCACCTAAGACTGACTACAGAAACCCATGAAAGTTTCTGACTTATTATCTGAATTCAGAGGAAAAAAACCCTCCACAAATCACTCAATATCAATGAATACATTCAAATTTAATCTAATACATGGCTGAAAATTACCTTCACAGAAATAATTCAGTATGTTATTGCATATTAGTGCCAGAAAGGTCACTGGTTCTTATTCTGTTCAAAAAATAATTCTGGAAGGAATACTACTTTTACAGAAATCTTATAACAATGGTACTGAAGAAGTAATTCCTTGAAATCCATGTTGAATTAGGTCATCAGCACAGCCTGGTGTGTCATCTATTTTGCCTTTTCTCACTAATACAGTTAAGATACTTTAATTAACCAGACCTCTAGTTCTCATCATAATAAAAAAAGGTCAGAGATACTGAAGCTTATTCTAAACATAACTGCATCAGAAACATGATACAGTGGATATCAAAGTTTCTAGCATTTTCTTCAGATTTTAACGGTACAGCACTATGCTTTACCTGCATAACAGGTGTAAAAACATATTCCTTGCTAGCTGCATTCAAGCTCATGTTTATCTATCATGTTATCACAAAAGGTAAAATTTCAGTTATCTAAAGGCCAGAAAAGTCAAATAAATGTTCTAAGAAACAATTTATAGACAAGTATTTCTTACATACTACGTACTTCCATACTTCTGAAATCACCTTTAAATATTAATTAATTTATGCTTTATTCTGAAAGTGCTGAGGAGGACAGATTAAATAAAGAAGTCCCACTTTGTCAGATAACTTATTTTATTTACAGTTCACTTGCACTGAATCTTCTTGTGTCTTGTCATACAACAAAACTAATGATGTTGGAGCACAACCACAATAAATAGTTCTAGAGGAAATGCAAGTTCTGTGCACAATCTTTGACATTTAAAACCCTTCAGAATTTTTATGTATACTTAATTCACTTCTCCATTAAAAACAATGAGCCAGATCTTCAAATGGTGCTAATCAATTTACCTCAAAGTATAACTCTAAATTATATCAGCTGAGTATCTATCTTGTTTCAGAGATAACCTTAATTACTACATAAAACATTTGCTGATGGAAAAGGTTGAGATGATGAATTTTATTTCATCTTAAGTATTATATCTTTTGTTTGACTCCACAGAATCACACAATCACAGAATGTTAGGAGTTGGAAAGGACCTGGAAAGATCATCTGGTTCAACCCCCCTGCCAGAACAGGACAACCTAGAGCAGGTCACACAGGAATGCATCCAGGCAGGTTTTGAATGTCTCCAGACAAGGAGACTCCACAACCTCTCTGGGCAGCCTGTTCCAGTGCTCTGTCACTCTTACAGTGAAAAAGTTCTTCCTCATGTTCACTCAGAACCTCCTATGTTCCAACTTGCACCCGTTCCCCCTTGTCCTATCATTGGACATCACTGAGAAGAGCCTGCCTCCATCCTCCACACTCAACCTTTACATATTTATAAACATTAATGAGGTCACCCTTCAGTCTCCTCTTCTCCAAGCTAAAGAGACCCAGCTCCCTCAGCCTCTCCTCAGAAGGGAGATGTTCCACTCCCTTAATCATCTTTGTGGCTCTGCGCTGGACTCTCTCAAGCAGTTCCCTGTCCTTCTTGAACTGTGGGGCCCAGAACTGGACACAATACTCCAGATGTGGCCTCACCAAGGCAGAANACCAGGACCCCCAGGTCCCTTTCCCCTTCCCTGCCCTCCAGCAGGTCAGACCCCAACCTATACTGATCCATGGGGTTGTTCTTTCCCAGGTGCAAGACTCCACACTTGCCATTGTTGTATTTCATTCAGTTTCTCCCTGCCCAACTCTCCAGCTTGTCCAGGTTTTGCTGAATGGCAGCACAACCCTCTGGTGTGTCAGCCACCTCTCCCAGTTTTATGTCATCAGCAAACTTGCTGAGGGTACACGCTGTTCCTTCATCCAGGTCCTTGATGAAAATACTGGATAGTACAGGTCCCAGTACCGAGCCCTGAAGGACTCCACATATACATAGCAAATCTCTGATAAAGCAAACCATTCCAGAGGAAAAAATATCAAACGGTAGAAGTGAAGACATAGAAATTTACAGGGTGTTTTGGAGGAAAAAGAATATGCCAAACAATATGAAAAGAGGAAGTTAATAAAATTGATTAAAACCAGGCCAAATCTGTGTCATTCACTGAACTTTCTAAATTTTTATGCAACAGAACATTGCAATCACAGTCAGGTGATGATACTTCAAACAAGAATGCAGAATATGCTTTTCTGACCAACAATTCTCTACATTTACAGTTAGACATTAAACTTCTACTGTTTATTATACTTTTCAACCAAGAGCAACTCTGTTCAGATCTATAGTTCCTGATTGTCTGCATGAATACAAACAGACAAAACATACTAGTCATCTAACGCCAGACTTATACTTAAGACTAGTGATACTGCATAGTTCTTTTTTTTTATTAAATCTGAATCAGACTAATTTAAATCAGACTAAATCTGGATATTTGATAGATCATTTCTGTTTATCACAAGCCTTGAAAGTATATGTTTAATTGACATACACTGGATACATTAAGAGTAAAGACTACTTAACTAATCAGTCCAGGGAGGACTTGCTGATAGGAATCATCCTTCTTAAAGGTCCCTGGTTTAGATATTTATGGCTGAAGTAGGCACACTCATCTCCCTTTATAGGCAGTGGCAGAGAAAAGAGCATTTTTAGGGTGAAATTTATTTGATAAAATATAGAAGATACCCTAAGTATGACATGAATTACACCCTAAAAATAGTTTCTCTCCATTGTTTTTAAAAGGAAATTAGTATAAACTCTTTAGTGCAAACATCTGCATCAGATTAAATGAAAGACCTTCTGAGTTAGCTCAAGGAAATTTACTTTCTGTTTTTATTTCCTTAATTTTTTAGGATTATTAATCTTGTGAATTTTAAATTGTTCAGAAAAATAAAAGGACAATTTTTTAAAAAAATATATGCAGACATGAGACAATAAAAAAACTCCTTAATGTTTGTAAATGGTTTCTCTCAAATTTATTTGTGCCCAAAATATGAAGTTTTACATTATTATTGTTTTGGTTTAGTACCAAAAAAATTAGAATGTTGGAGAGTCTAGCTAGAATAGAATATGGTCTGACAATGTATTTTTATACAGATTATTTCACTTTTCCTTTCTTTACAAGAACCATGAGATATTAAATTATATTATGCAGACAAGCAAAATTTTATTTTTTTTTTTTTAAAGAAAAATATAAAATTACTATAAATCTTTGTCCTGGTCATCCTAAAATAAAGAAGCTGAATAACTTTTTTCCAGAATTTTTAAATTTTCAGTTCATCTTTGGATTTTGTTGTTACTCATTATTATTTATTCTATTTCTTAAAAAAATATATGTTAGAAAGTCTTTTAATATTTTGAGTTTCCTTATGGATTGACTATTTTCCATTTACACTTCATCAAATCGTGCATTCTAGCAGAATCAATGAGTCTAGGACTCTGTGAAATGAAGCTTGAGGTACATGGATTGAAAATAATCACGATAAATATCTCAGTCACTGTAGAATCCTCATAAAATTTAGAGCATTTGACATGAAATATTTCTGTTGTTTTTTGTTTGGGTTTTTATTTTATTTTTTTTTCTGAGAGTTTCTCATTCCGGTCTCTCTTTCAGACTCTACTTCCTCTGAACAAATTTAAAAAGAAATTATATAGTAAGTTCTTACCAGTGCCTTTAGAAAATGAATAACTGGAATGATGTTGTAAAGAAAGGATCTGCATTAAAGTTCTGGGTTATGCAATTATACTGGTGAATGCTTATTATTTTGGGGTTTCAGCCTTGGGATATGTAACAAAATTATGTACATGAGTGAACAGTACTCCCTCAGCAAGAACTAGAAGTTATCAAATAGGGAAAGGAAGAGAAGGGAAGGGAAGGGAAGGGAAGGGAAGGGAAGGGAATGTGTATTCACCGTCCCTGGGGCTGTTCAAAAAACGGGTTGATGAGGCACTTGAGGCCATGGTCTAATGGTCTAATGGTTAGGAATATGATAGGATAAAGGTTAGACTTGATGACCCTGGAGGTCCCTTCCAACCATAATGATTCTGTGATTCTATGATTTTACGATTCAAGAAAAACTTAGAAAAAAACCCAAGGAAAATCAATCATCAACTGTTAAGCACAAAGATTATATTTATCTATACAAAATAGAGCTACAGAACATTTCTTAGCCATGGGTCAAATGACACAAACTGGCTTGTAGATATACTACTACCCTCAAAAGCATATTAGCCATGCTTACACCATGTTTGGCACTTGAGTGTCCATTAGACCTCAGTGAATTTAGTTGGATGGTGCAAAATGATTAAGAGAGCAATCCCATACCAGTTCAAACCTTGTAATCTGTTAATGACAGGCAAATTGGTGACACTTTGATGAGAAGAGATTGTTTTCTGATAATACAACTAAAAGAAACTGTTGTGCTCCTTATGGGAACTAGAAAGCAAAAAGAAGGAAGTGAAAAAAGTGTATTTTCTTATGATGATAGAAATCTGATTTCACCACTTTGGAGTTTCTTAGATTTATCTAACACCTTGGAACTTTTTGTATGTCAAAGAGCTTGAGAATGTTTATTATCTTCTTACTTCTTTGCATCCTACTTGCTCTTTTAATCCGTCTGGTAATTTAGATATTTTAAAAGCACGTTTCTGTGCTTAGCAGGAAATGAGAACTCTCTTTAATCCTTAGGTGACCGGTTTATGAAATTTGATTAGCTCAGTAAATATTTTTAGGGTGTTGCAGGTGTTTGTTTGGGTTTTTTTTTAATTTTTTACTTCCTCTTCAACTCCCCAGTATGTGTATTTGTCTGCACCGCCTGCATTTGTTCATGATTCAGAACAGAAACTGTGATGTATGGCAGAGAAAGAGAGTACTGTCAGACTTCCAAGTGTGCTGAAACTACTGTTGGAAATGCAAGTCTTATGAGAGATTTTTTTTGGAATTTACAGCTTGATTCATAAATTAAAAAGTTATTATATTTGGATACATTTCAAAAAACATCAATTTTTCTATGCATAGTTGAACTAAACTTAGAAATATTTTTCATCCTTTCCTGATATTAATATAAATTGGTTTGTATTATTTTCAGTATTCCAGAGATGCTGTAAATCTTTCATGTGAAGCCCTCTTAAGAAATTGTGAGTTTCTAAAATATCCATTGTATGATGCACTATGCAAATTAGACTGTAAAGGAGATGATTTTTTTTTCTTTACTCTGTGCTCTGGGATCATAAACTTACACTAAACTCTAAAAATAAGTAAAAAAAAATTAATGCAGCAGTCTTCTATACTTAATTTGGTGCATTTCCTACAGAATTTTTTCTTTAATATTATGTAGTTAGTATCCTTTAAAGGATAAGTGATGTATGGGTGAGGACCTACATCTGATATACAAATGGATTGAAATTAGTATCATTAGAAAGTGGATTCTCCCATACACACATACATATTGTTTTAGTTGTGGCTAACAAGGAATTTGCTCCCTCTAAACTTCCACTTCCCGTTCTCCTGCCATGGTACTGGTGAGTCCTCCAGCACTGCAGTTTTCCCTGGATTGTGAACCACATGAAACTAGTTAGCCTGACAACCACCTGTAAGTACTATATAGAAAGTAAAAAGGTATTGTTGTACAGAGTTGTATGATTCTTCCTGAGTGTAGCTTTAAGAGACTTGAAAGGATTTAATGGGTCCATATTTCCATCTTCACATCTGACACAGGGTGTTCAATTCTGTTTTAATTTAGAGAAGAATGTTTACACTATGAAAGAATATCAACATAGTACTTGCTTCTCTTAGCCCCATATATTTATTTACAAATGCATTGAGGTACCAGTGAATTGATATTCGTGACAACTGGTGAATCTGAGCTTATGAGGCAAGAGAACCTTGCTAATAGATTTGAGATCAACTGATTTGTTATTGTTTTTTTGTAATAAAATCATGATATTTTCTTCAAGTTTGGTTTAGAAAGATAGAACATGAGTTTAAACTTTGATTTAAAAATCATAACATGCTGACTATACCACTCTTCATCAGTAAAACTCATTGGTCTCTGATAGGACATTATTGCAAGAACCAGAAGGGAATTTCTAAATTTCCTTTCATTGTGATGCAAAATCCAGGTTTGAACTTCATTATAGCTTGCAAGCATTCTGAATTATTGTCCTTGATCTTGAACTCATTAAAGATATACAAAGAAAGATATAAACTACTCAGCACTAATTTCCTATCAACCTATCCCACTCTGCAGTCCAGGATTAAAAAAAAATAATAATGTGTTAATTTTCTATCTGTTCTGGTCATCATTTGTTCATGTCATAGAAAATGTTGAAATACTGTGCCACTTATAAATAAATGTACCTCTTTTATAAACAGGGAGATGGGGCTGTGGTTCCTGAGATTATATCTCTTGACATTAAATCATGTGGTGAAGTAGGTGATAGTATGAAAATAGGAGACAATGCAGTCCACTTAAACTCTCTCGTAGAGCCATATAAATTCTTTGATGTCCAAAAGTTTACGTATTCTTTCTCATTTATATCAGTCAAATGATATATATTGCCTGTCCCTACAAGTCTTACCAATTCAAGCAGAGCAAGATTTTTTGTCACTTAGTTTAGGTAAGATAATGTTTGAAATGTTGACTGATTGTACCTCCTGACATCTGATGCCAGGAATTGTTAATAAACTGCACAGTTTTGCAAGCTTTAATATTTATCATACTGAAAATACTCCCAGAATATTTTTTTTCTATCTGAACATTTTCTATATGAACATCTAATCTTTGTCAGTATCTGTGTCTTTCTGACCTTATGCCATACATGTCCAAGACATTTGTTTCATAGCAAGCAATTTTTTAAAGGAAATAAAAACATCGGGAAAACTCCAGTGTTCATACCATTCCTTCCTCAGCTACACTTAACAATATCAGAACACAGGAAATATCCTACCAGATCAGATAGTCTAGGTCAGTCTCTCTAGCTAAATATGCTGTCTTAGGTAGCAACAGTGAGAGATGCTGTTAACAAAAAGAATGTGAACCAGACAATTACTTGGTCCATCCCCTTTGTATTTCACTGCCATCAATATTTCTTGTATTAGGGGCATTACAAAGCATATCCCTGCATAGTTCCTGTGGCAGGTTAAACTTGGCTGGCTTCCAGGCGTCCATCAAGCTGTTATCTCACTCTCTCTCCTCAACAAGACAGACAGACAGTATAAGATGAAAGAACTCATGGGTCAAAGTAAAGACAGGGACACCACTCACCAATTACAGTCATGGGAAAAAATGAATCGATTTAGGGAAGATTAATCTAATTTATTGTTAATTTAAAAGAGAGTAAGCTAGTGAGAAATACGAACAAAACTAGGAATATCTTTTTCCTCACTACTCCCTTCTTCTCAGGATCAACTTTATTCCTGAGTCTTCTATCTCCTCACCATCCTTCTTCAATGACCTTGGTGTCTTCAGGGTTTTTCCTTTCACATTTTTCTCACCCCTCTCTCACACAGCTGTAACCCAGTATTTTTTACTTTTTCTTAAATATGTTATGACAGAGGTGCCACCAGAGTTGCTGATTGGTTGAGCTTTGGCTAGCGGAGTGGTTGTCTTGGAGCCAGCTGGAACTGTCTTTGTTAGATATAGGATCAGCTCCTGATCACTTCTCACAGACACCACTTCTGCTGCCCCACTGCTACCAAAACATTACCATGTAAGCCCAGTACAATCTGCTTGGAACTGGTTTTTGGAGGTATCATCCAGGAAAATGTCTAATGCCTTTTTGGCTGTATCTTTTTTATAGTCCTTTTCTATCTTCGCACTTTTCTCTGCAGTGTGTTTCTGACGTTTCCTAACTGCTGTTTAAAAAAGTATCTCCTTTATATAACAGAAACTGATGTCCTTCAGGTTTCACTGACTGCCCCTTAGTGAATAAGTGTTCATGTTCAGATTAGCTGCTTCTTTCATGATTTTGTAAATATTAACCATCTTCCTTCTCAGCCTACTCTTTCCCAAGTGTTTAAACTTTTTAAAGCCCTCCTCTTAAGGTAGCCACTAAATCTTGATCATCATTGTATAGCTGTCCTTCTCTATACCTCCTCTACCTCAATCACAAAGTTCTTGAGATGGAGAGAGTAAAACTAAACACAGTTCTCAGGATGTTGTTGTTTTATTTGGTAGCAAATAATGTTTTCTGTCTTCATCTTACTTTCTTTCCTGTTCATTCGGAGCATCTGATTAAATTTTCTAGCTGCCACTGTGTGCTGAAATGATTATTTCAGAAAACAACTAGGTATAACTCCAGAGTATCTTTCCAGACTTTACAACCACTCAGAATCAAGCTTGCCCTGCTGTGCCCTAAGGATGGATAACAACTGCATGTAAATATTGTTAGTTAAAAACAAAGCAAGGAACATTTCCAAAAACTATAGTTCTCCTGTCTTCTGATCCATTAACCAGAAAGCTAGACTTAGGCAGAACTATAAATCAAGATAAAATTATTGCTAAAATATCAAAATGTCAAATAGATGTCCCTAATAGGTATTCTGAGTCTCTATTTTTATGAAAAAAGTTAGAATGAAATAGTAACAAACTACGTTTAAAAGCACATGGTACTTGTACTGGGTCTTTTGCTCACATCAAAATTTCCAAACTACCAAAAAGATGCTATAATGTTATATTTTAATTTAGTATAAAAAATGGGAGAAAAGCAGATAAAAGGCTACACAGAGAATGTTATTTTTAAAAAGATACAGAAAAAGCCCTTAAACTTTTGGATCCAAATGTAGACATCTACAGTGACAAACTGATCTCCCTGACAATACAAAGTAACATCTGTTTCATAGTTTAAACAATGTACATTTGGAAATGGCAATAAAGAAGCACATTTTGTAAACAGGAAAGGCAGTGTTATAAATATAATCCATACTTTTCATTGACCAAAATCCTATAAATCAAAACCCAGACTGTTTATCTGCATACAAATTCCTGAAAGCTTTTTTTTTTTCTTTCCATAGTGGTCATCTTCCAAATGAAGATAAGAGTGGTAATTCATTAGCCATTGTTTTTTTTTTCTCATCCTGAAGCATATATGTGAAATATAATGAATTTAAATTCATTACTTCCTGGCTTTATATCCATGCAGGTCACACTTAAAACAGTTGAATCATTTTCAGTAATTGTAAAATCTGAGCAAGTCAGGAGACTATCCCTAGGAGAAAGTGAAATTCATTCTAGTTCTATTATATTTGTTTATGGTGACAGAAATTAAATCCATCCCTGCATATGTCCAACACTTTTTATGTTTAGAATATACTACCATTAGTTAATACTTGTTTGATCTAGTGCAATGAAAACAAGTTGGAGCAAGCAAAAATGATTCAATTTAGTTTTAATTTCCACAGATAAGCATATTTGCAGAATTATTCTAAAGAACTACTGCTTTTTCAAAGTCTTTATTTAATTTGCTTTAATAAGAGACAAAATTACAAAACAGTTAAATTGTTAGTGTCTATATTTTTCCCCTTTGTGGGAAAAAAAAGATATACCATATTGGAATGTTTTAGGAGACAGCATATCTGGGCTGCTGAGACTGGAAAAACAAAAGGAACCTTCTGTAATATCACTGATAAACACTGTAATGACACATTTTTCAAACTATCCAACTGAATTAAATGTGCTTACAGCTAGAGATATTTCAGCTGTTTTTGTTACCAACAGACTGCTCTTTCCAGTCTTTTTTTAAATTTATTTAAATATATATATATATTAGTTATACAAATCTATACATAAGACAATGTTTTGTCTTTGCTTTAAGTTTTTGGAGATTGTGAGTTTCAAATTGAAATTTAAGTGACCTAAAATGTAAGATCTCTACCCTTGAAAGATAATTAAATAATTCAACCAAGTTATCACTAAGCAAGTTGTTTTATGGTTCCAATAACACTTTAATTCCAAGCAATATTGCTAGTTATCACTGACATAGCAACTATGAAATGTCATCTGCTTGAAAATGATAATGCTTAGCTCCTCATCTTCTTGCAGACAGATTTTAACCACACCATCTCATCTCATTTAGCACTTAATTGACTACTCTACACTATTTTAATAGTTGTTTCAGAGAGGCTGTAGGCACAGCATTCTCTGAATTATCCTGTTTTTCAATCTGAAGGGTTCTCTTTGGTAAAGTAGTAAGTGAACACAGCTAAACAGTATTGCATGCTCTGGCTACATACTACAGACATTTTTGATGGTGTCTTTCAAGCTGATTGTAAAGCTGGTGAATCTGAAATTTACCGTAGCTTCGCAACTTTTGCAACACATTGTTTTAGCAAAAGTTGCTGAGTTATAACATACATGAAAAGAAACTAGTTTCTGCTACAAACTTGAGAGCAGTGGAGAAGGGGGAGCACTTCAAGTAAAGTATTATCCTGCAGGAATTGAGGGTTAAGTGGATCCAGTGCTGAGAGGGCCATCAAACCTCATCAACAGTCCCATATGATCTATGAATGACTGGAAGATTTGTCCATCTGTTAAGACTCAATGTGAGCTATGATAATTTGTGCATTTGTGATTTCCAGGCTCATTTTTATCTTGGCTGAAAATAAAATGATGTACTAGAAAAACAAAACCGCAAAAACTTCCCCTTGAAAGTTGCCCATGTTTTAAAATTTGTTTTCAGAGAAACTCGGGTCTTCAGGCCTTAAGAACTTTCCAGTGTTTTCACATTTAATGTTCAGTTCTATTCAATATTTCTGTATTTTAAAGCCATTTGTGAGACTGATAAATTATCTGGGTTTTTTTCTTCTTTTTTTTTGTAGTCTTCAGTCCACCTGACAGCTATGCTTCATCAGGTTTCTAAGAAAAGAGGACAGATATCCAACAAGAATGGAAACTAGATTAAAGGATTCACTAATCTGATGAGAGTGTCCTCAAACATCATGATGTTCTGAACAAAACATACAGGTCACTTCTTTGAGTTTTGTTTTCCTCCATAAAATCTTTCCAGTTATTAACACAAAGTGAAATGAAATGGAGACTGTAATTGCTTCTTCCTACTAAAGGGAGTTACTTTGATAGTGCTTAGCATATTCATGAGAATTTTTATTAGAAATTGGTAATGCAATTGTGAGTTTCCATTGGAAACAAAAATAGAGTGATGTTTTGGTGAAAATCTTCTCAGATTCTGGAAAAAGAATCTGAAAGATTTCAGTCAAAGCGGGGGAAGATTTACAAACCTATGTTCTTGAAATCCTTCGCAATAGAATTTAGTAAAGGTAAGGTAGCTGTGACATCTTTTCTGGTGCCAGTTCATCCAAGACTTCAGAGCTATAGATGACATGTATCTAAACTGGATTTTGAAAAGTAGTGAAATAAAATGTTTTATTGATTTAAATTTGAGGCAGACTTTCTTCAGATTTTTGCTATTTTTTGATTAACACCTTTATGACAGGCTAATGAAGTAATGTTTTGGTTATCTGAAGAAGAAAATGGTAGTTTTTCAGTAATTATTAATCCCTATTGAGGTCCAACTCATTCCCTCTCATCCCTTACCCAGATTCCCTTTCCCATGACATGGATGAACTTCATCCACACTGAAGAGAATTTGCTGAAATAGAAGGAAAACTAGTAACCAAAACCATTAAAATGTAAGCTGTATCTTCTATGTGGTCATACTGTGTTCATGTGTATTTTATATATATACATATACACAAAAGTACAGTATCTATGTTTCTAATTTATAAATAGGGGAACAATATGTTTTTTCAGTGTTGTGTCATTGCGTCTAGCATAATTTCTGGACTGATGCTTCAGAATGGTTTATCTTTCAACATGTTATTCACCAATGAAGTTACATGTGACATTTTTCACCATTTTTTTCAGTTTCTGCTCAAGTAAGTTTTTCTTCTCTTTCTCTTTTAGAATTCTAAAATGATAGGTTTTAGTTTCAGATTCTCTTTTACAGATACTTCAAAACTACAATACTTTCAGGGTAAACTCCTTTTTTCTTAGAATTTTTAGAATTTCACTTAAAAATCATACAAAATATAATTTAAAAGTATTTAGATAAATAAGTTTTGGACCAAATCAGTGTTGATTTACACTACTTGCACATCTTGAAATCAGCAACAATATGGTGGATAAATCATTACAGATCATGGACTGCTGGGCCCAGTTATTCATCCTACTTCATCAAATTTATACAAATCCCAATTACAGAGACACAGATCCCACTGAAGTTCCTGAGAGATGAAAGCTATTATTTTTTAAAAAAAACCCCTATGACCCCAAATCTTCTCTTTATCTTCTTAGTATGAATTTAAAATAGATTTAAGCAATCTAAGAACTCTGGGACCCTTTGACTTCGTGGCAAATAACTTTCATTTCTACCAAACACATAGTAAAAAAAGAGTGTGCACATTTATTTCCCACAAAAACACCTATGTATGATCTCTCTAATATAAACCAGCTTTAAATATTTTTATCTACAGCAGCTTCAAAGTAGAATTAAATTATGAATCACAGAAAAAAAATTCCATAATATATATCTATATACATAAAATACATAGATCTATAATGAATTAATAAGGAACCTTTACTTCTCTGAGGTTCCCAGGAGGATGAATGTAATTTCTGTCACGTATTGTGGAAAGTAAAATGTAGTCTAAGCCAGGACAATGCTTGAGGGACTCCTGGAAGCATAAGATCTGGATGCCTACAACCAAGCCTCCATGTACCCATGATTTATCTCCTAAAGAGCAGAGAAGTTCTTTGTCAATTGGAAGGGATGTGTCTTGTGAGTTAAGGAATGAATTCTGATGTGGAACCTAAGTTCCTGTATTCTCTAGTCAACACAGACAAATAGATTTCTCCAAGAAGAAATTCAGAGTACCAGTTTATACTGAAGAAGTAAATTACTCTTCATAGTAGACCTACCCTTTATGGAAGATATAAGGAAATTTAAGATATAAGGACTATTAATTCAGATGCCAAATCAATTAAAATATCTCCATGAAAATTTTACTAGCACTTTTATCATGGAATCAGAAGCTCAAAGACAAGACTGTTGGCACTCCTACCCCCAGCATTTGATACATACTCATGCATCCTCATTCACCTCATGTAACTCCTGTATCAGCCATATATTGCTATATTTTATATATACTTATTATTTTAAAATCGTAAGGATGTCAGATATATAGAATATAGTGACCATTTCAAAGCTGAAGAAAACTGAACCTCATATGATTCCCTTTTTTCAGCTGGACTACTTTGCAATCAGTAATGAAAGAGGGAAGTAAAGTGAAGTCAGGAGAGCTGACTCAAAAACCAGTCTTTAATTTTACTGAGGGTTTATTTTGGGCAAGTGTTACAAATACTGTAAGGTTTAGGCATATTTATCATCTGGCGCTCCCATATGCCGGGTAATGTTATATGCAGTGTAAGAGAATAAGGCAGATATACATATAATAGAAGTAGTCTGTTTTTTCCATTTGGAGAAATCTTAGTTATCTATACATTGTTGGATTTCTTGTCCATTGAAATCTAGATGACTTGAATACTTAGTTTAGATTTGTCCTTCAAAAACTAGAGTCCAAGAATGCGGTGCATTTGTACCTCATTAGCCATATAGTAACTGTGCCTCATATTCTTTTTTTTTTTTTTTTTCACTTTCCTTGCTATATGACCTAAAGATCTTGTCTCTGTTAGAGATTGAAATGTGCAGAAAAAATGGGAACACAATTATCTGAAAATCTATTTTGTGAAAAGTGGAGACAAAATCATTAGAAAGGGAATGTTTGTCTCAATCACAAAAGACACACACAATATAGAATGAGATCTTAAGATATGAAAGCCTTTGAAAATAACTTTAGAGTTGAAGTCACAGAGTGAAGACAGTATTATGGAATGTATTCAGAACATGTACCAGTGCCACTTATCTTAGTGACCTTAGAGTCTTAGACATCAGCACCCACTTCCGACTGCTAGGTATCAGGTCTCTGCCTCTATGTACCATCATGATGACTGAACTTCTACAGATTGTCTACCTGCTTCTTCAATGACTTAAAAGGGAATCAAGGTCCAGAAATCCCAACTAAAAAGTAGTTTAGATCCTATATTATTCTATTAGTTTGTTGTATATTACATCTCTCTTTCTCTTTCTCTTTCTCTTTCTCTTTCTCTTTCTCTTTCTCTTTCTCTTTCTCTTTCTCTTTCTCTTTCTCT